>VDFB02000003.1:312862179-313228844 GCA_007258455.2 Sequoia sempervirens | reverse complement strand
CTTTCCATACTTTTTCTCAACATTTTTAAACTCCTTATGGGGACACTTAGCCATAAAATATCCCACTTCACCATAATTAAAACATTTAAAAGGTAACTCTTTATACTTATTGAGACCTCTTTGTAGCTTCTTGAAAAAAATTGCTTCCTCCAAATCTGATGCAATATCAAAATCTTGATCAACCTCCTTCTTAGATACTTTGAAAGTAGCCTCTTTCCTTATAGAATCTTCACTTTCAAATATCATCTCAAAAGTAGTTAGAATTCCATGCAGTTCAATCAACTTCAAAGCATTCAGATCCTTAGCTTCTTCAATTGTAGAGACTTTAGAATAAAATCTTCTAGGGAGAGATCAGAGTACCTTTTTCACAACAACATTTTCTTTCAATTCTTCTCCAAGACCTTAGATAGAGTTGACAACTTCATCAACCCAGAGCAAGAATGTAGCAATATTTTCATCTTCTTTCATCTTCAAGATTTCAAACTGAGATCTATGAGTTTACAACTTTTCCTCTTTGACTTTTTCATCATCTTCATAGATGGTCTTGAGTTTATCCCATATTTATTTTTTTGTTTTGCATTGCATCACTTTCACAAATTTAGAGTTAGTCAATCCACATAAAATAACATTCCTTGCCTTAGCATTAGTTTCACAAGCCCTCTTTCCAGCTTGATTCCTAGGAGGGTTTTCAAGAATATCATATCCCTCTATCAATTTTACATCCAAATATCCATTCTAAGATCCATCAAGCAAGACTCCATCCTAACTTTCCAAAATTCAAAATTAGATCCATCAAATAGTGGTGCTTTATTTTCAAAGAATACTTCTTGAGCAATTGAGTGTGCCATCCTAGAACTACCTTAAGATGTTAGGATTCTTCAAAGGAACTTTGATCTTATACCAATTGAAGGGCACAAAATCTATTAAGAGGGGGGGGGGAATTAGTAGATCTAATCAATTCAAAATTCTTAACTTAAACACAGAATATCAGATCATGCAACTTGAATCTTTACTCCTAATCACCCATCAAATAATGGTGCTTTATTTTCAAAGAATCCTTCTTGAGAAATTGAGTGTGCCATCCTAGAACTACCTTAAGATGTTAGGATTCTTCAAAGGAACTTTGATTTGATACCAATTGAAGGGCACAAAATCTATTGAGAGTGGGGTGAATTAGTAGATCTAATCAATTCAAAATTCTCAACTTCAACATAGAATATTAGATCATGCAACTTGAATCTTTACTCCTACACACCACATAAGAAAGTAAAACATAAATCATAAAGCACACAAGTGAACACAAAATATATGTAGAAACCCAAGATGGGAAGAAACACAGTGATAATAGATGCTTGGACCTACTACCCAAATCTAGCCCCACATTACATAAAATATACAAGTGAATTTTACACATGGAAGTAGGCACCAACCTGCCGAAGACACCAATCCCCTATTGTGCTTGTAGGAACCAACCTACTAGAGACACTAATCCCTAATAGAAACTATAGACATAGAAAATATATAGATTGATATTGCACACTTGATCCAGATCTACTAATATCATTTCATTCTGAATTATCCCTCTGTCTAACCATTTAATCGAATAGCCTTATTTGATTAAAGTCATCATAATTCCCCTTTTAATTAAATAAATCCCTTAATTTAATTAAATCATCATCTCTGTGTAATTAGCTAGGCCATTTCATCTTCCTATCTTTATTTAATTAAAAAATCCATATTATTTGATTAAATTTCTAAAGTTCATCTAATTAAATTAAATAAATCAAGCATTTATCTAATTTAATATAACATCACCCCTTTTGGTTAAATAAATCAAAATATTTATTTAATTAAGTCTTAATCATTTTCATCTATTTTTGATTTATTTCAATCCTAAAATCTAAATCAAATGGTCAAATCAGCTAAATCTCCCTTTAAATTAATTAAATCTTGATTAATTTAATCCTAATCACTCAAATCCTCTAGATTTTACAACTTGCACATGAAAATCAATTTAATTGTTTTATAAATCACCTATTTTCATTCAAAAAAGACATCCAAGTGGGAATATTCCTCAAATTTGAAATCTCCCCCCAAAATGACTTGTCCATCCAACAAAGAATTTAAAGCTCTTACATTGTCTCTTACATGTCTCCCACTTGGCATTTAACTCATCTTTCATCCCCCCTAAACATGTCATTTCATCAAATTCAAATTTCAAACTTGCACATTGATCAAAATGTGCTCAAGCTTCCTCCATTCACAAGTTGACAAGTGGCATCTTGCCATTGGTTGAATGTTAGTCCCACATTGCTTCATTTTGGGCATTTCTCCATCTTATCATTCTATAAATAAGAGGCTAATCTCCTCATTTTATCATCCACAATTTGAGTAAACTTACTATGCTCAAATATTTAGCAATCTCCATCCACATTTTTGAATTTATAGCTAGGTTATGCAGATTTTGGTCTTGAAGCACTTACCATTCTTCATCAAAGTGGATCATTCATCAACATTCATCAAGTTTACATCATTGGAGTTGGGAAAGGGCCAATTTTCACATGAAATTGGCACCAACTCCCTCAAGAGATTGAGAGTTTGTTTGGTTTTAGAATAGGATTTGATATTTTGTTTCAAGTTTATTGAGTTCTTCATTTCGTTCCTCTTCTTTTACTTTCAAATGAATTTCTTGAAGAATCATGCTTCTAACTATGCATTTGATCTAATAAGTTGATTGTTTCTTGTGTTTTGCAGGTGTTAGAATCTTGGTTCATAGAAATAATACAATAGTTAGAACACTAGTCCTACCGAACTACAATGATAAAGCTTGTGGATCTTCTATTTAACACATACACATGCTAGCGTCACAACTAACACTCTTCTTCACTACATATGATCTTTTGATGCAACCACACACACTAAAATACAAATCTCTCCTTTATCTTCACCACCTTCTCTTCAATTTGCAATAGTGACCATATTTTATTCATGCATAGGTGTAATTATAATTCACACACTCACACTCACACGCTACATCTGCACAATAGAGAAATATATACATGGAATTGCATTAACACTCTTCTATGTTGCCCAAGAATTTTCAAATAGCCAAGATGACATAAGTTGGACCTAAATTCAATTTACACGAAACATGTAATACATTGGTCCTAAAATCAAATTTTTTTACTACCAAAATTACATGATACCATGTGCTACCACAAAAACCTTATGAAGGTCCTATCTTAACACCACACACAAGATTTTAATTCCACATGCTACTAGCCATTACCACACATGCCTTGAACTCCAACTTGTTGACAAACAAACATAGAGAACCTTATGTCACTTCAATCATTTTGCATGTTTAACATATCCTCTAAAAACTTAGGAATATGATAGAACTAGTGTAGACATAATCTCCTCTAAAACTATAGGGAAAAACTACATTTATAAAAGAAATGTAGACCATAAATGTATTGCTAGAGAAATCTCTTTGCCTTGAAAACTGAATTGAAACATTTCGGTATAGACTTCCAAACCACCACTATCATAGTGAATAGATGCAAGCATGATCTTGCAAGAATACAAAAGATATACAATCACACCTTAGCAATTAGTAATGTATATTTCTTGATTTTGCATCCTAATAATAAAATTACCAATATAGATCATATTGAACTTCTAAAATCAACATGCTTCAACAAATATTTTGCAACTCAAAATGATAAGTCAAAGGGAATATAATGATAATTCAAGTACCATTACAAGCTTAGCCTTACACAAAGAATTCATTTGACATACAAGTTTTTACTGCATCAATAACAACCTCTGACATCAATGACATTAATGACAACCTTTTACATCAATTACAAACTATGTTCAACAGTTCTTTCCTCATTGTAGAAAATATCATGAAATTATGCAATTTTTAGGGTGTTTTATGTGTATTTTTTATTATCTAAATTTACCATTAAAGCACACACTATCCATGTTTAGTTTAGACAAGGTCTAATGAATCATATATTACTTATGTTATATCTTTTTTATTTTCATAACAATCTAAATAAATATCTAATTAGGATTTCTTAACCTTTCCTTTCTTACCATTTATTTTTTTATTTTCTTTCATAATATTCAAAATTAAAAAATAGATAAAGTTTGTGAATATTCAAGCCTAATCGTAAAATTAAATAATATCTAATGATCATGTTATAGTTCTCAAATTATGCATGCAAGTCCCTTTATGAAAATGATATCCACAAAAAATAATTGAGTTAACCTATAAGTCAAAACTTGACATTTAAAGCCTTGGGAACATTAAATTATGTTTTAGAATTTAATTTTTATTTCAAGAAAGGTAAAATTTACTTATGAATTTTATATAAGTTAATATTGTCTTATGAAACACAAAAAAATTATTGGTGTTATAAGGAGGCTTTCAGGCTAGAGCTTAGGATAATTTTGACAAGATCTTGATCTACTGACTCTAAATTTCTAGGACTAGGGAAAAACACCAAAGACCAAGACGTAGTCAAAGGAAAATAAAAAAATAGTTCTATATGGGCTCTCCAAAGAAAACTTGATCCAATCCTCATGGATTTATTTAGATAGGATACTTCACTAATATACTTTTGAATCTATTATGACCTACCTAAAAATATAGAAAATGTTTGTCTTAAATATAACTTGTATAAGAATGCAAAAAATCAATTAAGAGTTTTAAAGGACATATTATTTAAAAAAAATAATTCCACATGAAGATTTTGTTTGTAGAATATTTCCATATACTCTAAGAGAAGATGCATATGATTGGTACATTTATTTATCATCCAATTCTAGTAGTAGCTCTAATCAATTGTACATTGTATTCCTTGCTAGATTTCAAATTCTAATAAATGTAACCACTTTATATAATCAATTTTCTAAAATAAATAGAGGTGAAGGAGAATTTATTACAACATCTAATGGTATATTTTAGAAGGTCTATTCAAAATTTCAATATCTATATATAGTAAATGTACAAGGGTCATGTTGTCATTTCATGCCACCCTTTGATGTCCCATCATTTATAATTGATCTGAGAGACTCCCCATGGGCCATCTTGCATGAGTTTTCTCCTTGAAGCTTCCTAGATTTTGATAAGTCCTAGAATTTTAGGTTTTTGGGCTATCTCTTACTTGCTTACCTTGCATGCCTTCTTATTTCTTCATGGATCCTTCCTTTCCTTGTTTTCTTCTAATTATTTTCAGCTTTCAGCTTTCGGCCTTACCATTTAAACCTTACCCGATTCCTCTCCTCTTCCATTTTTTCCTTTCTCATTTAGGTCGCCTTTCTCGTTTCAACCTTTGGCCTTCCCTCTATCTCTCTTTATTTTTCACTCTTCTTCTATCAACTTTTGGGGGTTGGCCTTTGGCCTTCCCCTTTACTTTCTTCTTTCCCTTCATCGATCATCGCTCGATGTCTTGATGCCCGATCCCGAAAGGTCCGATGTTATCACTTGGTCTCATCTTCTTTGAGCCTTTTGTTTTCTTCCTTCCCCTTCCATTTTCTTTCTCACTAATGCCTTAACTCCAAAATATGACTAAGTGTCAGGGTTTCGGGTTTCATCCTTTATCCTTCCCCTTTACCTCTTACCCTTTGTCATAAGAGGTATCTCATCCTCCCGACTTTCCACCTTTGATGGTCGAAATTCTGACGCCCGACATCTCTTCTCTTCGTCATGGTTTCCTCCTCGCTTCTTCTTTTGGCATGTGGTACGTAGTAAGGCCAACACTTGACATTGGACAGGTCGACGCCCAACCCCCAACAAAATAATTTTTTAGGGCTTCAAAGAATTTTTTCAGGGTTGTAAAGGCTTCTTTTCAGGCTCGACACCTCGACCTTCCTACATTTGGCATGTTTTTTGGGCAATTTTTTGAGGCCTGATTTGACTTTTGAGTGCCTAGATCTGAGTCCTGGGCTTCAAGGATGACTTTAATGCTTTCTATGACTACTCCATGCCTTCTACAAGTGGATTTCATGGATGCGCATTCCCATTTATTGCTTTGTGTTGAATTATTGGCAGATTTATGCCCTAGGTCATGATTTTCAGGGGATGGCTCAGATTTTGCACGCACAGTCTTCTTTGCTAACCTTGGTTAGGGTCAAGGTTGGGTTTGTGTTTTTTCAATTATGCCTGATCTATAAAGGAAAAAAATGTATTTATTTTTAGGGTTCTTCCTCTGGCTCCTTTGGGGTTTTTATTTTATAGACTTGAATTTTGCATCTCTGCCATTATAAAGATTGAATTTTTGCCTCCACATTAATGGAATCATTCAATTTTTCCTCTTCTTAGCTCTTTGTTGTTCACATAAGTCATTACCTTCATAACTGAGTGTTTATTATAGTTTCATGCATGTATGCTTGTGATTAAATGGTTTATAGTTGTTGGTTGTGAAACCTCTTTCCTTCTAACGCCTTGTCAAACCCTAGCCTTCATGTATGCCTCTAAAAATTGATGAAATAGAGATTTGTGAAAGTCCCCTTGTCCCTCTTCAACGATTTGTTGTGCAATATTGGTCAGGAAGAAGCAACCTTTCTATTTTGGAGTATCACCTCCCTCTCATTTTCATGTTCTTCTTCCCTTTTCCTCGTGAGTTGTTAGTGGTAGGATTTCATGTGTTGGGTTGGACCAACACATTGCATTGGGATTAAAAAAGGAAGACAACCTTCTCTGAAGATTCAAACTCATACATGCGAAGGTCCCACACCTTTAGGTCATTTCAATTGTGTCATTGGAATGTTGAGCTGTGTGCTCAACAAGGTGGAATTTCATGTGACAATAGGTCACTACAATTTTATTATTCTATACTAGATCCATTGATCTTGATGTTTAAGAAGACATTTAGTTTTGGTTGATTTTTTAGAAGAATATGTTGAAGGTATAAAAATGAACAAAGAGATGAGATAATTAGGTCATGGATCCCTCATAAATAGAGGAAAACCTAAAATTCCTAACCAAATTCTCAAATTAATGATTCTCTTTCATGTCATGCCCCATTACTCAACCTCATACCTAGGCCTAATCATTAAGGAATGAATCAATCCATATTGTTTCATAATGGACCAACCGAGTATAAATACATCCTAATGGGAATGGATCTTCATTATTTACACTTAGTTTAGAAAATATGATTGCCAAAATCAAAGAGGAAAAATAATATATTAAAGAAATAGTAGCTCAACTAAAAATGTTGACTACAAAAGACACTAATATGAAGAATAAGAATTTGTACCTTCAAAATAAAAATAAGAATGCTCTAAAGCAAATTAATATATGGAATACTAAATAAAATAATGGAAGAGTACCTTATCCATTAGAATATTATAACCAAAATGAGATGAGACCCCCATCAAGGGTAAACTAGGTGGGTGTTTCTCTTAATAATTAGTGTCAAATTCATAATACATGCTCACATGTCAATCATTATTACCATCAATCCATAATAGAATTTGATACTTATAGAAAGAAGAAGTTATCAATATGGAAGAAACTAGCATTCCTACATCTTCTAGGAGGTAAAACTTTCCTATGGGTTATCAATTTTTCATGGTTCTTGAAAATTATATATTTCCATATAAAATAGAAAATAAACCAAGTGAGGAAGTATATGAAGTCCAATATTTTCAATAGTATTAAAATAATCATAATTATGCTCTTAAAAGTAACAAATTGAGAATTCCTTTAACATATTATATACCATCTAGTAATTTCCACATGCCTAAGTTAGACCCTAAGACAAGTAATAATCCTAAAGTACAAAGGGTTGTGTTTAAGTCATTTGTTGCATTAGTCATCTAATACCTTGCAAATGTTAAAGTATGATAACCGCCCAAATAAAAGTGAAAGCAATAGGATGGGGTATTATATTATTGAATAAATTAAGAAAATAAGTATTAGTATAATTTTAAATGAATTGTTGGGAATCTCCCAAGTTAAGTAGGCTTTCCTTCACTCATTTAATGTGTCTTCCCCTAAAAATATACCAATACCTAAATATGCACTATGATGGGTCTAGCTATTAGGTCATTTTTTGTTGCTTTCATATATGTTTTTAGACACTTTTAGATATATTTCCTAGACAAGACTCCTATATTATACTACCTTTTCATACTTATTATGTAGAATTGGACCTAAAATAGAATTATGGAAATATGGTTATGATATAAGGAGTATTGCATGGTTTATACGTAGATTTGCATGAAATGTGGATGAAATTCTATGTTTTAATTATGGTAGTTAGACTTGTGTACATGCTTTGAGAAATAATTGTTTTTCAGCCAAAGTTGAATTGTAGCATGTAGCAGTTACCAGATGAGCTCGCAACAAAAGGATGAGTGGGACGGAAAAATAGGGGAGTTCCAAATTAAGTTGAATGTGATGATTGTTGATTAAACACACCTGATGGAGGTTGAACGTGCATCTTTATGACTAGTTAATAAGTACCAAAGTAGAAGGATTCCTTTATTGATAGGATTTTGACAAATGTTTATGTGTTTACATACAATTCTGCTTAATAGAGTTTTAATCCTATTAGGATTCTTCTTTTTTTTTTTCAGTTATTGTTTGAACAATTTAGTCTTAACTATACACTCAGATATTTATGAGTGGAAGTTAATGATTGTGGTTAGTTGTTTTTAATAAGACTCCCTTGAGCTTGTATATAGATAATGGTTGAGTCCTTAGATCAGTTAGTTATTTTTTTAGTTTCTTGATTAGTTATTTTTAGTTTCAAGACATTATGGATATTCAAAATGATTGAATACAATATGTGAGAAGATCTTGTGTAAATCTTTCATGATATGCAATGAAGCTAATTTCGTTGGATGTGTAGAATCTGTTAGATTTGGTTTCAGTTAAAATGAGAACAACCACTTGAGTAGGCCACTCAAGGTAACTGTTCTTCACTTCATTTTTTAGTTATTTATTTATGTTTAATGGTTGTTCCCTATTTCATGAAATTTATGCAAGTTAAACTAGAATCTTATACTTTGCTTATTGTTAATGAATGTTCATGAGCATGCATATAATGGTTAACCAACAATAATTTGGAGGTTAGATTAATTGAGTCATTAGTTTTTATCAAATTTGAGTTGATACAATAATATTTTATTAGTAATAGGTTGTTGGATAGGACAACAGAGAGGGGGGGTGAATTAGTTGTCACATATTATAACCTTAAATTCAATTACCAAAACTAACACATAAATTGATTAAGTGATTAGCCATCAAATGAAAATGCACAAACATAATAACACCAATTTACGTGGAAAAGCCAATGAGGGAAAAACCATGGCGAGGATTGACTCACACTATAGAGAATATCAAAATCGATTACAAAAAGGCTCACTGCTAGAGATAAGGCTCACTACCTAAAATAAGGACTCATTTCCCATAGGGCTATAACCCAGAGGGCTCATTGCCACAGAGATACAAAAAAGACAAAGAAGATTTGTTACAGAGAAACAAAAATCCCAATGCAATGAAGATTCCACCACAATCACTGATCAACTCGCATGAATGATAGAGTTAGCTTTCTGCTCATTGCATCCAAAAACTTGGTGTTAAGCTTCATACTGAACAACCAGACACTCAACTCTCACATATAATGAATAACATCAAATTCATGTTTGATCTTTCACTTATCTTCCTTCTTTTCTTATGTACAATTTTCATCGCTTAGCACATTCTATATTTATACCATCTCCAACTTTGAAAAGATACAAAGTCAGCCATCCAACTCCAAATTCAAATTAGGTCGGTGCCAAACATCCTAGGGTGAAATTAGAATGAGGGAAACCTAAAAAAATGCTTTAGCGGGACCCATAATAGATCCAACACACTTCATCAACTTTGAAAGTAGTGCTTGAAACACGGTTGGCCACATGAGTGTAAAACACATAAATCAATTAAGCTTGATGATTCCAAATGACAAAAACACTTGCAATAGAACTGGGGCAACACAATACTTGAACCAAACATCATGATACTTCAACAAACAGAAATTTCAGACCAACACCAATTCTTCCGGACCTCAAAAAACACACAAAAAAATATAGTTCACAAGCACCAAAACCAACAACATTCTTTTAATACAATTGTCTCAATATCCTCGACATGTACAATCAATAGTAACTAGTAGATAACCAACTGACCAGTTGACATCAATGACATCACTTCATTCTTCTTCCATTCTTTCAACAATCTCCCCCTTTGTCATTGATGCCAACATGTGATGTGAAAAACCATCAACGACACCAAACCTGTTTTGACAATACTTAAGATTTTTATTTCTACTTCTCCCTTTTAGAGGATCATCAACCTAATATTCACTTTCTTTTTCACATGCTCTCTCTCTCTTTTCTTTTCTCACATGCTCTCTCTTTCTCCCCCTTTGACATCAATGGAAAAGTTAAAAGATATTTCCATTGAAGCTTCCTTTGACATGAAATAGAATTCTCATAATGACAACACTTTAGAAAATCTATCTGCTCCCCTTGAGGGCAGCAACCAACAAACATCATTCCAAAATATTGAATCATGAAATCACTAGACCGATGTATCTCCAAATGCAACTTATTTTTTAAAAGGAGGGGCAATAACTCCTAGCTTATCCCAGAGATACTCAAAAGTATCTTTAGGAAGAGCCTTTGTAAATATATCCACAATATGATCTTTTGTCTTATCATACTCAAGCTTAACTTCATTCTCCATGACCTTCTCTCTCAAGAAATGATACCGGATAGATATATCCTTCATTCACAAGTGCATCATAGGATTATTTGAAGTATTAATTATACTCAAGTGTTATCATAGAAGATAGAAATAATGTCATCATGTAGCACTATGATATCTTTCAATGTATATTTCATCCATAAAACTTGTGTACAACACGATGCAACACCAATATACTTAGCTTCAGAAGTAGACAAGGAGACCGAATCTTAATTTTTACTCAACCATGCCACCAATCTACATCCAAGAAAGAATGCACCACCACTCATACTCTTTCTGTCATCTATACTTCTGGCCCAATTTGCATCGTATAAGCATTGAGTGTAAAATCAGTATCTCAAGGATACCATAATGCATAATCTAGAGTGCCTTTCAAATATATGAATAGTCTTTTAACTGCAATAACATGTGTTTCCTTCAGATCTTCTTGAAATCTAGTTACAAGACAAACCACATGCATAATATTTGGTCTAGTAGCAGCCAAATAATGTAATCCACCAATCATTGATCTATATTTGCTTTGATCAGCATTAGGTGAATCATCATCCTTTCCCAACTTGCATCTAGTTACCATAGGAGTTCTTACTGGTTTGGAACCGTGCATCCCAAATTTCTTCAACATTTCTCTCACATACTTAGACTCTGAAATGAAATTTCCTTTCTCTATTTGATTAATCGTTAGCCCAAGAAAGAATTTCATCTCCCCAAACATAGACATTGTAAATTCTTTTTACATTTTTTCCGCAAACATCTTGCACATCATTTCATTTCCTCCAAAGATAATGTCATCAACATATACAAATATGATCAATATTTTGTCATTTTCAGTCTTGAAATACAAATTACTGTCTGTCATACCTTTGTGAAATCCTTGTTGATTCAAATACTTATCTAACCTTGCATATTAGGAGCTTGCTTCATTCCATATAAATCTTTCTTCAATATGCACACCATATCCAGTTGATCTATCAATTGAAATCCTTCTGGTTGTTCCATGCAAACTTCTTCATCTAGTTCTCCATTCATAAATGCTCACTTGACATCCATCTGATAGGCCTTGAAATCTTTATAAGCAGCTAATGGCAAGAAAATCCTTATAGCTTCCATTTTTTCTATTGGAGCAAAATTCTCTTGAAAATCTATACCTTCCACTTGCGAGTAGCCTTTACACACAAGCCTTGCTTTGTTTCTAACACCTTTCTTGTTCTGATTCAGCTTGTTTCTAAATACCCATTTTGATCCAATGATATTTTTGTTTGTTGGTCTTGGGACCAATTCCCAAGTTTGATTCTTTTCAATCTGCAAAAGTTCTTCTTTCATTTCTTTCTTCTAGTTTTCATCTTCAAAGGCTTCTTTTACTGACTTTGGCTCAATTTCAGATGATAAGCATAAATTTACTTTAGCAATAACTTTGCTTCTAGTCAACACACCTCTTGTCTTGTCTCCAATAATCTGACTTTCTAAATGATTTCTCTGTACATATTTCGGTGTTCTAGGGGACATTACCGAAGCATCTTCTTCTCTTTCATTTTTCTCTTTCTACTCATCTTTATCCTATTCTTCCACAATTTCTTCTATTCTTGCATAGTCATGTTCATCTGACACATATCCATCAATATAAATAGAATTCTTCACTATTTCATCAACCTTCACATTTGAGCTTTCCACAATCTTCCTCTATCTTTTGTTAAAACATCTATATACCTTATTTTTAGTAAAGTAACCAAGAAAAATTCCTTCATCGCTTCTTGCATCAAACTTTCATAGTGTTTCCTCATCTCTTCTGATATAGCATTTTCTTTTGAATACCTTGAAAGATTTAACTGTCAAAATTCTTCTATGTCATAGCTCATAGGGGGTCTTTGTACTATTTTCTCTTGCCTAAAGTCAATTGAATACATATACAGTAGTGCGAATAGCTTCTTTCCAGTAAACTTACGATAATCCGGCTTCAGTAATCATTGACCTAGCATCCTCTTGATTTGTTTTTTTTTTCCCTTCAACAACTCCATTATGCTAAGGAGTTCTCGAAGTAGATAATTGTCTCTTTATTCCATGCACTTCACAAAAAATATTGAACTCATGGGAGGTGAATTCACCACCTCTATCATATCTTAATCATTTTATCTTCAAATTCACTTCATTTTCAACCATATCTGTGAAAGCTTTGAATCTATCTAATGCTTTTTATTTTTCTCTCAAAAATGTGATTCAAGTATATCTAGAATAATCATCAATTAAAAGCATAAAGTACCTTTCACCAAGTAGACTTCACACTCTCATGGGACCACAAGATCTGTATAAACCAAATCTAGCAATCCAGTAGTAGATTGATCTCTTATTCTATAATGATTTCTTGTCTGCTTCCCAAACTGGCAGTTCTTGCATATAGCATTTACAGGCTTTATAGTTCTCGGTAGATCTCTCACGGCTTGAACAATACTAATCCTTGCCAATTTATCAAAATTAATGTGACACATTCTCTTGTGCCATAACCAGCTGTCATTTATCTGAGCCATAAAACATCATCCATCAACACCTTTAAGTTGATAAATATTCCCTTCTGATTTCTTTCATGTAGCAATCAATGTTCTGGATCCTTTCCGTATCTAAAACTTCTCATCCTTAAACACAAGATCATATCCCTTTCTACACATTTGACCAACGCTCAAAAAATTATGCCTTAAGCCCTTAACATAGTAGACATCGTTAGTATGATGCTTTCCATCACATTTACTGAACCTATCCCACATATTTAGCACTGGTATCATCTCCAAACATAACCAAACCTCCATCATATTTTTCAAGTTTTACAAACTTACTCTTGTCACCAGTCATGTGATGTGAACAACCACTATCAACTACCCAAAAATTCTTTTCCTGTTTAGCATGTAGGGCAGAGATAACTATACCTTCATTTTTCTCCTTCTCCTTCTCCTTTTCCTTCTTCTTCTCTAGAGGACTTTCCTTTGACTGTCTTTCTAAATAAGTAGTAGGGTCATACTTAATTGCCAAGAAAAAACATTCGTTGTCATTTGGATCTTCATATTCTAAATCTTCATCTGAAATACTAGCATTCTCATTAACATAGTAAGCTCTGTTAATCTTCTTTACATTCCTTTCTTTCTCATATATTTGTTTATTTTTTTTAGCTCTTTTTGGACACTTTGCAGCATAGTGATCAATTTCTCTACAACTAAAGCATTGAAAGGAAAATTTTCCTTCATACTTACTAGAAACTTTTCTCAATCTTCTTACAAAGTTAGCCTCAATTTCTTCAAAGTTCTCTTTATTTGAATCTTCAGTTTTGTAGCTTTAAAAGTAGTTTTTTGTTTAGCCTCCACTTCTTAAATTTGGCTTCCTCATTTCATAAGATGTCAAAAATCCTAACAACAAATCCTTAGTACAAGTCTTGTAATCTATAGTCTACTCAATAGCACTCACATTTTCACTATAAGTATCAGGAAGAGTTCTGAGAATCTTCTTTACAATTCTGGTTTCATCTATAGTGGCAACAAGAAATCACATTCCAACCAATACCTCATCCAATATCTATACATAGGCTTTAACATTCTCATCTTTAGACATATGTAGAAGATAAAGTGGTGTTTTCAAATTTTGTAATTTTCCCTCTTTAACCTTTTCATCTCCATCATGCACTCTTTCTAAAGCATCCCAGACTTCCTTAGCTGTCTTCAAATTCTAAACCTTAATCAACTCTAAATGTACCAAACTATTCTTCAGGATGAACTTTTCATTACTATTCACTTCATGTGCTTTATTTTCTCCTGGTGTACTCGGACCATTTGTAGGAGGAGTGTAAGCATTCTTATAATCTTTCTCTACATCATATCCACAATACTCTAGATATTCTTCCATCAATATTTTTCAGATACCATAGTTAGTGTTGATGGGTGTTTTATGCACTTCTCAACACAGGAAATGCATAGGTGCACTACCTCTCTTGAAAGGAAATCTCCAACTGCAAGCTACTGAAAATCTCCCCAAGGTCTCTCAGGTGTCAGGTCATGACTTGCATGAAATTTTCTCAATTGATGTTTGATGTGATTTTGCTGGTAATCAAAGGGTAGAATTACGTAGCTGGATACGAGGTGGATCTTCAAAGCCAAAGTTTCTAAGATGGGAAATAAAGTGTATTTTGCTGTACGTTCGAACAATAATCCAAAACTTTGATATTTTCTTCAAATTTGGCTTTACAATGTGCAATGAACCTTAGCACATGCTATTTCTTTTTAAAAAAGGAAACGAGCAGGGAAGATGGAAGGTTCCTGGATCTGCAACTAACTGTGAACAGTGATCATGGAGGTTCTGCTATGGACAACTCCCTTCAAACATGATTCCACTTAACCAAGAAATCTACAGTATCATTAAATTTGTGCTACCTTCAAAGGTCTACAAATATTTTACCATTCATCCACCATTTACATGCATGAATAAATATAAAGATTCAAAGAGCAACTTCAAATTTCAGCCCAGGCTAACTTTGCAAGGCCATTTACCAGCAACGAAAAGTATGGGTTGGAAGGCATCAAAACAACAAAAATTTCTATGATCATGGAACAACATGACTAAAATCTATCAAAGGAAGAATACAACTAACTAAAACAACAATGTGAATCTAACTAAAACATATTACAATGGAGATTGAACCATGAAACATGTGAAGAAATCAGCAAATACACCAAGTCAATATATTTTCATTATAAATTTCAGCAGTATGTCTTTACAACAACTCAACTCTCTTTGAAAATGAGGGGAGACCCCTATTTATAGTGCCTAAAAAGTTAAATGAATGGTCAAGATTGATTTCTATTGTGTGGCCAAGATTCATTACAAAATAGGGTTTTACCTACCCCCAATATATTACAATTTAAAAAATACATCCTTGTCCTTTCCCTATTTTGTCACTTAGTGACGACACTGTAGCATCCTGTCTTTTGCTAATTGCTCTTTTGTTGTAGCTACTCATTCGGGGGCTCCTCATTGATAACAGGGCTGTCCTCCTACTTCTTTGAAGCTACATATTCCATGAATTTTAGAATAACTGGTTGGAGCTTGTCTACCTCAATGATCTCATACCACAGCATTTGGTAACTCAATTCTTTTGCATTATCTTCAAGCTTTTTCTAGTCTTCATCATACTTTATGCCCTGATCTCTGAACAACTCCGATTGGTCAAAGGAACAGGTGGCGAAACTCATGAAATCCATTGTTATTTCACTGGACATCCCGTCCTCCATCTTCTTCTAAAAGTAAGGTTTTATCTTCTCTGGATCCATCTGCACTACAGACATATCATATTCTATCATCAACTTGAGATATCAGGCACATTTCGCCCTAATTTCTTTGACCCATTCAATGTCCAAATCCGCCTTACTCATTATCTATTATAACCTTTCCTTTCTGTTGTTGAAATCCTGCCTCCACACATCCATCAGCCAGTGATCGTCTCTTTTGAATGCAAGCTCTTTTTCCCATGTGGATTTTGGTAACTAGAGGATGGCCTCAATCTTTGGATAGGTGGAGTCATACGTTGTAGGGAAGTCAGTGCAAAGCTTCTTCATGCTCTCCAGAGATTGCTATAGATCCAATAACTTGTTGCCTATTCGAACAACTCGGCTAATACCCATGTTCCCGACGTACAGGACCCATCAGAACCAGCTCTCTGTAGTCTTGTCCAAGTTCTTTCTTTTCTCCAACTTGTCAATTTGCTCTTTGGACAGCAGTTGGGGTGGAGTTGTAGACGTGGTAGACATGTCATCCACTGAAGACCATTGTTGGATGTAAACCGTCAAGGCGGCCACCTGTGCTTTAAGTTCATCCTTCGAGACCTTGTCTTGTTTTATCAAGTGCACTACTGTAGCCACTGACTCCTCAAGGTGTCCTACTTTCTGCTCCCTAATAGTGGTCCCCAAGTTGATAGTGGAAATGTTGTAACTTATACTAGCTTGGCCTTCCACGGGCATTGCTATCTGTGCAGTTCGGGACCTGGAAGCATCCATCATTATTTTGGATCTTACTTTAGGATTTTTCTCCTTTTTGGTTGAGCTTTGTGCTCGGTCTAGGATACTCTATAGCCTTGTTGTTGGATCCTTAGGAGCGAGAGTCCTCTTCTCAAGATATTTTTTGAACCACTAGGGCATGGAAAATTCTTCTTTTGATGGCTCTTGATCGCCTTGACCCTTCTCTGTTAGGCCCTTCGTTTGTGCACCTTTCACCTTGGTGTTGTCTCCCTCTTCCTCATCAGAGTATAAGATGAATGTGAGGTGTTTGACGGGAGGTTTAGTAATCAATTGTCCTTGGGGACTTCCTTCCTCCTCAGTTTCATTTTCCTTTATGTCTTTAATCTATTCGCCCTCATGCATGTACCCCTTAGGTTGGTCCTCTTCTTTGTCTTTTTCTTTTGTGGGAGGCGACACAATCTCTAGTTGTTTTTCCTCTACAGGGGTTTCCACAATTTCTATTGTCTTGTTGCCCTTCTCCTCTTCTTTGAGAGGTGACCTTTCTGCCTCTTCTTCATCGTGTTTCAACTACTGTGCCATCTCTTCTTCAAGATCATCATCAAATGTTTGTATAATGACCTTACCGCCTGCATCCTCCTCCTCATCCCTGCTCTTGGAAGAGCCCGTTCCTTCCTCCTTGTATGCCACCCTATCAATATGTCGATGCTTATACTCATGGTGTTCATAATATTCATCAGCCTCCTCCTCCTCAACTAACTTTGAGGCTTCTTTCTCTTACCTCTCCAATTCTTTGAATATCAGCATTATGGCCTCCATTGTTGGTGGTCCCACAGGAGGTTGCGAGGGTGTGGCAGAAGCGAGGACCTACGCTAAGGTGGCTTGAAGGGTGGGTTCCATAAAGATTTGGGAGATCTCGGAAGGGAGGCTTTGCATGTGTTTTGAGAAACCCTCAGGAAATGTGGGAGCGGGCATTGCTGCTGCTATTGTGGCAAATGGGAGCGATGTAGGTGACATGGCAGCAGAGGAAGGAGGGGTAGTCACGGCGGAGGAGGAGTTAAGCACTATTACGAGCTCGACTGGAGGTGAAGGGGCAAGGTGGACTGAGATGTCCACTTCCAATGGGGATGTGGTGACCATGGTCAGGGAGACAGATGATGGGGTAGTTGAGACTGGGAGAGCCAGAAGAGGTTCTAATGGAACCGTCCTTTCTTTTTCACCTTGTTGGATTATAGGTGGCTCCATGGTACCCCCTGTTTGCTTGAGATTCTTGGAAGGTGAGCCTCCCGAATCCTTCCTTGTGTAAACCTTAGGATCCCGAGATTGCTCTATTTTCATTCCCTTCCTCTTCTTTGATTTGGTGATAGAAGGAGACTTGGATCTCGCACCTGTTGAAGTTGTGGTAGCGACATCCTCGGTGGCACTAGGTTGAATTTTCATCCCCTCATATGTTAGGACTATTCCTTGTTGCTTTAGTTGGCTCACTTGTCTATTAACCCATTCTTTGGTTCAGGCCACAATGGGTTTAGTCATGATGTCCAGGTCATCAACCTCTTGCTCATCCCAGTTGACTGCAGAAATTGGTAAGTTGGCAACTACATTATACCGGGGATCTATGACAATGCTTTCATCTTGTTCTACTTGATTCGGTATGGGAAATAGCTGCACCCTTCTTACGAAGTATGCAATCATCCTCATGTAGTGCCTTGAATGCACCTCCTTGTCATCCTAACAATTTTCCTAGAAATCCTTGACATTATGTAAATGGGCGTATTCTGATCCCAGTGCTTTTCTTACATGCCCATATGGGTCCATTCACGGGTGAGCAGTGTGTAGTTGGAAGTGGTACTTTTCCAGTTCCTTTTCTGAATTCCCAGCACACTGGGAGGTTTGCAATTTATACATGCCCTACCTGAAGGTAAGGGGATAAGAGATCCCTGACAGGTGCTTGCTGCTAAGGAGGGTGTGGACAAGCTGCAACTGACAAGAGAGTTCCAATATTATTATCCCGTCATTGGGGTACTGCGGCAGCTTGTTCGATCTCTCAGTGAAACCTTTTGTGCAAATGTATGTAAACTTGGGGAACTGTAGGTACATGAAAGCGTATTGCTTTAGGAATGACCACGTGTTGTGAGAGACTCTCCTCTCAAAATCTCCCCCAAGTAACCAAATGATGTGACCCATAAAGGCATCGTTCACCCTACAATATTCCTTCTTGAAGTTCCTAAATTGGAGCTGGGGATATCGGTCATAGGCCTTCAGCTTTCGGCCTGACTCTTCCTCAAGTGCCACAAATAGTCCGCTATACTGCCTCTACTCTGCCAGTGAATAGACTAGATAGGAGGTCATGTAGAATTTGGAGCTCTTTTTTATATTCATAAACTACTCATGGAAGCAGTTGCTAATAATACCTGCCCAATAGAATGAGGCCTTCGTGGTGACATCTTCATTCCCACAGATTATTTTCTCAATGAAGTACACCATCCATTCTTGAAAGAATGTGACAAAAGGAAGGCCCATTACTCAGCTCAACATGGTCATTAATTTGTGATAGTCTTCTTGGAAATCGTTGTGAAAGAGTTCATGAGGGACCTTTGTAGCACTGCCCCTTTTCTCCTTGAGCCAAAACTAGTTTATCAATCTTTTGCAACCCATCAGGTCCTCATTCCAAGTCGCCTTTCCCTCCTCCATTGTGGGTATTTCCATTTCCTCAAAGGTAGGAATGTGGAAGGTCTTTGTGATCCCCTTGGTTGACATGTCGGCTAGAATATTCCCATCTCTATTAATGATGGTCCTTGTTTCAGGTTGGTAGGCCTGCTGGCAGGCCATGACGAGCTTAGGAGCAATAAGGGATGGGGGGAACCTACAACTTTTGCAATTCGACTCTGCCTGATTAATCTGGCATTATCGGTCCTTGGGTGAATTCTAACACTTTTCTTGAACTCATCAATATCGACCTGGTCGATGTTGGTGTCTGAGATTTCCTTCCAGTCTGTGGTGACTTTTGATCACAGCGGTTCACCTTGGAACTGGAACTTCACTTGATCTTTATCCTCCTTCGCACGAGGAGTTTTGCCTAATTTCTTTCCTTTGTCCTTCTCTGCAGTTCCTCTCGAACATCCTACACTCAATTCCATATATCCTGCAAATATGGACACAATGAGTACAACCGATTATAAAGGTATGAGCGTTAGTCAAAAAGAAAAAGTATGATTGATGAAATCAAATGTTTACTTCTAGATATCGCTAGTCATTTATTGGAGGAACTTCAGACAATCCGGGCCTGGAAGGCTGGACTTCCTTGGTAGAAATGTTGTGTTGGGGAGGTGAACAGGGTAGCATGATCCAGATGATTTAACAACTTCTAATTTTGGTGGTTTTATTGGCTCATGTTGAAGAGGGTTGAATTTAAGCATGTGGGTCGAGATTAGATTTCAAATTTGAGGTCGTTTAGGTCACTTTTGTGGTTCCCGGATGTTAAGGCTCGGAAAGCTATCAGACATTCGCTGTTTGAAACAGCCGGCCAGAAATGGAGTTCCGGGGACAAAACTCTAGATATTGGGACCCAGAAGGCTAAAGGACAGCAGGTGGTTCGGGACCTGAGGGCTGGAAAGACACTTATGTTTCGTCATTCCATAATAGAAATCTGGAAATGAAAACCCAGATGGAGCGGTCCGACGGACCAGGCCTGACATGAAGCTTGGACTCAGAATTTCATTTGAAGTTTTTCTCGGTGAACAGGAGGGCAGAGCTTAGAGATCAGAAAAGCGGGTGTGATTTTCCCCATTTAGGGCAGCGGGTATAGGACAAAATTCCAGAACTCGGAGCCCGGAGGTCCGAAAGGCGTCTAAGTTTTAATGTAGTGTTATGCGGCAATGAGGGTTCGGGGCCTGGGAGGTGGAAGGTCGTCGTTTGATGGCCACTTCGACTGGGTGAAGCCACAATGGAGGTTTGCGGACTTGCAGACTGGGACCCGGCTTTGTGCGAAAAACACCAGACGGCGAGGTGCAATACAGGCTCCGGGGGTCAGGAAGATGGGGTCACTCCGCCGTTTTTGCAAATGGCGAACGCTTGGCAGAACTCCAAACATGGAAATCCGGGGTTCCTGGCCTAGGAAAGCAAAATGGAAGCCCATTTTTGGAGTTTGTATTTTGTGATTCTGACAGCAATCGAACGAAGGAAGTCCGAGGGTCCGGGCCTAGGAGAGGGTGCAGCCGTTTTAAGAAATATTTTCTAAGGTTTCAAAGGTGGCAGAAAGAAGACCTGGGCTCGAAAGGCTCAAATGCCTTGGCGAAGAACAACCATGACAAGGTTAGGTTCCGAATGTGAATTTGAGGGCGTTTTGGAGGTTTTCCGAGGATTCTAAGACATGGGTTTTTTAGGTGTTGCTTTTATCTATCTATCCAATGCATTTTTAATCCACGTTATTCAATTTTAGGCATGTAAAATTACAAAAAACCTCTTGGGAGGGGAAGCAACAAACCTACCTCGAAAGTACGATGAGGGAAGCTGCTAAATCCACCAAGGATCGGCAAATAAAGGTGACGAGCGCGAGGGCGGTGATCAACGAAGGCAACGAACTCTTTAGGCAAGCACTCTGACCTCCTTTGCAATCTTGACAAGTGAAAATGATAGGTTGGGGCCTGATATTTATACCCTCCCCTACCATTAATGGCTTTATTTAATGTAGGTACAACCAGCAGATTGGTTGGTGAGTTTGAAAATCATGAATAGTGGCGGGAGGACTGGGGTCCAGGGGCCAGAAAGGCACGAGGTGATGGCCTTCCAAAACTGCCTTTTAAGATCGGAGGTGAGGAGAGGTTCAGATCCCGAAGGGCAGAACGCCGGTGAGGTTTGGCTGTTGGAAATGAAGAATGGCGAAGGGAATTCTGGGAACAGTGACCTGGCTGATCGAGCCTGGAGGACACGAAAGCAATCAAAACTTTGCGTAAAGAAATCAGGCAATGATTGGCGAACCGGGTCCCGGGGGTCAGGAAGGTGGACGCCTTCCGCTGTTTGTGAACGACAAAGCCCGAAGGAGGAAACTTGGTAGGCTAGGCTCGGGAGGGCCTAAAGTCGCTGGCAGAAGAAAACTGCCAAGGAAAGCCCAAAAAGCCTCAGGGCTTAACCAAAGGTGAGTGGCCAAAACATGATCACTTGAGGATAGGCTTTAGGGGTATGTTGACCATTAGGGACACCAAAATGGGGCACACAAAATGAGGAAGAAACAAAAATGACCCGAAAAGGTGAAAGAAAAGAGGGTCCCCGTTCTGAATGAGGCGTGTGTGCTAAGGGCACAATAAATGGCGGCTCTGCTGGAAAATGCTCTTGAGCATTCTAGGGATAAGCGTTCATTCAGAACCCATAATCTCTAGTTTCACAGACCAGGAGTAGACCTTCAAGAGTGAACTGGGAGAACAAGAATCTTAGCTGGGTCAGTATACGAGACATCTCAGAAGTGTGTGTGGCGTGGATTCATTTCTTTCTTGGGACTGTGCCAAGTGGCTGCTAATCCAATCAAGCAAGCTACATGGATTGTCCAACACCAAAAGTAACCTGGACATTGCCCCATTTCTTGTCAGGCATCCATAGCCCCGATGGAGTTGTCATTATGACCCCAAGGATATTGCTCGACTGCCAGCTGGGAATCCATAGCCTCGATAGAGTTATCCACACACCCATACAGTCAGTTAATTTCAGAATTTTCTTTCTTTTGATTTATTTGATATTTCCTCTAACTTGTCTTGTTTTCTTATCTTTTGCTTGACCATGTAAGCGTCGAAGCCTACAAAGGGTTTGGGAATCGTGGTGGTCACTGGAGAGGACTTTGTATTTTTCACTTACTAGGGTATCATAGTAGCCACTGTACAATCCTTAGGAATAGTTAACATGTTTTTGTGCGAGATATGAGATATGCGTAAAGAGAGCCAACCAAGGGTCAGGTTCTAAACAAAGTTCAAACAAGGAGATCATTCCTAAGCGGCTTTTAGGGACCAATAGTTAGGAATGAATGTTTATCTAGAGAATACTAAGGACGAACAACAAAGCGGGCCATTCATTGAATTAGCACGACCACCATAAAGAGATGGAGAATGTCTTTCAAAATGAAACAGTTGGGATGAGCAATATAGAAAATAGCAGCACAGTGAAATGCAAGCAAAGCAAAAGATAGCCTACTCTAACATATATACAAGTATTTACAAAAAGGAGCCCATAGGAGCTCAAGCTTGAAAGTAATGCTTCAGATGTTGCCCATTGACCAGCAGTGGGACATCTTCACCAATTAGAGTCTCCAGGCAAAAAGTATTGTCTCCCAAAATTTTAGCTATTTGGAAGGGGTCGAGCCAAAGCTTGTCGAGTTTGTTGTGTCCCCCTTTCCTTTCATGGGCCTTGTCCTAGTATAGGACTAAATCGACAATTCTAAAGGCCTTGATCTTGGCTCGGTGGTCAAACCATCTCTTAACCACACCCTGATGTTTGGTGAAATTTTCTATTGCACGGTCTCAGACTTCTTCTAAATGCAAGAGCTCAGCTAACCAAACTTCTCTACGATCCCCTCCTTCGTAAAAATCATTAATAGATTGGAGAGTGGGAATCTTCAGGTGGATTGGAAATATGGG
This sequence comes from Sequoia sempervirens, assembly GCA_007258455.2. Taxonomy (NCBI): domain Eukaryota; kingdom Viridiplantae; phylum Streptophyta; class Pinopsida; order Cupressales; family Cupressaceae; genus Sequoia; species Sequoia sempervirens. The sequence goes on along the minus strand of VDFB02000003.1, from coordinate 313,205,469 downwards.
CTCTAGGCCATAAACAAGATGGAACAGGGAATCACCAAGGGCAGCCTTGTGGCGGGTGCGGTCTGCCCAAAGGGAGAAACAGAGCTGGGTGTGCCAGTCCTTGGGGTTCCTATCTAGACACTTCTTGATTACCATGATTAGGTTCTTGTTTGTAGATTTAGCAAGGCCATTGCCTTGAGGGTAGTAATTAGATGAAAATTTAAGGGCGATCATGTAGTCGAAAGCCCAACCAACAAATTTTAATGAAGCAAAAGTAGGTCCATTATCACACACCAATGCATAAGGACAACCAAAGTGATTTAAAATGAAAATTTCCAAAAAATTTGTAACTACCAGAGTTGTGCATTGCTTACATACAATTGCTTCCATCCATCTAGTACAATAATTAGTAGCAGTAAGAATATACTTGTGTCCCACGGATGATGGAGGGCTTACCAGACCGATGAAATCGAGGCCCCATTGTGCGAATGGCCTTACCTCTAGCATAGGCTACAGCGGGACAACAACATTCTTCTCCTTGGTGGCCCCTGTTTGACATGTGTAACATGAGCGAACATGACAGTGAGCATCTTTGAAGATAGTTGGCCAATAATATCCTGCCCTTAATATTTGATGAGTGGTGGAGGGCCCAGATCCATGACCAATGCCAAACTTATCATGAAACTCCATCAGGACCCAGTTTGCTTCTTCCTTATCAAGGCATGTCAAGTAAATGCCTTCATGATTCCTCTTGTATAAAATGGACTCCTGCAACATATAACCATTGCTTTTCAATCTAAGAGCATGCTTTTGGACTCCCTGTAGGTGAGGTAGACACTTGTGGTTTAAAAAATAATAGACGACATTCTTGTACCATTCTCATGGGGAAACATCCTCGAGCTGGTACTGTTGTACAGTGAGTTCGGGTCCAGCCTCCGTTGCTGCTTTAGCATCGTGCGGGTAAGTTCCTGTCCTCTCACCAACCTCATCGGTTGGATTTCCATATCATATTCCTAGAGCATGTTGACCCATTTGGCTCTTCATTCACCCAATTCATTTTGCATGAGTAGTGTTTTTACTGCTGGGTCAGGGACAATGGCGAATAGTTTGTTACACAAGATATAATGCCAAAATTTCTTTACTCCCCATACAAGGGCATATGCTTGCTTTTCCACATTATGGTATCGTAATTCAACATCCGTTAGGGGAGCACTCATGAAGGCAATTAGGTGCTCGCTTCCTTCATCACCCTTTTGAGTCAAAATGCTAGCACAAGAATGCTCTGAAGCAAATGAGTAGATGTAGAATGACTTCAGATAATCTAGGCTGACTAGCATAGGCACTTTAGCAATGGCCCATTTGATTTCTTCAAAAACCTTTTTGGCTTCGGGAGCCCACTCAACTTTGGAATCCTATTTTAACATGGCGTTGAGTGGTTTAACAATCTCAGGAAAACTCGTGATGAACTTCCTAACAAAATTAATCTTTCTGAAGAAGGATTTTAATTCTTTCTTGCTACTCGGTGGTGGGATTTTCAGTAAGGACTGGATATGTTCAGGGTCGATAGAAATTCCCTGCTCTGAAATGACATGTCCAAGCAATCTACCTTCAGTCACGTTGAAAATGCACTTTTTTGGGTTAAGGGAAAATCCAAACTCCCTACACCTTTGAAACACTTTGCTTGAATCGGCGACGTGATCACCTTGCCTTTTAGAGAATATAGTTAAATCATCCATATAGATGATTATGCATTTTCCAATTAGATCTTTGAAGGCGATATCCATGGCATGTTGGAAGGTGGTGCCAACATTGATGAGCCCAAATGGCATCCTCCTATAAGCGAATGTCCCCCACTTAGTGGTGAACGCTATTTTATGATGGTCTTCATATTGTACCATCACCTAGATGTATCTAGAATACCCATCAAGGAAAGACATCATTTGGGAGTTGTTGACGATCTGTAGCACCTCATCCAATGAAGGCACTGGATAGTTGTCCTTTTCTGATGCTCTGTTCAGGTTGCAGAAGTCCATGCACAATCTGATTTCTCCATTATTTTTTCTGACCGAGACCAAGTTGGCTACCCATGTGGAATGCCTGATTGGGAAAATAATTCTTGTTAAAAGAAACTTCTGTACCTCTTTGTAAATGATGGGCTCTAACAAGGCATTAATAGGGTGCTGCCACTGGTGGAATGGCTTCACTTCTGTCTTGAGAGGGATGGTGTGCATGATGATGGAGGTGTCATAAGTCTTGAGATCTTTATAGCTACATGCCACCATGTCGTGATAATTTTGCAAAGCATCAATGATTCCCTTCTTTTCTTCGGGAGTGCACACTTTTCCAATAAACACATTTTTGGTATCCTTGGCTATCCCAATGTTGTGAGCATCGCACTGGTTGCTTATAGCTTCCTCCTTTGTCTGCCTGTCTTGGTCTCTGATCTGGTCCAAATCAAATATGCATTCGAGCTAAACCATGCCTCTGGGAATCATGTTGGTTTTGAGGTTGATAACCCCCTCTATGTCCAATTGGGCCTCTTCAGGGTCAGCTTCATCAATTGTTTGGATGACAAAGACATCGGAACTCGTGATGAATTCAAGGATGTGCTTATCATCATTGAAGACCTGAGAGTGAGTGACATTTTCTGGGATAGACAGTGTAGATGCCAACTGAACTATAAACTTCTTAAGCCCAGACAAGGAAAGGGGGTGCAGAGTTCTAGCTGCTTGAGCCAAGGCATCGGTTGTATGATTTTGAGCTTGGGGGATCAATTGTATATTAAATGCATTTAAGCCTTCTAAGAGATCCCAAACCCGATGCCTGTAGTTTGTGAGTCTTCTATCATGATAGGAGTACAATTTTCTAACTTGTTTAACTACAAGTTCAGAGTCCCCGAATACTTGCAACATTTTTCTTCAAGGCCATAATAAGACCATGCACTAATGCTTCATATTCTGCTACATTATTGGTGTAATGAAACTGCAACCTACGGGCAGCAAGAAAGGTCTTACCCATTGGAATGATTAGCTCGAACCCGACACCGACTCCTTGTTTTTATTTAGACCCTTCAAATCGGAGCTTCCAAAATCTAGAAAGCTTTTTGACTTCGGGTTTGACTTGGCTCTGACTTCCTTCTCATTGGGTGGTTGCTCCCGTAATCTTTTGGGAATCCTGCAACCCAGCGTGTTGAACAATAGGTAGTTCTGCTAGCACCTCGTTTGGCGTTTCCTTCTGAGGGACAACAAATTTTTTGACATGCTCTATTGCTGTTTGACACAAGCAACAATCAAACTCGGAATGGGAAGCATTGTTAATCTTGCACCAATTTGGCAGTAAGAGGTCCTAGAAATTCATTCGAGCACCCAGGTGCAATTGGCCCCTTGCACATTTTCTATGAATTCCTGGAAACCACTGAGTGGTCCCTAGTTGTCACCTTCATTAGTTTTATCATCTAATTCCACTAGAATTTCTATACTTGGAGGCATTTTTGTAAGGTCAGTTGGAGGGCTGCATTGTACTAAGAGTACTTCTATGGCATATTCTTCTTGGGGTTGGGATTCATCTTGATAGGCAAAGGGACAGTAATTTCCCAATTCTGTCTCAACAAAAAACACCTCATTTAGGTTGTTGTACTCCATGATCATTTATTTCATAAGGGGCTCATGATCTACACGGATTTGATTTGGCAGCCCTTTCCATGGAAGGCACATGTGGAAATGGTCTATGGTACCATATCCATTTAATGTTTTGGTGAATTCTCTTCCCAGGATGATCCCATATGCATCGGGAATGTCGGCCACTTGAATATCAATGACTTGTATCATCGGATCTACAACAATTAGCATCGAGATCCGATTCATTTCTCCCACAATGTTAATCTCTATTTTTTCCAATTGGGTCACCTTCCTCCTAGAGGGTTTGCGAGTAATTCCAAGAGCCTTACATACTGCCAAAGGCATAACATTGGCAGACACTCCTGAAACAAGTAGGTAGTTATGTAGGTTTTTTCCAAATATCCGAATGGTGGTAAGGAAAGGGGGAGTTTCCAATCTTCCTTGGAAGAGGCCCATGGGCACGCCCACCTGATCTACTTGAATTTTTCCTATTGTTCTAGTTTGGTTCTTTCTTCGGCTGTTTACTCGTAGAATGATTTAAGGGAATGCCCTTCCTTTTCGCGGTATTATCCCACATCACGGGTTCTCGCCTAGTTTCTTCAAAGGTGACTTTTTTTGCCGAGGCCTCTTGTGTTGTGCTAGAGGATGGGGTTCCATTAAGTACCCTAAAGAAGGCGCGCCTTACAATAGGGACCTTGAGTAGTTCAAAGACAGATAAACTGATTCTTACTTTCTTGAACTCTTCTGCCACATCTTCACCCATCCATTCAATCTTAGAGCTGAAGGTATGACCTATGGAAAAGTTAGAAGGTTGGACTTCCCTATGACTTGACTAATTTCAGGGTTGGCCTGAAGGCTGATTTTGTGCCTAATTTTGAGGCCTATCCTTGTCGAGATATTGGATGGGTATATGGGGAAGCCCAGGATTATTGTTGGCATTAGGGTCAGGTGGGGTAGTAAAATTGTTTGGTGGGGTAGAAGTTGTAAAGGGTCTGCCTACCTGTCTATTTCTGAGGAAGTAGGGGGTTGTTCTCTGGTGAAACATGTGAATTTCATCTACGTATGGTTCTTCCTCATCTACTGGACCATTATCTACTAAATCAAAAAGCTGAGCCAAAGTTTTCTCGTTACTTACCTCTTGCACTTCTTCACTTTTAACGAGAGTAGGCTCGATCTCAGGCTGATTATGGTCGCTTCACAGAAATGGCGCCTAGTTTACTATGAGATAGGAGGAATCATAAGGCTCAGACGAAATGATGTCTCTGCAACCGGTACTATTAGCAGCATTTTGGACCTCAATTTAAAAAATTTCTACAGTTGTCTAAAATTCAGGGCAATCCAACTCGGAGTGTCTGCTGGTCTTGTGAATTCAGCACCATCTGGACAAGGCTGCCTTAGTGAGGTACACTCTAATGGTAGTTCTCTCATTGTTGGCCGGCTAATCAAGAGGAGTAGGGACACCTCCATTATTGGGCTTCATATTCCATGTGCGGTTATGCCTCTGAGAAGGTCTCCTCTCAGAACTTTGATTCAGATTTTGTCCTCTATCATAATTCTGCCCGAAAGAGGTGCTTGCTTTTGGTTGTCCCTATTGTCTCAGCTATCCCGACTAAGATTGGCCTGGAGGTTACATTGGGATTCCTGCAACTGATTATTCTGATTCTTTAAGTGTGTCATTTCTGTGGACATTTTCTTTATCATCTCTATCAACTCTTCCAATTTTTCTTTCTCAGTAGTGCCGCTTAGCTGCGGTGTCAGAGTTTGGAGAAAGACAGGCAGGGATGTTGGTTGATTTTGATGCACTGGGAGGAATTTCGGTGTAAAAAAAATAGTGGTTCTTACGGTTGTTGAAAATACACCTGTTGTTGTTGGGGAGCTTGAGTGTAACTTTGTTGTTGTTGGTACTGTGAATGAGAAGGAACAGGAGGTGTGTAATTCATTGGCTATTCAGGGTGTGGAAGGATGGGTGGCTGAGGAACATGGTTCATAAGAGGGGACTTATTAGCGAATGCTTGGTTAAGACCTTGAATCTACATCAGGTGAGCTACTGGTCCCAAAAAAGGCAGCGGGCCAGAGATATTCTACCCTAAATCTACACTGGCAATAACAACTTCTGTATAGGTAGTCACTAATGAGGTGAGTGGTGGATGTATCCTCTTTACCAAGGCTGACGTAAGGTTGTCCAACGCTGCATAATAGACTGGGAGGGCTGCGACATCATTATGAAGGTATGGGTCCTAAATCCTTGTGAAGGCATGATGAAAGTGGTCATTAAAGGATCCAATGGGTTCGTTGAATTCCCTCCTAACGGACATAAAATGCCTATATAACTCTGAGGGGCTGATTGGGATCTTATATTTTTGCAGAAAAGCATTCTTCATTAGGTTCCATGAGGTAATGGACCCCCTCGGCAGATTGATGTACCAATAGAAGGCTTGCTCGCCTAACGAATGTGGAAAAAGGGGACATGCATTTTAGTGACTATTGTTTCAAATATTTTGATGTGCTCTTTAGCTGTCCTTTGCGGGTCATGAGGATTGAACTTCGAACAAAAGCCTTCCGGATTCTTGGGCATATCATGGTAAGTGGCGAAGTGTATCGGTGACTGATTTTGTGCCAACCAAGCCATGGTGAGAGGTGGACGTGGTGTCTGTTGTTGAGGAACAACCTGTAGTTGGACCTGCAAGAGGATAGCAGCCTGGGCTGTGGCTGTTTGGACTATACTATGGGCTTGAATGGCTGAGAGAGAGGCAACTTCCTTGCTGCTGGAGATGGGGGGTGGAGATGCAGTTTTGAGTGGTCGGGAAGACGAGGATGAAGAAGCAGAGTTTCCTCGCTTAGTTTGTTTTACCCTTGTAGGAGGGTGCAACTCTTGAAATTCCCCCTTATTTAGTGTCGACCGTAAAAATATTTGAAATCTTTCCGGGGAGAATGATCTGATTCAATCCAGCTTCACACTGCCCTCCTTCTAGTGCCCGTTCTGTTGATGGGTGTTTTATGCACTTCTCAACATAGACAATGCATAGGTGCACTACCTCTCTTGAAAGGAAATCTCCAACTGCAAGCTGATGAAAATCTCTCCAAGGTCTCTCGGGTGTCAGGTCATGACTTGCATGGAATTTTCTCAATTGATGTTTGATGTGATTTTGTTGGTAATCATAGGGTGGACTTACGTAGCTAGATACAAGGTGGATCTTCAAATCCAAAGTTTCTAAGATGGGAAATAAAGTGTGTTTTGCTGTAGGTTCGAACAACAATCCAAAAATTTGATGTTTTCTTCAAATTTTTCTTTACAATGTGCAATGAACCTTAGCACAGGCTATTTCTTTTTAAAAAAGGAAAAGAGCACGGAAGAGGGAAGGTTCTTGGATCTGCAACTAACTATGAATAGTGATCATGGAGGTTCTGCTCTGGACAACTCCCTTCAAACATGATTCCACTTAACCAATAAATCTATAGTATCGTGAAATCTATGCTATCTTCAAAGGTCTGCAAATATTTTACCATTCATCCACCATTTACATGCATGAATAAAGATAAAGATTCAAAGAGAAGCTTCAAATTTCAGCCTAGGATAACTTTTCAAGGTCATTTACCAGCAGCAAACAACAAAAAGTATGGGTTGGAAGGCATCAACACAACAAAAATTTCTATAATCATGGAACAACGTGACTAAAATCTATCAAAGCAAGAATACAACTAACTAAAACAACATTGTGAATCTAACTAAAACATCTTACAATGGAGATTGAACCATGAAACATGTGAAGAAATCAAAAAATACACCAAGTCAATATATTTTCATTATAAATTTCAGCAACATGTCTTTACAACAACTCAACACTCTTTGCAAATGAGGGGAGACCCCTATTTATAGTGCCTAAAAAGTTAAATGAATGGCCAAGATTGATTTCTATTGTGTGGCCAAGATTCATTACAAAATAGTGTTTCACCTACCCCCAATATATTTCAATTTAAAAAATATATCCTTGTCCTTTCCCTATTTTGTCACTTAGTGACGACACTATAGCATCCCGTCTTTTGCTAATTGCTATTTTCTTGTAGCTACTCCTTCGGGGGCTCCTCATTGATAACAAGGCTTTCCTCTTGCTTCTTCGAAGCTGCATATTCCATGAATTTTAGAATAACTGGATGGAGCTTGTATACCTCAATGATCTCATATTGCAGCATCTGGTAACTCCATTGTTTTGCATTATCTTCAAGATTTTTCTAGTCTTCATCATACTTTACACCCTGATCTCTGAACAGCTCTGATTGGTAGAAGGAATGGGTAGCAAAACTCATGAAATCCATTGTTATTTCACTAGAAATCCCATCCCCCATCTTCTTCTGAAAGTAAGGTTTTATCTTCTTTGGATTCATCTGCACTGTGAGCATATCATATTTTGTCATTAACTTGAGATATCAGGCACATTCTGCCCTAATTTATTTGACCCATTCAATGTACAAATCCACCTTACTCATTATCTATTCTAACCTCTCCTTTATGTTGTCGAAATCCCGCCTCCACACATCCATCAGCCAATGATCATCTCTTTTGAATGCAAGCTCCTTTTCCCATGTGGCTTTTGGTAACTGGAGGATGGCCTTAATCTTTGGATAGGTGGAGTCATACGTTGTAGGGAGGTCAGTGCAAAGTTTCTTCATGCTCTCCAGAGATGGTTGTAGATCCAAGAGCTTGTTGGCTGTTCGAACAACTTGGCTAATACCCACGTTCACGACGTATAGGACCCGTCAGAACCAGCTCGTTATAGTCCTATCCAAGTTCTTTCTTTTCTCCAACTTATCAATTTTCTCTTTGGACAACAATTGGGGTGGAGTCGCAGATGTGGTAGGCATGTCATTCACTGAAGACCATTGCTGGATGTAATCCGTCAAGGAAGCCACCTCTACTTTAAGTTCATCCTTTAAGACCTTGTCATGTTTTATCAAGTGCACTACTGTAGCTATTGACTCCTCAAGGTGTCCTACCTTTTGCTCCCTAATAGCGATCCCCAAGTTAACGGTGGAAATGCTGTAGCTTATACCAGCCTAGCCTTCCATAGGCATTGCTATCTGTGCAGTTCGGGACCCCAAAGCATCCATTGTTATTTTGGGTCTTACTTTAGGCTTTTTCTCCTTTCTGGTTGAGGTTTGTGCTCGGGCTAGGATAGTCTCTAGCCTTGCTCTTGGATTCTTAGGAGTGAGATTCCTCCTCTCAAGTTGTTTTTCCAACCACTCAGGCATGGCAGATTCCTATTTTAATGGCTCTTGATCGCCTTCACCCTTCTCTGTTAGGCCCTCTATTTGTGCACCTTTCACCTTGGTGTTGTCTCCCTCTTCCTCATCAGAATCCAAGATGAATGTGAGGCGTTTGATGAGAGGTTTAGTAATCAACTATCCTTGGGAACTTCCTTCCTCCTCAATTTCCTTTTCCTTTATGCCTTTAATCTATTTGCCTTCGTGCATGTACCCATCGAGCTGGTCCTCTTCTTTGTCTTTTTCTTTTGTGGGAGGTGGCACAATCTCAAGTTGTCTTGTTGCCCTCCTCCTCTTCTTTGAGAGGTGACCTTTCTGCCTCTTCTTCATCGTGTTTCAACTAATGGGCCATCTCTTCTTCAAGATCATCATCAAAGGTATGTATAATGACCTTACCACCTCCATCCTCCTCATCCCCACTCTCGGAAGAGCCTGTTCCTTCCTCCTTGTATGCCACCCTATCAATATGTCGATGCTCATACTCAGGGTGTTCATAATATTCATCAGCCTCTTCCTAAACTAACTTTGAGGCTTCTTGCTTCCACCTCTCCAATTCTTCAGATATCAGCATCATGGCCTCCATTGTTGGTGGTCCCATGGGAGGTTGCAAAGGTGTGGTAGAAGCGAGGACCTGTGCTAAGGAAACCTGAAGGGTGGGGTCCATAAAGATTTGGGAGAGCTCAGAAGTGAGGCTTTGCATGTGTTTTGAGAAAGCCTCAGGCAATGTGGGAGTAGGCATTGGTGCTACTATTGTGGCTAATGGGAGCGATGTAGGTGACATGGCAACAGAGGAAGGAGGGGTAGTCACGATGGAGGAGGAGTCAATCACTATTACGGGCTCGATCGAAGGTGAAGGGGCAAGGTGGACTGAGATTTCCACCGCCGGTGGGGATGTGGTGACCATGGTCAAGGAGACAAACGATGGGGCAGTTGATACTGGGAGAGTTGGAAGAGGTTCTAACATAATCATCCTTTCTTCATCACCTTCTTAGATTATAGGTGGCTCCATCGTGCCTCCTTTTCGCTTGAGCTTCTTGGAAGGTGAGCCTTCTGAATCCTTCCTTGTGTAAACCTTGGGATCCGAAGATTGCTCTATTTCCATTCCCTTCCTCTTCTTTGATTTGGTGATAGAAGGGGACTTGGATGTTTTGCCCATTGAGGTTGTGGTGGCGACATCCTCGGTGGCACTAGATTGTCTTTTTAGTCCCTCATATGTTAGGACTACTCCCTATTGCTTTAGTTGGCTCACTTGTCTATTAACCCATTCTTTGGTTCGGGCCACGATGGGTTTAGTCATGATGTCTAGGTCATCGACCTCCTGCTCATCCCAGTTGACTGTAGGACATGGTAGGTTGTTGACTGCATTATACCGGGGATCTATGATAGTGCTTTCATCTTCTTCTACCTGATTCGGTATGGGAAACAATTGCACCCTTCTTATGAAGTATGCAATCATCCTCATGTAGTGCCTGACAGGCACCTCCTTATCATCCTAGCAATTTGCCTAGAAATTCTTGACATTATGTAAATGGGTGTATTATGATCACAGTGCTTTTCTTACGTGCCCATACGGGTCCATTCGCGGGTGAGCGGTGTGTAGTTGGAAATGGTACTCTGCCAGTTCCTTTTCTGAATTCCCAACACATTGGGAGGTTTGTAGTTTATACATGCCCTACCCGAAGGTAAGGGGTTAAGAGATCCCTACCAAGTGCTTGCTATTGAGGAGGGTGTGGACATGCTACAACTGCTGAGAGAGTTCCAATAGTATTATCCGGTCATTGGGGTACCGAGGCAACTTGTTCAGTCTCTCAGTGAAACCTTGGGGAATTACAGGTACAGGAAAGCTTATTGCTTTAGGAATTCTTGCGCGCTGTGAGAGACTCTCCTCTCAAAATCTCCCCCAAGTAACCGAACGATGTGACCCATAAAGGCATTGTTCACCCTGCACTATTCCTTCTTGAAGCTCTGGAATTGGGGCTGGGGATATTAGTCATAGGCCTTCAGCTTTCGGCCCGGCTCTTCCTCGGGTGCCACAAATAGTTCGCTATACTACCTCTGCTCTGCAAGTGAATAGACCAGATAGGAGGTCATGTAGAATTTGGAGCTCTTTTTTATATTCATAAACTACTCATAGAAGCAGTTGCTAATAATACCTCCCCAGTAGAATGAGGCCTTCATGGTGACATCTTCGTTCCCACAGATGATACTCTCAATGAAGTACACCATCCATTTTTGAAAGAATGCAGCAGAAGGAAGGCCCATTACTCGGCTCAGCATGGTCACTAACTTGTGATAGTCTTCATGGAAATCGCTGTAAAATAGTTCATGAGGGACCTTTGCAGCACTACCCCTTTTCTCCTTGAACCAGATCTGGTTTATCAATCTTTTGTAACCCATCGGGTCCTTAGTTCAATTCTCCTTTCCCTCCTCCATTGTGGGTACTTCCATTTCCTCAAAGGTAGGAATGTGGAAGGTCTTTGTGATCCCCTCGGCTAACATGTCAGCTAGAATATTCTCATATCTGTCATTGATGGTCCTCGTTTCAGGTTGGTAAGCCTACCAACAGGCCATGACAAGCTTAGGAGCAATAAGGGATGGGGGGAAACCTGCAGCTTTTGCAATTCCGCTCTGCCTGATTAATCTGGCATTATCGGTCCTTAGGTGAATTCTGACCCTTTTCTTGAACTCATCAATATCGACCTAGCCGATGTTGGTATCTGAGATTTCCTTCTAGTCTGTGGTGACTTTTGATTGCAGTGGTTCACCTTGGAATTTGAACTTCATTTGATCTTTATCCTTCTTCCCACGAGGAGATTTTCTTGATTTCTTTCATTTGTCCTCTCTGCAGTTCCTCCCGAGGGTCCTGCACTCGATTCCATATATCCTGCAAACATAGACACAATGAGTACAATCAATTATAAAGGTATGAGCATTAGTCAAAATCCAATTTAGACAAAGTATGATTGATGAAATCAAATGTTTACTTCTAGATATTGTTAGTCATTTACTGGAGGAACTTTAGACAATTTGGGCCTAGAAGGCTGAACTTCCCTGGTAGAAATGTTGTTTTGGGGAGACAAACAGGGTAGTGTGATCCAGATGATTTCTTGACTTCAAATTTTGGTGGTTTGAGGGGCTCATGTTGAAGAGGGCTAAATTTAAGCACGTGGGTCGAGATTAGATTTCCAATTTGAGGTCGTTTAGGTCACTTTTGGGGCTCCTAGAGGTTCAGGCTCGGAAAGCTGTCAGACGTTCACTGTTTGAAATATCTGGCTAGAAATGGAGTTTTGGAGACGGAACTCTGGAGATCGGGACCTAGAATGCTTATGGATGGCAAGTAGTTTAGGACCTGAGGGCCGGAAAGACGCTGAGGTTTCGTCGTTCTATAATTGAAATCCGAAAATGGAAACCCAGATGGAGTGGTCTGGCGGACCGGGCCCAGCATGAAGCTTGGACTTGGATTTTCATTTGAAGTTTTTCCCAGCAAACAGGAGGGAAGAGCCCAGAGACTAGAAAGGCAGGCATGATTTTCCCTATTTAGGGCAGCAGGTATAGGACAAAATTTTGGAACCCAGAGCCCGGAGGTCTGGAAGGCGTCTAAGTTTTAATGTACTGTTACGCGGCAAATGAGGGTTCGGGGCCTGGGAGGTGGAAGGTCATCACTTCATGGCTGCTTCAATTGAGTGAAGCCACAATGGAGGTCTGCAAATGGAAGTCTGCGGACTGGGACCCGGGGTTGCGACAAAGGGTTAGGCTTGTGCAAAAAACATTGGACGGCGAGGCGCAATGCGGGCTCTGGGGGTCAGGAAGATGGGGTAGGGAAGCGCTATGACCTCCTCTGCAATCCTAACAAGTGAAAATGACAGGTCGAGGCCTAATATTTATACCCTCCCTTGCCATTAATGGCTTCATTTAATGCAGGTATGACTAACAGATTGGTTGGTGAGTTTGAAAATCACAGACGACGGCGGGAGGACCGGGGTCTGGGGCTAGAAAGGTGCGAGGCGGCGGCCGCCCAGTAACTGCCTTTTAAGATCGGCGGCGAGGAGAGGTTTAGATCCCAGAGGGTGGAATGTTGGTGAGGTTTGGCTGCTGGAAACGGCGAACGGTGAAGGGAATTCTGGGATTGACGATCTGACCGACTGGGCCCGGAGGACATGGAAGCAGTCGAAACTTTGCGCAAAGAAATCTGGCGGCGATTGGCGAATCGGGTCCCGAGGGTTGGGAAGGATGACACCTTCTACTATTTGTGAACGACGAATCCCAAGAGGAAGCTTGAAGGAGGAAACCCGGTGGGCCGGGCTCGGGAGGGCCCGTAGCCACTGGCAGAAGAAAACTGCCAAGGATAGCCCGAAAAGCCTCATGGCTTAACCAAAGGTGAGTGGGAAAAACATGATCACTTTAGGATGGGCTTCAGGGGTATGTTGACCATTATAGACACCAAAATGGGGCACACAAAATGAGGCAGCAACAAAAATGACCTAGCAAGGCAAAAGAAAAGAGGGTCCCCATTCCAAACGGGGCGTGTGTGCTGAGGGAAGAATAGTTAGTTCCATCAAACCTTAGATAATCAAAGATCATTTTGTTATCTATCCCAGACCTTCCTCAAGTGGTGAAGCTCTTCACCAAGGAACCAAGCTCTGATACGAATTGTTGGATAAGAAAACTGAGAGGCAGGGGCGAATCAGTTGTCACATATTATAACCTTAAATTCAATTACTAGAACTAACACATAAACTGATTAAGTGATTAACCATCAAATAAAAATGCAAAAACGCAATAACACCAAATTTACGTGGAAAACCCAATGAGGGAAAAACCACAGTGAGGAATAACTCACGCTATAGAGAATATCAAAACCAATTACAAAAGGCTCATTGCCTAAAATAAGGACTCACTATCCATAAGGCTACAACCTAGAGGGCTCACTACCACAAAGATACAAAGAAGGAGAAGAAGATTTGTTACCAAAAAAAACAATCCCAATGCAACAAAGATTCCACCATAATCACTAATCAACTTGCATGAATGATAGAGTTAGCCTTTTTCTCACTGCATTCAGAAATTCAACATTAAGCTTCTTACTAAACAACCACACACTCAACTATCACATATAAAGAATAGCATCAAATTCAAGTTTGCTCTTTCACTTATCTTCCTTCTTTTCTTATGTATAATTTTCATCGCTTTGCACATTCTATATTTATACCATCTCCAACTTTGAAAAGATACAAAGTCGGCCATCCAACTTCAAATTAAAATTAGGTTGACACCAAACATCCTAGGGTGGAATTAGAATGAGGGAAACCTAAACACACACTTCATCGAGACCCATAATAGATCCAACATGCTTCATCAACTTTGAAAGTAGTTCTTGATACATGGTTAGCCACAATAATGTAAAACACATAGATTGATTAAGCTCAATGTTTTAAAATGTCAAAAGCAACTGCAACAGAAGTAGGGCAACACAATACTTGAACCAAACACCATGATACTTCAACAAAGAGAAATTATGGACCAACACAAATTCTTCCGGACCTCAAACAACACACAAAAAAACATAGTTCACAAGCACCAGAACCAACAACCTTCTTTTAATACGATTTTCTCAATATTCTCGACATGTACAATCAACAACAACTAGTAGATAACCAGCAAACCGTTTGAAATCAATGAAAACACTTCATTCTTCTTCCATTCTTGCAACACAGTTTATTAGTTACACTCTAAGTTGTAGGTACCCATAACCATTAGTTCTGGTTTATGTCTTTTACTATTCTGCAATTATGTGAATTTCCAGCAAGTAGAATAACTTGAATAGGATAAATTAGGTAGTTTTGAGTCTTTGAAGACATATACAATGCTGCACCATCACAAGTTTACAAACCTTGGGTTGAAATTTTAATGTATTCTTTGCAATGTTGAGTGGACTATTTAGTCAGATAAACCTCTGAATTGTGTAGGTTATACCAAGTTGACAACACATTGGTTTAGACTCTACATTTTAGGCATCGTTGTTGGGGATGGTGCTATCTTCATAGACTTAATTTTACAAGATTTCATAGTTTACATTTTGTTTTCAACATTAGGACTGTTAGACTTAATCTTTTTCAACACCAAAAGTTACGCTAATATTGTGTAGGATTGTTTCTATATAAAGCCATGTTTCATGTATGCGGAGGCAGAGAGATTCCTTGGGTAGATTCCTTCCCTCTTCACGACAAGAAGCTATAGCAGAAATTGGTGAGGCCAATGCTCATAGTGAGGGTAATACTGAAGAAGAAACTTCCCTATCACCAACATCTACTACACTTACAGAGGGAACATACCACACCATGGGGGATGTAGTGGATGATGATCTTGAATGTGTAACATTTGAGTTGATCCAATCACTAATTAGGAAAGGGATACAGTGCTGAAAAATATCCCTCCTTCATCCTTACCAGTCTTTTATGGGTTAATGACTGAGGACCCAAATATATTTTTGTTTGAATTTGATGTCATATGTAGAAGTTATGACTATACTTCTGATGCTCATAGGATCAAACTCTTCCCTGCAATTATAAAGGATGCAACCCTAAGATGGTTCATGGGATTAGGTAGGGATGTTGTCCCTAACTAGGACACCATGAAGACATTATTCTTAGAGAAGTATCAAGACTATTTCAAGGGATTTGACAAAAGGAAATATGACATTTTCAGAATGTCACAGAAGGAGGATGAACCACTAGAAGATTATGTGGACAGATTTCAGTTTGATTTGAAGAAAAATCCATAGAACAAGTTGTTTGAAGAGTCCTTCAAGTTAGTCTTCTTGAGGGGAATCAATGATGATTGTATGGATGACTTGAAACTTATTGGAGGACATATTTTACAGATACCATTTCAAAAAAATTGTAAGGTCTGTAGGAATTATTCTAGGACCTTCACTTAAAGTCCAAGAGGAGATATGACATCCACTATTGGTAAATCATCTATAGGGGTTTCAAAGATAGAGTTAAGCAACCTATTATCCAACATGAAGGAGAAAATTATCAACCATTTAACACCTTAGTTGGATATTGATCTCCACATCAAGAAGAATCATGAGGTAGTTGAGGCTATGATCACTGAATTTTTTCCAAGATGTAGGTAGAGAAAATCAAACTATAAATGCAAGAGAGTGGCTAGTATCCAACAAGATAAAGTTGAGAAACTTGATTTTTAGCCAATTGAAGGAGATGATGGACAAATATTTTATATAGCACAATGGATTCCATGGAAACAAAGACAAGGTATGCCACAAGACCCCCTCAACTTTAATTCATCCTTTCTCATTGGGAATCAAAAAATTTCTGCTTGGACCTCAAAACCATGGCCAACAAACCAAAACCAATGGAAAAACCCTCAATAGTGGCCACAACCCCAACAAAATTGGAACCAAAAATAGCCAAATCCTTGGCCACAAAAAAATTTCTAGGGTTCCAACTATAAAGCCCAATGACTAACACAACAGAATCAGTGGCGACCTTAGTAGAAAAAAGGCCAACAATGGCAGTAGCCAAATATGAACTATCAACAACCTATGCTCCCTCCACCACAATAACAAGCTATCATGCCTCCATCAAATCCTACATCCTAGCCACCCAAGAAACCACAAATACCTGCCCAACCTACACCTAACCCTAAAAAAAAGCCTATTCAATAGGCCTATACTAATGAAGTTATGCAATACCCAACTTGTGGGGTAGAGGTGAGTGATGTCCACCTCAAATCATGAAAAAAAATTACTAGGCCTTTATCCCCTAAAATTATAGAGACAGAGGATGAGGAAACATTAGTTGAAGCTTCAGACAAAACACCTTTGGAACTTGAGTCAAATCAAGTACACCAAACAACCACAAGTCCTAAGCCCCCTTTTCCTAAACACCTAGCTATTCAAAAGCATCACACAAAGGATGAGGTAGACATATTAGGTCAATTAAAAGATGTGAGCATTAAGATTCCACTCATCCAAGCTATCAAAGACATCTCTATTTATACCAAAATTGTGAGGGATTTTTCTTAAGAAACTAGGAAGGAAAAGGAAACATCCTCAAACAGTGCATGTCTTAGGAAACCTTGTAGATATCATGTTAGGGAACATCACTGTCCCTAAGTATATAGATACTGGTATTCCATTGGTGTATATCAAGATTAATTGCACCCTCATCAAGAACACTTTGATAGACTCGGAGGCTCCAATCAATGTGATGACTAAAGAAACAATGCAGTTACTTCAATTAGCCAACCTTAGGCCCACACAAACTGTTCTACAACTAGTTGATAGGTCAATGGTCAAGCCTGAAGGAATTATTGAAGACTTAGTTATTGCATCAGATTCCTAGGAATATCTTGTTAATTTTATAGTTTTACAACCAAAGGTTAATCTTGCAGGTTACCCACTCATTCTATGAAGAACTTCGTTAGCTACAACCGATGCATTCATAAGTTGTAGGTCTAGCAATATGATAATATCTAATGGGAAAGTCACCAAGAAGTTGATTCTTTATCCTCCAACACAACCTTATGTTGACCTAGAGCAAACCATTTGGCCCACTTTGGATGAGGAAGATAAATATTCTCTGCAGACATTGATGACCATAGAACACAACCCTTTATTGGAAGATCAGGATGAAGATGAACTTATTTCTCACATAATTCAAAACTACTACAACAAGAGCCCATAGCAACAGGACTGTCTAAAATTCCTAAAAGAACCCTTGAAAAGTATTATACCTACCAATTCCTCAGAAGAGATATCTAAGATATTTCATTCCTTACTACCGTAGTAGTGTGCACCAATCATTCCAAGCCTTGACCTCTCATTTTTGCAAGAATCATCCAAGGAATTAGAAGTTATGCCAAGAAGAATGTTGAACATAAACAATGCCTTGACTGTAAAATAATAGAATTCCTTGCATAGCGTGCTACAGGCACACTCAACAGCATATGCATGGATTACCATGATATGAAAGGAATTGATCTTGATTTATGTATGCTCAGGATTTATATCAATGATGGTTATTGACCCATTAGGAAACCTCAAAGACGTATGAACCCCACTTTAAGAGACATAGTGAAGGATGAACTTCAAAAGCTTCTTGATGCAGGTTTTATCTATCCCATATATAATAGTGAATGGGTCTCACCTTTGGTAATTGTTCCTAAGAAAGGTGGAAAATGGAGAGTTTGTGTAGATTACAGGGAATTGAATACAACCACTAGGAAAGAGGTCACTTTCCATTTCCTTTCATAGATCAAGTGCTTGATTCTCTAGCTAGGAAGAAGTAATTTTCATTCTTAGATGGTTTCATGGCTACAATCAGATAAAATTTGATCCAGAAGATCAGGATAAAACTACATTCACATGTCCTTGGGGGACTTATGCCTACTCTGTCATGCCCTTTGGCTTATGCAATACTCCAACTACCTTTCAAAGGGCAGTACTCAACATCTTTTCTGGCTATGTACATGACTGTATGGAGATATATATGGATGATTTCACTACATATGGTGAAACCTATGAGGAATCGCTTGACAATCTGGAAAAGGTGTTAAAAAGATGCAAAGAGAAAAACCTGTCACTTAGCAATGAAAAGTGTTTTATGATGATGACATAAGGAATTATTTTAGGACACTTTATATCAAGTGCATGGATTCAGGTTGATCCACACAAAATAGAAATTATATCTACATTACCTATTCCACAAAAGCAAAGAGATATCAAAATTTTCATTCGCCAAGTAGGCTACTATAGGTGGTTTATTAATGATTTCAGTAAGATTGTTGCACCATTATTTGTTTTTTTGAGCAAGGACATTGAATTTGAATGGACATCAAAGTGTCAACATTCTTTTGAAGAGCTGAAGAAAGTCCTTGACTCAAGAACCTATTCTGAGAGGTCCTAACTAGACCCTACCTTTTCATATACATACAAATGCTTGAGATTTTGTTATTGAAGTAGTTTTGGGGCAGAATGAAGGTAACAAAGAGTATGAAATTTACTACATTGAAGCAAGAATCTTCAAGGAGTAGAATTGAACTATGTTGTTACATAAAAGGAGATGCTTGCAGTGGTGTATGCTATAAATAAATTCAGGCACTATATTACTAGTTATTCAACCTTTATCCATAAAGACCATACAATAATTAGATACCTAATGAACAAGCTAGTAGTTGGGGGTAGATTGGTAAGATGGTTGCTTCTTCTACAAGAATTTGACATTACCATAGTGGACAAACCTAGTAAGACAAATTTAGTGGTATATTTTCTATCAATATTGATGATGCAATCAACTAAAGGAGTGGTGGATGATTCATTTCCACATGAAAAAATATTTTCTCTAAATGTCCATATACCCTGGTATGGTGATATTTCCAATTATTTGGTAACAGGACAGATTCCACCACACTTTTCTGCAAGAGAAAAGAGGTAGCTGGTATGCAAATTTTTTCCATACTCTTGGGTATAAAGATATTTGTTTTACACTAGCCCTGAAAAATTATGAGAAGGTGCATAAGGAAGGATGATATCTTTGATATCATGAATGCTTTCCATGATGAGCCATGTGGAGGTCATTTTGCAGCAAAAATAGTAGCCTTTAAGATCCTTACAACTGGATATTATTGGCCAAATCTGCATAAAGATGTTAAATACACTAGGAGCTATGATAGGTTCCAAAGGATGGGAAGACCAACAAAGAGTGATGAAATTCCATTGCAAGCTCAATTAACATTAGCACCTTTTGATAAATGGGGTTTAGACTTTGTTGGACCAATCTCACCTACATTAAACAACAAGGAATACATTCTTTTTTGCACTGATTACTTGACTAAATGGGTAGAAAAAAAGGCCTTACAGTTTGCTAGACATGAAAATTTGGCTAAATTTTTGTATGAGGATATATTTACTAGGTGTGGAGTACCTAGAGAAATAGTCATTGATCAAGGTCCACAATTTACTTTTGACTTAATCACTAAACTAGTTGAAGAATATCAAATTAGACACAAGAAATCAACACCTTACCACCCTCAGGCTAATGGTCAGGTGGAAGTCACTAATAGGGAGATTGAAAGTATTCTCACCAAGATAGTGCAACTACATAAGAAAGATTGGGTTGCAAGGTTACCTGAAGTAGTATAGGCATACAAAACAACCTAGAAAATTAGCACTGGTTTTAGACATTATGAGTTAGTATATGGTAAGAAAATAGTAGAACTAGAAACAAACTTAACATAAGCTCAAAAGAAAAGGCTGCATACTTTAAATGGATTGGATAGAATACATATGACAACAATCATCACACTGAGGTAGTACAATAATAGAGGATGAAGTGGCATGATTAGTACATCAAAAAGAGGAGTTCACTATAGGGGACTGGGAACTACTATTTGATTCAAGGTATAAAGAATTCAAAGGGAAGCTCCAATCTAGGTGGTTGGGTCCCTATAAAATTAGTCAGATTTATCCCAATGGGGCAGTTAAGCTGCATACAATAGATGCAGTTAGATTTTCATTTCTTCTAAACATCCACAAATTGAAGCTATATAAGAAGCCATTATAGAAGGATGAATTCATATTCTCTTTGTTTCAACAATATGGTGCTCACAATGAACCAAATACAAAATCTGACACATGGAGTGAAGTTTTAGTAAGAAATGACATACCAAGCACTTCTGGTGATCTAAAGATTGAGCTACACAACTCTATCCTCGAGCTCACTCAAGAATAATTTCTCATTTTCTCTCACAATCATACACTGCACGTTATAATGATGTTCAAAATATCTTCAGAGGGACTTTTTTTTCAACATTCACAGAGGGTCTTGATGCAAAAGGAACCTATAGATTAATAGTTGTCAACATTCAGAATGGGCCCTGACACTGCAGGTACTTGTAGCATTGTTTGACAGCAATAAAGAAAACTTCAAACAATATTGGTGCCATATTCACTGCAAGTTCATGCACATTCATTTCACAATACCCACATGTATAATCCATCACTTCATAATAAATACCCACAATTTCAATTTCAATCAAGAACATTGTACAATTTAATGATAAGAAAATTGTTCACACATGTATAAGTAGATTGTACACAATTTCATGAGAAGGATATAATGCAATACCCACATGGATTGTACACACAATTTCAATCAAGAACAAAGCCTAACATGTACAATTTAATACTGATATGTTTTTGCATCAATATTTCATGAGAAGGATATAATGCACACAATCCTTCTAGGAAAGCTACTTTTCACAACTCGAATTATTTGCACTCCAGCACAACTCACAACATGCAAAATACATATAATTTCTACACAAAGGTACTACTAATGAGACACAACAACAAGGAATGAGACAAATTCACATGTAATTGCATCAATCATATAAATGCACACAATAGAACAAAAAATTAAGAAGGAAAAATTGCTTATCTTCATTGATCTCCAAGGTGTAAACTAATATACATGTTTGTAAATGAGTTGCAAAAAATTATCTTTTCTCCAAGGGACCTCAAAAATTCACAAAGCAGACAAAAGATAATAATCAGAACTCACTTCAAAAATGAAGTTTGAAGTTATTTATGCTTTTTCAAATGGTTGCTCAAAGATAGGAACTAGAAACTTCCTTGGTTGTGCATAACCAAAAAGCCTAAAATCTAGCTCCTAAACCCACTCCAAAAAGTCTCAAAGGTGAATAAAAGGTCAAGCCTTGACCTCATCTATCATAAAGGCTTCAAAAACTATTCCAAGAAGCTCTCAATTCCCTCCAGAACCAAGTCAAAATAACCCCTACATTCTCTCCACTTGTCTGTCAACTTCCTCCAACCTCTCCTATATATGTTTGGAACTTAGTTATAAATTCTCAACTATATCCCCTTTGAACATATCTTGAAAACAAAATGTATCCCTATCTTGCATTTATATAACATTAACAAAGTGATTTATGTATCATCGCTTCAATAAAATTTTACATTTTCAAATCAGTTTCAAACTTGCAAAGATAAAGGGGACTTTTTGACTTGATCATGTTTGAAAACATGGAAAGGAAACACAAAGCACTAAATACATGGCCAAGGTATTAATGTTTTATGAATTTTAGATAAAATTGAAAAATTCCCATGGGGAATCGACCAACTTAGGGCAAAAAGAAACCCTAAACAAACTCATCGCCTCACACTTCATTTTCACTATGCATTTTTTCATTTCACATTGCTGGCTTGAGTGCCACCATGATTTTGAGGTTATCTGGAGGTTTCTTCACATGGATTTCATGCAAGATCACATTGAGGTCAATCCTAGTAAGCTTTCTATGTGTAAGAACTTGCACCATTTTTTGTTGTATGTAAATGAAAATCTTGTTTCGAGCTCCATTTGAGCAAAATGATGAATATATATATTTTTTCTTGTGTATACGTTCAACATTCCTAAAGTTTTGCATTCTCCTTCTGTTCCTAAAAGGAAAATGTTAAGAATCCCTTTTATTCTATATCTTCTTCATTCATTGTATTTTACAACAACTTTTGCAAAAAAATAAAAATAGAAGTATTTGATTCCACTTATCATGGGTTGTGGCTTGATTTTACTTCTTGTGCATTTTCTAGAAACTAAATGAAGAAAACTCCACTTGGAAATAAAAATTACTTTGTTCTCACATTTTACATATTTGAGGGTTTTCATTTTGGAACCCTAGCTCGAGCCCTTACTCAACTTTTGCTATTGACCCTTGAGAATCCTTTGTTGTTTCATTTGTATGTTGTGCTACTCCTGTCATTTCATGCACTCTTTAAGCATTAACTATCCCTTGTAGCCCTATTTTTCAACATAATCTTTGAGGCAAAACTATTCCCCTATATTGTCACTCTTCCAATGACTGTCCCTTGTTCATTTGAAGATATCATTGTCATTGATTGTCTTCAAATCTTTACTTTAGCCTTTTCCTTTGTCATCCTTCAAGAAAAACTCCTTAGCATTTACCATAGGTTCATTAGAAGTTCTCATCTTATCAAAGTTGAAAGCTTTTAAGTGGAAAATGATAACTTGCTTCTTTACATACACTTGACTCATTGGTACTTATGATTTCCATCCCAAAAATACTATCCTATCATACTTTTATAAGGACTATCCATATGCTTCTAACTGTCCCTTTATTTCTTTGAACTCTAGGGAGGTGCAAATATTGATCACAAATTGAATATTGAAAGCAATACTCATTGTTAACCATCCTATTTTTAACAAGTATGCCTGGTGTGATAGAATTTAAAAAAATTATGAGGGAAGAAACATGCTCTTGAAAATTTTCTTCTTTCTTTATGATAGTCTTGTCACATGATCATGAAAATGGCTTCACACTTGGTGATTGTCTTGTTAGCTCTCAAAAACGCAGGCCGAATGCCTCAAGAGGCTGCCAATCTCTTGATACGCTTTAGGGTAACAAACAAGGTCAAAAGAATTCAATCTTCTACTCTTTAGGTGCTGCTAAACCTTGGCGGGTGTACCTAACTGAATTAAGCAGACTTATCTTATGATTAGCCTTCTAAAATGCTTTGTCCACAATGGCAGATGACAGTGAACAAAATGAAATCAAACTTGATACCAATCTTAAAAGCAATTTTCTACTCTAACTCCTAAAATGATCAATAAACAAATGTAAAGAAGCTGAATGAATTCAAATAATGAAATTGTAGAGACCAGTGCCTTGTTGGGTATGCAAAGTCAAATGAAATAGAAGTGGGCAACTTATTCTGGTAGAAAATCAAATTTGCAGGCATATGATCTGTTCATAACTTGTATAAACAATGCAAAATTATGACTACTGAGCTCTTCTTTAATAATCCAAATGAATCTTCCTGATTACTATGATCAACAAAAAGGATTTAATCTCTACTTGAGAGAACCAGTTAATTAACCACACAAATGCAACAAATGTGCACAGATAAACTGAGAATAAACTTGTTATTCTAATTTAAACAACTAGAAAAAATAAAATTGGAGACAGCTTCAGCAATACTTTTCAATAAGCTCAATAGACAATTGATACCAAAAATAACCTACCACACCAGCTGATTTTCATTGAAATCACCATTTAAAAACATGCACCATGGTCTCCAGAATGAGAACTTTATTCTACTATAGCCATTCCTAATCTACTGTATTTCTAAAGTTTGATCTAAAATATGATGTTATCAATTACAATCTAGGGGCATATTTATACCCAGTATTAAGAAAATAAAACATTTGAAATATCATGTCGGCCCAGCACAAAATTTGGGCTCCAATCGAGCTGGCAAGCAATGGTCATCCAAGCAGAAACATGTCGGCCCTACATTTTGAAATTTTGTATTTCACCAGTGTATAGTCGGCAAGACACAGTGCATCATCCTGCCGAAGGCAATTCATTCATTTTCATCTCGTGTGCTTGTATTTCACTCTTGCATTCACTGTGACCTATCGCTCTTGGGGAGATGTCATACAGACCAGGCTTTGCTTCATCGAAGATCTTCATACATTCTGAAAGTCGCCGTGACTTCAAGATTTTCTTGCCGATGAGCCCACACCACACATACATGTCGCTGAAGCTTCCATATGTCGGGGAGATGTCACATAGACTTCACTTTGTTATACCGCAAGGCCCCGAGCACTCTGAGTCACCAAGAAAAGTTCATACTCCTACCGATAAAATCCTTCATCGCCTTCCATTGGTGAGATCGAAGGTCACTCACCGAGACCTTACGATGATTGCCCCAACTCATACCAAAGCATCCCTTGTTAAAATTATCTTCGCTAGGTCATAAGAGGACTCCAGCCGAAAGTCATTTGGTAGGAAACCTTTGCACCGTTGGTGAGACAAACTCACATCGCTAAGACCATAGGCCAAAAGCCTTAACCTTATACTGAAAGCCACATGAGGGAAACCCATTGTATTCCATCAGTGAGACATATGGATATTGCCATGAAATCCCCTCGAAAACATTAACTCATGCCAATAATGTATTCTGCTTCCCCGGTCGTCAAGACAAGATGAAATCCCTGAGAGCTTCCACCGAGGATCAGACCTACACCGATATGTTATATCTTTCCACCACCATTTGGAAAGATAGGAAAACTTCACTGAGACATAATGCTGAAACCTTTATCATATGCCGAAGGGACCCACAGTGCACTTGTCGCTGAGACATCCATAATTCAGCAAGACACTAGCCCGACCCCCAAGACAAAAGCCGATAGAATCCTCCATAGTCACTGAAACAACAGAAATGTCTTGCCGATAGGCAACAGATGTTTTCCAACAGAAAAATAGATCAGAGAGACCCAAATGCCATCATGCCAAAACACCTAAAACATAAGATATTAGCAGAAAAATGTAGTGGGTCAGGGAGACAATGGGAGACCTATGCTGATATGTACCAGAATGTAAAATATGCATGACCCAATGGATTCAATGGGAGAATATGGCAAAAATGGGTAAAAAATGCATATGGTAGGACCAAATCTAGAAATTTATGAGTGAAAACATATGTAAAAGCTTTAGATTTTTACAGTCCCAAGAGTGGCTCCGTCTAGGGATGAATGATAGCCAAATCTTTGCAAGGATCTAGAATCTTGGGTGAGCAGACCAGACACAAAATGAAAAACCAGTGAGCAGCAATGGAAAGAGAGGTAATGGAAATGAATGCAAAGTGGAAGTGAATGCAAAGTGAATGCAAGATGGAAGTGAATGGAAAATGATAGAATCCTAGACTATTGTGCATGGAAAATAATTTTAAAGAGGATACACAAGAGTTGTCCATGCACTGGCAACCCTTAATCCTCTATGTTGCTCAAGAGAAGAAAAACTTCAAGAATTGCCCATGAATAGGCAATTCCTGATCTTCACCAGCCATGTTCTATAGATAATATGAGTCTTCACCCTTCTTTCCAACAATAACAAAAGGTCCCAGCCAAAGAGCTTCAAATTTACCATGCTTTCCTTTCTCCTGACACCTTGCATTCCACATCAACACCAAATTATTTTCTTCAAATTTTCTACTCTTTGCCTTATTGTCAAATAGATACTTCATCTGTGCCTGTAACTTTATGTTTTGACTTTGGGCCTCTCTCCTTACTTCATCCAGTTTAGCAAGTTGCTCCATCCTATCTTCCATGGGTTCAAGAACTTCCAAATCTTCCTGTAAGACAAACTAATAAACTGGTAACAAATTATGTAGAGGCATCCTGGATTGTGCTTCGTAGGCTAATTCAAATGGAGATTTTCCAATTTCCTTTTTCACAGTGATCCTATCAGCCCACATAGCCAATTTTAACTTTGAATCCCAAGCCTTCTTGTTCTGTCCCAGCATCCTCTTTATAATATTCAAGAGACTCTTATTGCTGGACTCTGCTTGACCATTGGCTTGTGGATGATAAGGAGCTGCATAAGAAATAGTAATGCCATACCTATCACAAAAGCTTTTGAATTCATCTAACCTGAAGCACATACCATTGTCTGTGATTATCCTCAATGGTGTATCGAATCTGGTGATAATGTTGTCCATCAAGAAATTTGTTACAACTTTACTTGTAGCCTGCTTGGTTGGGATTGCCTCCACCCACTTTGTAAAATAATCAATGGCAACTAATATCCATCTATGTCCTCCACTTGACTTATCTTATATCTCTCCAATGAAATCAATTCTCCATTGATGAAAAGGGGCATTAGCCTGCAAAGGTCGAAGTGGAAAAGCACCCTGACATTTCAATCTTCCAGAAAACTTTTGGCAAGCTTCACATTTTCTCACATGTGTAAAGGAGTCATTAAAAACCTTTGGCCAAAAATACCCTGCCCTGAGAATCTTGTGTGTAGTTTTCTTTGTTGAATAATGACCTCCACAAACTCCTTCATGCATTTCCTTCAAAACATGTTTGGCCTGTGACTCGTCCAAACATAACAACAATATGTCATCCCTGTTTTTCCAAAATAGATCGCCATCCATAAAAACATATTTGGATGCCTGCAACTTCAAAGTTCTCCTTTGGCTGTCACTCAATCCATTAGGACACTTCATATATTTAAGATAATGCATAACATCAGTATACCAAGGAGTGTGTTCAATGCTTGCAATTGCAGTCCCTTCCTCAACATTGTAGATCTGATTTGCATCTATATTAGTTTTTGTCATTAGCCTAGCCAAGCCTTGGCTTCTTACCAGCTTAGTAATCTGTATTTCCATGTCAAATTCTTGAATCCTGTTCATCCATCTGCATCTTTTCCCTGTAACTTCAGATTATGTTAAAATGTCTTTGACAGTAGCATGAGGGACATAAGTAATTACCTTTGCTCCAACAAGATATGGTCTAAATACTTTTGTGTCCTTTACCAATGCAAAATCTTGCTTTTCATTTATATCATATTTCAGCTCAGACCCTTGTAAAGACTTACTAAAGAAAGACACAGGCTGTTCATAACCATCCCCATTCTTTTGTAACATAACAGCAGCAATAGTGTGCATTGAGGCAAATGAAAAAAATCTGAAAAGGCTTTGTAAAATCTGGAGACTTTAGAATGGGAGCCTTTTTGATAGCCCTTTTGATAGACATAAAAGCATCTAAAGCCTCAGCAGTCCAATCCATTTTTTTTCCTTTCTTCAACATTTTAGATATGGGTTTGATGATGTCAACAAAGTTAGAAACAAATTGCCTAGCAAAATTAATTTGTCCAAAGAATGACTATATTGCCTTGACAGTTTTGGGAATAGGAATTTTATTAATAGCTTCAACCCTCTCAGGATCTATTCTAATTCCCTCTTTTGAAACAATGTGCCCCAAGAGCTTACCCTTTGTAATTGCAAAATGACATTTCTTTGGATTTAAACTAAAACCATATTCAAGAGCTTTAATAAATACCTTTTCAAGATGTTGCACATGATCTTCAGCCTTCTTCAAATAAGCAGTCAAGTCATCTTGATACACCACCATGATAGCATTAATCAAATCAGCAAATGCTACATCCATAGCCAGTTGAAAAGTGGCTCCAACATTAGTGAGACCAAATGGCATTCTTATGTATACATATGTTCCCCAAGGAGTTGTGAATGTTGTGTTGTATTGCTCAGATTCCTTGACTTTAACTTGATTGTATCCAGAAAACCCATTCATCATGGATAGCAATTCACACCCTGTCACCTTATGTAATATGGCCTCCATATTGGGTAAAGGATAATTATCTTTGAGAGATGCCATATTTAAATTCCTGAAGTCCACACATAATCTGATATCACCATTCTTCTTTCTCACTGGAACCAAATTTGAAACCCACGTTGAATGTCTGATTGGTTTGATAATTCCTCCATCCCTGAGCTTTATCAATTCCTCTTGCATTTTAGGCTCCAGTGTTGGATTTATAGGTCTTTGATTTTGTCTGAAAGGCTTGGTGTCTGGCTTCAGTGGTATTTCATGCTGAAATAAATCTTCCCTATATGCTTTCAGATCTTCATAAGACCAAGCAAAAACATGCTTGTATTTTCTCAGCAACTCTATTAGCATTCTTCTAATTGTAGGGCTGATCTTCTTTCCAATGTATACCTTTCTTGGTGCTATCTCAGTCCCTAAGTTGACTTCTTCAATATCTTCTCTTTTAACTGGCATTTGTTTCATTAGAGATCTATCATTTCCATCATACAGCCTCTCCAATGCCACTAGACCCTTGGGCAGTTTATTTGTTTTGAGTTGCAATATTTCCTTTCCAAACATAGTTTGCTACCCATCCACTTCTTCAACGAAAGCATTGCAGTCAATTTCCTGGGTCTCATACTAATCTATACAATTGAGGAATTTCAAAAGGTCAGTATCATCATTGAAAACTTGCCAGTTATAGATGTTATCAGGCACAGCGGGCCTTGTCTTAAACTCAATCTGTGATACCCCAGCCAATGTGATGTCATCTCTTTTCAGTGCCACATTTGCTAAAAAATCAGCCATTATATTCTTTGACCTGTCAATCCACTCAATTGAAAAAGCGTCAAACAATTCAATTGTATCCCATACAACATTCCTATATTGTTTTAATCTTTTGTGCTTTGCTACATATTTTGATTTGATTTGTGAAACAACCAACTTAGAATCGCCCAAAATAGCCAACAACTTAATCTTGTGTTTCACAGCTATGTTCAAGCCTGTCAATAAAGCTTCATACTCTACCACATTGTTTGTACATTCAAATGCTAACATAAATGAATATTTAAAAGTAATACCTTCAGGTGAAACAAATACAATTCCAGCGCTATTACCTTCTTGGCTGCATGGTCCGTCAAAATACATCTTCCATACTTTATTGCAGCTTTGTGCCACATGCTTTTCAATTGGATCACTATTGGTTAATTCTGGTTGAGCTGGTTCAATTTTAAAACTTCCAAGATCAACATCACAAAAATAGTTAAGCTGATCTTGAGGCACACAATCAACAAGCTGGTTCATTCTTGGCTCTCTATATAATTTGACTTCTTGACCATTCACTGGTATTGTAGCATAAGACAGATCAAACTGAACATTTCCACCAACAGCTGATGTCCATTGTCTTGACAAAAGCATCCCAAACTGAGGAGGAGTATCAATGACTGTTATGTCTATATTGTAAGCCACTTGTGGATAAGTAGCTAGTTTGACTTCAACACCTTTTATAATGCCAATCACAGGTACAGGTATGTTATCCATTGCATAACACTTCCCTTCATATGTATCAACACATAAGCCTAGCTGCTTCATAACACCTATTGGCATAATATTTATAGCAGTGCCAGAATTTATCATGTAATTCCTCAACAATTTATTATTTATAAGCAATGTGGTGAAGAATGGATCCACTTGTGGGGAGAATGTTAAAACATCTCCTAAACAGACTTTTGATTCTTGCCTATTGACTACTTTAGAATTCATATGCTTTTCATTCCCATTTGTAATAAATTGAATAACACTATCTTTGTACTCCTTAATTTTCATCAATTCAAATAGTGAAATAGACATTTTTAATTGGGATAACGCTTGTGTGAAGTCAAAAGAGGAGCATTCCATATTAACCGTCTTCTTCAAGTCTGGAACTTCACTTTTGGTTTCTTCTTTTTCTTTTTTACTAGGCTGATCAGACTTTTGCATTTCCTTGTGTAATTCTACAACTTTATGCTTTTAGATAGGCTTCTTTTCAATTTTATCATGCTGCTTGTTCTCTGGCTTTTTTACAGTTTCCTGTGTTTCCTTTTGATCTCTTACAAAAATTCCCCCAGGAACTCCATCTAGCTCATTCACTTTTCTGTTTCTCAACCAATATTTACTCCTTGCATTCTCAACTACTGTAATAGTTATTTTCTCCATTTCATCTTTAGTGAGTCTCCTTACATTGCACTGAACAAGCGTTTCAACAAGATGTGGCTCTGTGTAGTCTTCATCAGAATAATAAAAGATCTGTTGTTCAGCCATATGGACATTATACTTCTGAATAGAAACATCATACTCATAGCCTTCATCCTCTAAAGATGAATATCCCTCCTCAGCATGATAAAAGGTATCTGAAGTCAAATAAATTTTGTGATCTTCTTCATTATTCTCCATCAACATTCCCTCTTCTTGCATTTTTTGAGCTACAACACAGTAGTCTAGAGAATGTGGCGGATTACAAACTTCACAGAAATAATTAGTACTCACCATGTAAGTTCCATTTTTGCTCAACAGATCAGGAGTCTCTTTACTTCTCGACTTGGTTGTCACAGGTTTCCCATCTTTCCAGTCTGTATTGTAAGGCATATCATGCAACCTTGGCCTTTCATTTCTATTCTCATTTATGTATGTGTTCTCTTGTCTGTACTGATAATTATTTTGCTGAGGAGGCCTCGGGTTGTCTCTTTTATTAGTTATACCAGCAGCCTTCCTGTTATTTTCAATTGTTAATGTAATTTTCTGTGCTTCAGCCAAATCTCTTTGGGATCTACTTCTTAGTTCATACCCTATCTTAGGATCAAATGCACTCAAATAAATACTCAATGTAGCAGGGTCTGACAATCTTGATCCAGGAGGTACTTTAGTATGCAACTTGTTGAATTTTTGGTTGAAATCATAAATTGAATCATTCTGATTTTCTGAATCTTCACTAGTTCATGAAGAGCTGCATCTGGAGCATTTTGATTCCCATACTGCTCTAAGAATTTGTCTTGAAATGCTTGGAGGGAATTAATTGAATATGTTGGCAATATTTTAAACCAATCCCTAGCATCTTCAATAAGTGACATCATAAACAACCTCATGTGCAAATTTTCATATGACATACCTATGTCTTGAATGGACATATTGAAATTCCTTAGATGTTCTTCAGCAGTGACAACATTGCTCCCTATAAATTTGGGAATTAAACCTCTCTAGCTGCTATCCGTAGGGTAAGGGAATAGATTGAACCCTACCAAATCAAATTGCCTGATCATTTCCGCGTATTGGTGGGGGGGATGGATAGGTGGATATTGATACTGATGCATATGATTACTGTATTGTGCATTATGCTGAGGGGTGTGATGCTGACTAGGAGGCGGATGCACACTTGTATGCTGTGTGGGAATATGAGGCGGCTGACTTGGATGCATGTAGTGATTCCCAGTCTGATGGTTCTAAGCATTCGATTAATTAGATGGCTCGACACCATGACTACCCTGCTTATGAGGTGGTACATACTTTGGGGGGCAATCAGTAACTTGTGCTTTCAGCAATTTGGATTCTTTTTTTGCTTGTATCATTCAGGCCCTTTCCTGTTCTTTTCTTTCCTTTTCTTGGGATTCAAACAGTGCCTTGATTTCTTCAAAACTCAAAGATTCATAATCTTCTTGAGGAGATGCATGATCAATAGGTTCATTTTGATCACCTTGCATTTCTAGACCATATTCCTGCCTCTTTCTAGCTTCAAACTCAGCCTATTTCTGAGGATCGAGAGAAGGGAAAGGATTTTTTTGATCTTCTAGGGTACAAGGCTCTGCACTTGAATCATCTCTCCATGTATCATAGCAATTATATGTTTCACAATGTGCTCTTGGTGTTTTGCCTTTATCTGTTATGCACATGTCCTCATTGATCCTCTTTCCTTTATCAGCTCTGTCATCTTTATGTGTCCACTTACTACTGCCAGTAGGAGCTCTAGTATGACCTCCCCTATACTGAGATCTTCTTCCATTCATGATGAACAACTACAAAATTTATGTTAGAGTCGCCACTCACTTTTGTCAAAAAATGAGAAAATAATTAATGCTTCCTATTCCCAGCGAAGTCTGTACAAAGTTCCTAACTCTATGATTAAGGCTTTGATTTTGAATGTATTCCCCAACTGAGTCTTTGTTAGCTCTCAAAAACATAGGCCGAATTCCTCACGAGGCTTCCAATCTCTTGATACGCTTTAGGGTAATAGACAAGGTCAAAAGAATTCAACCTTCTACTCTTTAGGTGCTGCTAAACCTTGGCGGGTGTACCTAACTGAATTAAGCAGACTTATCTTATGATTAGCCTTTTGAAATGCTTTGTCCACAATGGCAGATGACAGTGAACTAAATGAAATCAAACTTGATACCAATCTTAAAAGCAGTTTTCCACTCTAACTCCTAAAATGATCAATAAAAAGATGTAAAGAAGCTGAATGAATTCAAATAATGAAATTGTAGAGACCAGTGCCTTGTTGGGTATGCGGAGTCAAATGAAATAGAAGTGGGCAACTTATTCTGGCATAAAATCAAATTTGCAGGCATATGATCTGTTCATAACTTGTATAAACAATGCAAAATTATGACTACTGAGCTCTTCTTTAATAATCCAGATGAATCTTCCTGATTACTGTGATCAACAAAAAGGATTTAATCTCTACTTGAGAGAACCAGTTAATTAACCACACAAATGCAACAAATGTGCACAGATAAACTGAGAATAAACTTGTTATTCTAATTTAAACAACTAGAAAAAATCAAATTGGAGACAGCTTCAGCAATACTTTTCAATAAGCTCAACAGACAATTGATACCAGAAATAACCTACCACACCAGCTGATTTTCATTGAAATCACCATTTAAAAACATGCACCATGGTCTCTAGAAAGAGAACTTTATTCTATTGTAGCCATTCCTAATCTACTGTATTTCTAAAGTCTCGATCTAAAATCTGATGTTATCAATTACAATCCAGGGGCATATTTATACCCAGCATTAAGAAAATAAAACATTTGAAATATCATGTCGCCCAGCACAAAATTCGGGCTCCAATCGAGCTGGCAAGCAACGGTCATCACCCTACATTTTGAAATTCTATATTTCACCAGTGTATAGTTGGCAAGACACAGTGCATTATCCGAAGGCAATTCATTTGTTTTCATCCCGTGCGCTTGTATTTCGCTCTCGCATTCGCTGTGACCTATTCTTGGGGAGACGTCATACAGACCAGGCCTTGCTTCATCGTGACTTCAATATTTTCTCGCCAACGAGCCCACACCACACATACATGTTGTTGTAGCTTCCATATGTCAGGGAGACCTCACATAGACTTCACTTTGTTATACCGCAAGGCCCGAGCAGTCTGAGTCACCAAGAAAAGTTCATACTCCTGCCAATAAAATCCTTTATTTCCTTCCATCAGTCAGACCGAAGGTCACTCGCCGAGACCTTACGGTGATCGCCCCAACTCATATCGAAGCATCCCTTGTTAAAATTATCTTCGCCAAGTCATAAGAGGACTCCAGCCGAAATTCATTTGGTAGGAAACCTTTGCACCATTGGTGAGACAAACTCACATCACTAAGACCATAGGCCAAAAGCCTTAACCTTATACTGAAAGCCACATGAGGGAAACCCATTGTATTCCATCGGTGAGACATATGGATATCGCCATGACATCTGCTCGAAAACATTAACTCATGCCGATAATGTATTCCGCTTCCCGGTCGTCAAGACAAGATGAAATCGCTAAGAGCTTCCACCAAGGATCAGACCTACACCGATATGTTATATCTTTCCACCACCGTTCGGCAAGATAGGAAAACTTTGCTGAGACATAATGTGAAACCTTTAATATACACCAAAGGGACCCACAGTGCACTTGTCACTGAGACATCCAGAATTCGGCAAGATGCTAGCCCAACCGCCAAGACAAATGCCGATAGAATTCTCCACAGTCGTCGAAACAACATAAACATCTTGCCGATATGCAACAAACGTTGGCCAGCAGAAAAACAGATCAGAGAGACCCAAATGCCATCATGCCGAAACACCTGAAACATAAGATATTAGCAGAAAAACACAGTGGTTCGGGGAGAAAATGTGAGACCTATGTCGATATGTACCAGAATGTAAAATATGCATGACCCAACGGATTCAATGGGACAATATGGCAAAAATGGGTGAAAAATGCATATGGTAGGACCAAATCTGGAAATTTATGAGTGAAACATATGTAAAAACATCAAATTTTTACAGTCCCAACATGTCCTTCACATGTTTCACTGCACTTAGTCCTTTTTGTTATAAGCTCTGCCACTAGAATGAACAAAGTTTCTCTATTAGTTGATGCCCCCTTAAATGACTTAACACAACATTGTTATTCTCTACCACTATGTGCATATATTTTCCTTTATAGTTTAGGATGACTATCCTTGTGTAATCTTCCATAGGTTACCTCCTTGACTGTCATAACCTATTCTTTTCTCCATGCTTAGTATTAAAAATATTCATATTCAAAGGTCTTATTTTGTTACCACAGGCATTAAAACCATCCTTTAGATCATTCCTCTTTCATGGACTTGACTGTCCCAACAACCCTCTTGCTCATTGTTGAATTCAGTATACATGATTATCCTTTGATTTTCAAGGCTTCGCTTCAAGGTTTTGTCCTTTATTGTAATTCCATTGAACAAGTATTTGTCATTTATGACAGTGACTTTGTAGCTCACTATCATGGGTGATGAGTACTTGCTCAATGTTGACAAGGAAGACAAATTTACATTCTTATTCATCTTAAAACACAAGAGGGAAACATGCTGGTCTCAAGCCTTGTGGGAGCCTATTTTACTCCACATGCTATGATATCAAAATGAAATAAATCCAACATTGAAAATTTCACCTATACCTACACAGTGAAGAAATACATTAGATAAAAAACAGTGAAGCTAAAAGCTTCCAATGATGTTTCATGATAATTGATGATACTCTTCTGCTTTCTAGATATTTGGGATGTTGCATAACTATTTCAATGCCTTATGAGAATAAACTATATGTTTGTTGATGTAGCATATGTAGAGAATATGGGTCCCAAGCTCTAACACAACTTTTCTCATCTCTTGTAGGAATTTTTGGAATAACTGAGCAAATTTTGGAGCATCCAAGCGAGAGGGACTAAAGCAAGGATGCAAAAGTTCAACTTGGGGTTAGTCATTCAGGCAATAATGGATCCCTACACTTTCCATATTCTCTTTCTTTTATATTTCTTTAAATGTATAGTTTATGTCTTATATTGTATTGAAATAGTTATTCCCATGACTTGTGTGTGACACCATACATTTGTGATTATGAATAAAATACATTTATGCAAAGCTTGTGAAATATTTCTCTTATATACATTTGCATAATAAACTGCAATCTATTTCATAACTTTTGTGCATATGAATGAAACTTTTAGCAAAAATCAATGTGTATCTTTTATCTTTATTTTGCAAAAACTATCTCATCTCTACCTGATTGATCTGGAAGCTAAATTAGGTAACATTTTTGGTAACATCTACTATATGTTTTCTTGCTAAACATCCTGACCAATCGCCTGAACTTATCCATTGGGAACAGAGTCAAAAGGAACATGAAAAGACTTAGGAAACAGTCTTGCATACTGCTGTAACTCATCAAAACAATGCATAACACCTTCAAACCTTATTCACCTACTAAAACTCAGAGCAAACTGAATAATTGTGCAAAACAACACTTGGAGGAGTGTAAAACTAACCCTACTCTACACTAACCAAGAAAGAAACTAACTCAAACAAAACCATTCACTAGTTGGATGAAGTAACTGGCTTTTCTACAGAATTTACGATGTTTTCCATGCTTGAGGATAGCTAGAAAAAAGATGAAAAATGGATAGAAATTCAAAAAAGAGAGTTGCAACACCTCTTGAAGAACATTCATATGTTTACTAACATTTTTATATGAAATATAAAAATTCCTATCCTGATATAGAAAAGTGACTTGAATCTTCTCTTCCTTAGCTCTACCTACATGCTTGGGTGCAAGAAAGATAGGAATATTCTTGACCTCCATTCTGGCTAGATGCCTAATTGGGTATCCTTTAGAAAGAGTGAATTCAGAACTCTTCATGCTGGTTTCTTATTGTTCCAAATCATCTTGTTGTTTCTCATCTTGTTTTTGTTCTTCTGCTTCAATTGGTGTTGGTTCAATATCAAAAGTTGGGCAAAAAGAGGCTTCCTCATGAGTCAAAATCAACTTTAGATCATCCCAAAATGAAACTACCTCATGAGCCAAAGCCTCATTCTCATATTGGATTTCACTAATCAACAAATCATTACATTGTTTAACATCTTGTATCTGTCCCAAATCTTTTGTTATAAGAAAGATATCTTCTTCATTTTGTTCAACAAATGAAGGTAGTCTATCATACCAAAACATATTAGCCTCTTTTATACCAAGTTCCTCATGTTCATTTTTCTCCTCTACCACAACTGTTTCTTGCTTTGGTTGAATCATGCCTTCAACCTCGTGATCCTCCAAAAACAAGTTGTCCTCATTTATTTGCTCATGGATAAGTATTCTAACAATGTCACTTTCATTCTCTCGATGATCACAACTTGTCAATTTTGTTATCTCACATACATTTTCTTCATCAATACTAATAGTTAAAGGAATTTCAACAAATAAATCAGTCAAATATTGAGTTTCAACATCCTCTTTTTCCTCTTCAACCTATTGTCCCACATTTCCACCTTCAAAAGATGACTATTTGACTTTTAAATTTAA
The DNA here is from genome assembly GCA_007258455.2 of Sequoia sempervirens. Classification (NCBI taxonomy): domain Eukaryota; kingdom Viridiplantae; phylum Streptophyta; class Pinopsida; order Cupressales; family Cupressaceae; genus Sequoia; species Sequoia sempervirens. The sequence continues at coordinate 313,168,584 of VDFB02000003.1, read as the reverse complement.
AATAAAAGTTTCAAGATCATCCCAAAAACAATCTTCTCCAATCTCATTTTCATTTTGCTATGGGAGTGGGTTGTTTATTACCTTGTTGTAGCTTTGTTGAAGAGTCAAAACATCAATTTTTTGAACTACTTCATGTTATTCTGTAGTTGACATGGCTATGATATGAATTTAAACCTCTTTTTCATTCACAAATAGTGGCAATTCATCAAATAAATTAGTGAGAATCTGAAAACTATCAACCATTTGTACTTCTATATTCTGTTGGTCTTCATCTGCAATTTTATTTACCTTTGTTATCACATCTGATTTATCATTTTCAAGCTCTTTTTCAAACATAAGAGTAGTTGAAAGATCTACTCCTTTCTCTATAAGCACCTCTTTTTCTTGATCTATAATTTAATTATTTTGAGAAATTGAAACATCAATGGGTGCATATACAAATGGGTTGATTATACTTAGAAAAGAAATTTGATTTTTTGAGGCTCTTGAGGCTACACAAGCTTTGGAGAAGGTTGCTCTTGAGAGGGTGTAGGTTGAACCTGCTCAAGTATAGGTTCATTTTGTATGAAGCATAATGTATTGAACATAGGAATTCCCTTTTCAAAAAATGAATTTGGAAATGAAAGGGTTGATTGAGCTTCCAACTTTTGGGCAAACAAACACTTCTTCTATTCTTCTTTTTTCTCCACCTCTCTTGCAAGCTCTTCCTCATGTTGCCTTTTATGTCAGCAAATCATGTTCATACCTTTGTGCCTCCACCTCCTTTTGATGAATATGAGCTTGATGAGCAAGCTCTTCCTGTTGCATATTATACTCTTGCTCTTTTGTTATAGTCTCTAATTTCCTTTTCAATTCTAATGCTATCTCCCTAACACTCATATTGTTAGCATCTTGAGGCTGATTCAGAGAGTAGTCATGTTAGTTATGAGCAAAATGATCTTCTTGAAAATTATTATAGGCATGGATAGGTTGCTAGGATGGCTGAGTATGGGTGGGAGGGTGGTAGAAATATGGAACTTGTTGACAACCTGTTGTAGCAAATTTATTTTAACTAAAATTAGCTATTGGTTTAGTCTGATATAGATAGCAAGGAGGTACATAGGAGCAAAATTTTCATGATATGATGGGTTATAGAACTATCAACACTTTGTTTGCTTGAAACCAACAAATAATCTTTCTAGAGTTGCCAGGTGTGTAAAGAAAATGCCTCTAAAAGGTTGAAACTATTGTTGTACACACCAAATAGTAGTAACAAAACTCATAAAATAGACTGAGAATTAGTTCAAAGTCCCACCAGGTGTGCCAAAAATTGTTGTCGCCTAACAATGCACCCTTGCTAAGTTGCAGAACTTAGCATATTGGAGAAACATGAGAAATTTTCTAAGGCCGTGGGTCACCTAAAGTAGAAAAGAACATCCAAAGAAAATTGGCTCTTATGGTAAGTTCACCTAAACTACTTCTTGATGGGAAAAGGATAAGAAAGATTGCATAAATTGAAAAAACTAAACTCTAAGGGTGATGCACCAAAACATTAACTAAACTTGTAAAGTAGCTTGTACACACAATTTCAATCAACAACAAATCCTGACATGCACAATTTAATACTGATATGTTTTTGCATCAATATTTCATGAGGAGGATATAATGCACACAATCCTTGCAAGAAATCTACATTTCACAACTCGAATTATTTGTACTCCAAGACAACTCACAACCTACAAAATACATATACTTTCTGCACAAAGGTGCTACTAATGAGACACAACAACAAGGAATGAGACAAATTCACATGTAATTGCATCAATCATACAAATGCACACAATAGAACAGAAAATTAAGAAGGCAAAATTGCTTATCTTGATTGATCTCCAAGGTGTAAACTGATATACATGTCTATAAATGAGTTACAAAAACTGTCTTTTTCTACAAAGGACCTCCAAAAGTCACAAAGTAGACAAAAGACAATAATCAAAACTCACTTCAAAAATGAAGTTTGAAGTTACTTATGCTTTTACAAATGGTTGCTCAAAGATAGGGACTAGAAACTTCCTTGGTTGTGCATAACCAAAAAGCCTAAAATCTAGCTCCTAAACCCACTCCAAAAAGGATCAAAGGTGAAGAAAAGGTCAAGCCTTGACCTCACCTATCATAAAGGCAACATAAAATGCTCCAAGAAGCTCTCAATTCCCTCCAAAACCAAGTCAAAACAAACCCCTACATTCTCTCCACTTGGTTGTCAACTTCCTACAACCTCCCCTATATTCTTGGTGCACTTAGTTATAAATTCTCAACTATATCCTCTTTGACCATATCTTGAAAAAAAAACATATCCCTATCTTGCATTTATATAACATTAACAAAGTGATTTATATATTATCACTTCAATAATGTTTTACATTTTCAAATCAGTTTCAAATTTGCAAAGATAAAGGGGATTTTTTGACTCAACCATGTTTGAATCCATGGAAAAGAAACATAAAACACTAAATACATGGCCAAGGTATTAATTTTTTACAAAGTTTAAATAAAAGTGAATAATTCCCATGGGGAATCGGCTAACTTAGGGAAAAAAGAAACCCTAAACAAACTCACCGCCTCACACTTCATTTCCACTTTGCATTTTTTTATTTCACACTATTGTCTTGAGTGTCATCATGATTTTGAGGTTATCTGGAGGTTTCTTCACACAGATTTCATGCAAGATCATATTGTGGCCAAGCCTAGTAAGCTTCTAGTGTGTAAAAACTTGCACCATTTTTCATTATCTATAAATGAAAATATTGTTTCGATCTCCATTTGAGAAAAATGATGAATATATTTTATTTTTCTGTGTATATGTTCAACATTTCTGAAGTTTTTCATTTGCTTTTTATTCCTAAAAGGAAAATGTTAAGAATCCCTTTTAATTTGTATCTTCTTCATTCATTGTATTTTGCAATGGATTTTACAAAGAAAAAAAACAAAAGTATTTGATTCCACTTATGACAAGTCCTAGCTTGATTTTCCTTCTTGTGCAATTTCTAGAAACTAAATGAAGAAAACTCCACCTGGAAATAAAAATTACTCTATTGTCACATTTTGCATGTTTGAGGGTTTTCATTTTGGAACCCTAGCTTGAGCCCATACCCAACTTCTACTCTCGACCCTTAAGAATCCTTTAATGTTTCATTTGTATGTTGTGCTGCTCCTATTCCATGCATTCTTCAAGCATTAAATGACCCTTGTACCCCTGTTTTCAGCATAAACTGTTCCCCTACATTGTCACTCTTCCAATGATTGTACCTTGTTCATTTGAAGATATCACTATCATTGATTGTCTTCAGATATTTACTTTAGCTCCTTTCCTTTTTCATCCTTCAAGAACAACTCCTTAGCATTTACCATGTGCAGGTTCATCAGCAGTTCTCATCTTATTAGAGTTGAAAGCTTTTAAGTGGTAAATGATAACCTGCTTCTTTATGTACACTTGATTCTCATTAGTACTTATGATTGTCATCCTGAAAAACACTATCCTATCATAATTTTATAAGGACTGTCCATATGCTTCTAACTGTGCCTTTATTTCTTTGAGCTCTGGGGAGGTGAAAATCTTGATCACAAATTGAATATTGAAAGTGATATTTATTGTTAAACATCCTATTTTTAACAAGTCTGCCTGGTGTGATAGAATTTAAAAATTTCTAAGGAAAGAAACCTGCTCTTGAAAATGTTCTTCTTTCTTTATGATAGTCTTGTCATATGATCATGAAAATGGCTTCACACTTGGTGATTTTCCTTCACATGTTTCAGTGTGCTCAGTCCTTTCTCTTATAAGCTCCACCACTGGAATGAACAAATTTTCTCTATTAGTTGATGCCCCCTTAAATGACTTAACACAACATTGTTATTTTATACCATTGTATGCTTATATTTTCCTTTATAGTTTAGGATGACTATCCTTGTGCAATCTTCCACAGGTTGTCTCCTTGATTGTCATAACCTATTCTTTTCTCCATGCTCAATATTAAAAATATTCATATTCAAAGGTCTTATTTTGTTACCACAGGCATTAAAACTATCCTTTAGATCATTCCTCTTTCATGGACTTGATTGTCCCAACAACCCTCTTGCTCACTATTGAATTCAATATACATGATTATCCTTTGATTTTGAAGGCTTCCCTTAAAGGTTTTTTCCTTCATTGTAATTCCATTAAACAAGTATTTGTCATTTGTGACAATGAATTTGCAGCTCACTATCATGGGTGATGAGTACTTGCTCAATGCTGACAAGTAAGATGAGTTTACATTCTTATTCATCTTAAAACACAAAAGGGAAACATGCTAGTCTCAAGCCTTGTGGGAGCCCATTTTACTCCACATGCTATGATATCAAAATGAAATAAATCCAGCAATGAAAATTTCACCTATATTTGCATAGTAAACAAACATGTTAGATAAAAAACAGTGAAGCTAAAAGCTTCCAATGATTTTCATGATAATTGATGATACTCTTTTGAATATCTGGGATGCTGCAAAACTATTTCAATGCCTTATGAGAATAAACTATATGTTTGTTGATGTAGCATATGCAAAGAATATGGGTCTTGAGCTCTAACACAACTTTTCTCATCTCTTACAGGCATTTTGGAACAACTAAGCAACTTCTGGAGCAACCAAGCGAGAGGAACTAAAGCAAGGATGTAACAATTCAACTTAGGGTTTTTCATTCAGGAAATGATGGATCCCTACTCTTTCCATATGCTCTTTCTTTTCTATTTCTTCAAATGTATAGTTTATGTCTTATAATGTTTTGAAATAGTTACTCCCACGACTTGTGTTGGATGCCATACATTTGTGATTATGAATAAAAGACAACATTTATGCAAATCCTTTGAAATATTTCTCTTGTATACATTTTCATAATAAACTACAATCTATTTGATAACTTCTATGCATATGAATTAAACTTTTAGCATAAATCAATGTGTACCTTTTATCTTTATTTTGCAAAATCTATCTTAGCTCTACCTGATTGAGCTGGAACGTAAATTAGGTAACATTTTTATATATTGATGTGCACGAAATGTGGATGAAACTCTATGTTTTAATTATGATAGTTAGACTTGTGTACATGCTTTGTGAATTAACTATTTTGCAACCAAAGAGGAATTATAGCATGTAGCATTTGCAAGATGAGCCTGCAACAAAAGGATGACTAAGACAACAAAACATGGGAGTTCTAGATTAAGCCGAATGTGATGATTGTTGATTAAAGGCACCTGATGGAGGTTGAACATGCATCTTTATGACCCGTTAATAAGCGCCGAAGTAGAAGGATTCCTTTACCGATAGGATTTTGACAAATTTTTATGTGTTTACATGCAATTCTATTTTATAGAGTTTTAGTCCTATTAGGATTCTTCTTTTCTTTCAGTTATGGTTTGAACAACTCAATCTTAACTATGCACTTAGATATTTATGAGTGGAAGTTAATAATTGCGGTTAGTTGTTGTTTTGAATAAGACTCCCTCAAGCTTGTATATAGCTGATGGTTGAGTCCTTAGATCAGTTAGTTGGTTTTTTAGTTTCTTTATAAGTTATTTTTAGTTTCAAGACATTAATATGGATATTTAAAATGATTGAATACAATCTGTGAGAAGATCTTATCTAAATCTTTCATGATATGCAATGAATGAAGCTAATTTTGTTGGATGCATAGAATCTATTAGTTAGATTTGGTTTTAGTTAAAGTGCGAACAACCACTTGAGCATGCCTCTCAAGGTAACTATTCTTCACTTCATTTTTCAGTTATTTATTTTTGTTTAATGGTTGTTCCCTATTTCATGAGCTTTATGCAAGTTAAACTAGAATCTCATACTTTGCTTATTGTTGATGAATGTTCATGAGCATGCATATAATGGTTAACTAGTAGTACTCTGGAGGTTAGATTAACCAAGTCATTAGTTTTTATTAGTTTTGAGTTGATACAATAATGTTTTATTAGTAACAATTTAGTTATAGTCTAAGCTATAGGTCCCCAGGTATGTGCAGGATCATGATGGGCCAAAAAGTGGCAATATTATGGGTATTTGAAGAGTATGTGGCTGACGACTTTTTTTTTTTACCCAAAATTGATGAAACGAAAAGGGTTTTTAGAGGAGATTCTCAACTTTCCACCAATATAAATTATGCTTTAATTTGAATTTAATAAATAATTATTATTCATTTTCTATTAGAATTACGACTAAAGTCCTAATCGATAGGGCCAATTGAAAAACATATATAACTTTCAAACGGTATCACATTTTTGAATCCAAAACATGCCACATTCTATGCTTCACATACTATAGGATTAAAAAAAAAAATTAAATTTCATGAAGTTTTGACCAAGTTAAGGTGGTAAACATACAATTTTTATTTTTTTAAAAGTTGTAATAAAAAATTCATAATTAATTATTTACTTGGAAAAAAATTACAAAAAAATATGCATCACATCCGACATGAGTCCTCTACTTATAGATAAAATATTATAAAAAAATATTTTCATTTTATTATGGTTAGGGTGGTCGCACACCTACTTCTTATTTTTTCCCTAAAATTTAAGTACTACTGCATTGAAATTTCAAATTTTCACTAAATAGATTTTATTTATTTTTAAATAAACCTAGTAGTTTAGAAACTACATTCAATTTTCTACAGACTCTATTCTTATATATTTTTGAAATAATATAGATAATTTATTCAAATTTTTACGTCAAATTTCCTAACACTGATTTTTCTGAATTTTTTGCCACTTAAGGGCTTGTTTTTTCCATGATGATCCTGTACATACCCACCCATAACCACTAGTTCTAGTTTATGTCTTTTATTTTTCTGCAATTCTGTGAATTTCCAACAAGTAGAATAACTTGAATAGGATAGCTTAGATAGTTTTGAGTCTCTGAAGGCATATACAATGTTGCACCATCACAAGTTTACAAACCTTGGGTTGACATTTTAATGTAGTTTTTGCAATGTTGAGTGGAATGTTCAGTCAGATAAACCTTTGAATTGTGTAGGTTCTACCAAGTTTACAACACATTAGTTTAGACTCTACACACTAGTTAATGATAATCATACCAAAACTAAGGAGAAAAAAATATTCAATTTTTTTATTCCCTTGTAACCTTGTATAAGGAAAAAAATACCCTGCTTTCCTTTTGGCATTAATAAATTTTTGAAAGAATTTGCATAATTGTTTGGTGGATTCTAAGACCTCCACAAATATTATGCCTTAATTATTTTTCAAGACAATGGAATTAACCTCTAAAAAATATTCTAAAAAGGTGAAATAATTGCATAAAACTAAATTTAATCTAGTAGGATAATTAATAAATATCCATAAACAACTTGCTTCATATCCAAGAGTACAACATTATATATAAATATTCAAGTTGTTGTCTTAGAAGTGTATGGAATAATCTAAATTAGAGATTGGTCTAAGATATTAAATGGGTACATGGCCACATATTTTTACCACATGTGGTTACTTTTGAGGGGTATAAAAAATCAAATGTACATTGAAAGAGAAACAAGAATGAAGCACTTGATGATACAATATTATCAAACTAATGAGATTCTATATACTAAATTCAAACTTGGGGTATATAGTCTATTTGTATGGAAAACTAAGTATTAAGAAACTTTCATGTTACATACTAATAGCTTTATTGAAATTCCACCAAGTACATAAGTATTGATAGAATTGGATTTAGAATCTTCCATAGGAGAGGAAGGATTCTTGGAGGGCTTCCAATATTTTATTGCTAAGTACACTAATATTCAATTCTAAATGGGAAGAAGAGTATCAATAGATGATTCATTGCTACAAGATTGGTGGAGGATGCATAATTATTCTCATTCTCAATTCTCATGTTCCAATTTTCTTATTGTTTTTAGTAAAGAAAAGGATATTTGAATGGTAAATAGAGTGCTAATTACTTAGATGAAAGACATAAAAGTTTGAATTAAATATCAAGAATTCCTAAGAGTGATTCATATGAATTACAATACATTAGATGTAGAAGAAAATAATAAAACCTAACTTCCTAATCAATTTTTTTAAGAGAAGACAAAAAATGAGATCAATTTTGGACCTTGAGATCAAAGCAAGGAATAGGGGTAGGAGTCAAATTGGTCAACCTAGGTAAAGGAAAATATTTCTTGTATACCTAAAAATTGCAACTCCATTTAGATACAACAAGTAAGGAAGAAAAATCACACCCAAGACTGTAACATGCCCACAATCAAAGACATGAGTACCCATATCCAAGGTTCATGCTAGCAATTATTCAATGGTGATAACTTCTTTTGTGTAGATTAAGGATAAATCTTAGCAAAGTAAGGATTTTTTTTTAATAAGTGACATACATAGTGTTGATTCTCTAATGAGGATCAAGCAAGAATTAATTGGGCTATACTACTAATATTTATGCTTTCAACAAACTCAGTCCTCATATGCATCAGTTTGAATATTGTAGTAGGAGTGTTCTTCCTTAGGCTTAATTACACTTAATTTTCTAGTTGTATTTCTATTCCTAAAATAATAAATTCCTCCTTGTAAATCATAAATACATGTTTCGAATAGTTTTTATATAGTCCATGATTATATAGATGCAAGATTCGGTATATATTTTGGAGATCCAACATATCCAGATAAAGATACTTTCTTGCAAGTTTTACTATTTTGAGTAGATTATCAAAAGATAACTTTTTCATTTTGAAATTAATCTTATGTGATGAGAACATGATTTAGTTAATATTTTGTGAAGAAGAAGAGAGGTGCAATTGACCTAAGCAAGGGACCACTTGAGGTGAATTGCAACTATTATTTAATGTTGTTAGTGTAATGATGTTCATAATATTAGTTAGATTTACTTTCTATAGTTGGTTTACTATTATTAAGATTGTAAATGTAAACTTGCAACAATTGCAATAGACATGCATTAACTACTATATAATGTTTGTTCAATTTAAATTTTATTGAGTATATTTCCTTGTATGTGTGAAGTTTATTTTTCTTGCTATACATAATTATTCGAGTCAAACAATAGAAGCTTGTTTTTATACATGCAATATCATTACCGTTCAAGAAGAATACATACCTAAGTTTGATAAGATAAATGAAGTACATCATAGTCATAGTTTTCTTGATATGGTATAGTGATGTCTGTTGAGTCATGTGCAAGACTTAGTTGCAACATATTTATCGCCAATTGATGGTTCTCAACAAGTTCTTCAACCCAAGCTCATCCCTAAAATCCTTATAGAAAGATCCCAAATAAAAAACCCAGTTGCCAAATTATATCCATCAAACCCTAAATCTTCAATAATACAAGTTTCAAAACACACATATAACCTTAAAAATATCTTTGTTCCTTTCCTACAAATCCATGAATTCAACTATGCACAAAAAATTACTTCTTCCAAAGGTTAATAATATCAAAGATATCTCCCATAACTTGATAAATAGGTTCTAATACTTAATAGAAGGAAACTTGTAGCCATAATAAACTATTTCCATAGAACCCCAAGAGAAAAATATGTAAAAAAGAATTTAGAATTGAAAATGCAAACTAATATACAAACATACCATGAATATTGCACAAGAGGTACCCTAGGATGGACCTCACAAAAAAATCCTTAAAAAGAATCCACACACTCAATGTGTTATCTCAAGAACAAATATTAAAATGTCACTTATAGATTCTCTATGATACCTCTTAAACACCAAGCTCCCTACTTGTAATTCATGTGAACAAGTAAATTAGAACTATACAACCACACATCCAAATCCATGCTTATTCTCCTCACATATGCAACCTAAAATATATTCTCAACAAACCTTAGCCTAGCAATCTCAAAAACTACTCATGTACTTATTTTTATAAAAAGAACTTGCACAAAAACACTGGAAGTGGTATCACATAAACCATGTTTATAATATCATACAATTACAAAACCATCTACTCCTCATTTAAGTTTTGGTACTAAGTTTACCCAATGTGTAAACCCACATTAAATATTTATGAAAATATTAAATATAACATACAAATTAGCCCCAAGAATGTCAAACTCATGTGATGCATGCAACCATAGATCCCCTAAGTGCACACAAATAATATCAATTTTTATATTGTAACATTATTCAAGTCGAACAACGCACATTTTCCCAACAAAATTATCCAATATGAGCATCTATTTGATGTGGTTGTACTAGTTGAGAAGCGTGGATAATTATATGCTCTATTAAAGAACACATGGTAGAGAGGCTCTAACATCATGGATTTGTGACAATGGATGGGTACCAAATAGCAACTAGAGAAGTAACATTTCAAGGTGAACAATTTGAGCTTCCATGTGTTGTGCTTCCCCAAATATATCAATAGAAATTCCTCTAACTACATAAAATTCTTTGAGATCAAAATAGTTCACATGATGAGCTAACATAAGCTTTACATGTATAACTTATAAAGGGAATATAATCAATATTTTTATTGGTTGGTTTATTAAAAACCATTTATCAATGATCATAAAATTTATATATCATACCTTGATGTGTTCACCACTCAATTGAAATATGGCTTTAAGTACATTAATAATTGATAAGTAGGAGGTATTTTCCATAGCGTGTCAAATTGTGATATTGCTATTAGGATTCAACAGTGTAGTTTTATGAGTTGAACTCATTGACCCATGTTTCATAAGTAGTGGTTCACAAGAACCCATTTCTCATGATAGTGAATGGTCCACTTAGCACCCATTGCATCTAGGTGATGCTCATAGAGGTGAAGCACTAGGCCTTCCCAAGAGGTCACCCATCCCAATACTACTCCAACTCAAGCGTGCTTAACCACTGAGTTTTCTCTAAGGTTAAACCCACTTAGCTTGCAACCCCATTTCCAAAACCTTCAGCAAGTGTTGTGCCTTATGAACCATTCATTATACAACCCATTTAGCTCATCAATTAATAAGTAGGAGGTATTTTCCTTAGCGTGTCAAATTGTGATATTGCTATCAGGATTCAATCGTGTGTTTTTATGAGTCAAACTCATTGACCCATGTTACATGAGTAGTGGTTCACAAGAACGGTCCATCTGTCATGATGGTGAATGGTCCACTTAGCACTCATTGCATCTAGGTGATGCTCATAGAGGTCAAGCACTGGGCTGTCACTGGGCATTGTTTTATTTTTAAGATCTATGGCAAGGGGGTTGATATTTTTAATATCAATAACAGAATAAACAAACAAATCAAATACCAAACAATAATAATGAATGTTAAGAGACACTCTACAACGACAACAAGGAGTGAAACTTGTAATGTTCTGAGCATGAGCTTAAATTTGATAGCCATTTACATGGAAAAATGTTAATATTTAATATTTCCAAAATAAACAATCAATTTTTTTTGTGTCTATATGTATTAACTTAAATAAAATAGTTCCAAATTAAAATAAAACAACTTTTAAGAAAACAAAATTGCTCCAAATTGACATCTCTCCACATTTATAAAATAGTTTGTAAAACATTCCCAAAATAAATATATAATAATCCAAAGATTTCTATCTTAATATAAATTAAGTGAAAAATTTATACGATCTTTTAATCAAGTATTTAAAAAAATAAATCTAAAATCAAAAAATATTATTATTTGAAAACCAAGTAAATGACAAAAGATAAAATATGTAAATATAAATTTAAGTGAAAACTCTATACAATCTACTAATTAACTACTTACTATCTCAACAAAAGAGTAAGTACACAATCAATGAATATTATTCTAATATTGCTGTCAAGATTCAACACGTAGTTTTTTCGAGTCAAACTCATTGACCCGTGTTCAAATGAAAGATTAAGAATGTTAAATATAAACTAAGTGAAAACTTTCTAATGTATCTAAGTAGAGTTAGTAGTTGAACACTACATAGTTTGATCTTGGTTTAAAAAATAGTTTGTATTTCACTGTGTATATAAGACCCTGCATGGTCTACCCAATTGATGACTATGCAATTCTTTGAAGTTTACAAGATTTAATACAATTTTTTTTTATACAATCTACTAATTAACTACTTACTACCTTAACAAAAGAACAAGTGCACAATCAATGAATATTATTCTGATATTGCTCTTAAAATTCAACTGTATAGTTTTCCCAATCAAACTCATTGACTCATGTTGAAATGAAAGATTGAGAATGTTAAATATAAACTAAGTGAAAACTTTATACCACCTGTTATTTAACTACTTACTACCTTAACAAAAGGACAAGTGCACGATCAATGGATATCATACTTTCAAAATCAAATAAATAACGAAAGGTCGAACACACATTCTCGATTTTTTGGGTGAGTAAATCTTCACCACTCGCTCATTTATGTACAAAGGATGGTCGCCGAATTGGCTGGGAAAAAACAACAGCACAAAATTCAGGCAGCTCCGATCTGCAACTAAACCCATCCCTGAATTACACTAGAAAGATGAAAGCATTGTGTTAAAACCCACTACTTCTCTTGACTACTTTCTTAACTCTCATCATAATCTGGCAGATTTCCGGCCATCCAGTAAAGAAACCAGGCATTCAAAAGTACTTTCTTCGCAGGGAATGAAGAGACCCATGTCGTGATCGAATCCCAATTCCTCCTCTGCTTTGTCCAACAACTGACGGAACAGGGGATGGTTTAAATGAGTTGCAGGTATGATGAACCTGCTCCGATCATTCCCAACATAGACAGGAATATGGCCCTTTGGAACATCTGACGGAATTGTCTCCTCTGCATTCTCACTTCTCAAACTGACATACCCTTTGTTTCTTAACGAAAGGGCAGCCTTCTTAACAGTGGCCACTCTGTGACACCTCCTCATGATCTTTTCCAGCAGATCAAGCTGGGCTAACTGGTTTCCCTTGTTGCTTCTACCCATTACAAGATTCAACTACTGATCCAAGAAACAGAGAAATGAAATAGAACACCACAAGTCTGAAAAGAAGTGAGACTAGATTGTAGTGGGAGGTAATGGAATGGGGTGGGCGATTATATAGATAAGAGTCATAGATATGAAAGTATAATGGTGTGTCCCATTGGTGTACGATCTGTTCCATATTGGATGGAGACAAATACGTAATACAAATTGAAAGTTGTGCCGATGGGTATTCACGAGAAAGAGATGGTTGTGAAGGAGGTAGAAGGAAATTGGAATCTAATCCCAATTTTGTCACTTTCTTTTGCTACCACAAATTGTTTGCCTGTCCTGTGCGTACCTGCATATATGGGACAAAGGGACAGGACAATGTTTATGCTTGGACGATAAAACACAACCCATGCGAGAAGCCATCTATGACCCACTCGCCCCACAGCAAAACTATTACAAGGTAAACTGTCTTGATAAAGTGAGAGCATAAATGCCCATTGGGGAAAGGCGTACATGACAGTGCTTGAGGCCTTGCGAAGATGACAACTCTTTGGGGGCGATTCTTTTGTAATTCAGCTTTCTTTAATATAAAGGAATACAAAAAGATCTTGGGCAGATATGGCTGAAAACAGTTCATTTTAATTATGATATGATTAGTTTATCAATTGAAAGCATAAGTATAAAACTCTTAAAGGTAAGTGTTAAACCGTGGGCCTAGTTCTATCACGAGGTTAAGAGTAGTCGTTTATAATATATATTTGAGAAAAAATAGTTTTATGGTAAAACAATTTTGTCTATTATGATATTACTGTCAGGATTCAATCGTGGTTGTAAGTTAGGTGGGCTTAACTTTGGGGAAAATTCCATGGTTAAGTGTGTTTGAGTTGGAGTAGTATTGGGATGGATGACCTTGGGGGAAGGCCCAATGCTTCACCTTTGTGAACATCACCTAAATGCAATGAGTGCTAAGTGGACCATTTATTATCCTAAGAGATGGGTTCTTGTGAACCACTACTCAAGAAACACGGATCAATGAGTTTGACTCATAAAACTACACGGTTGAATCTTGTTAGTAAAATCATAATTTGACACGCTGTGGAAAATGCCTCCTACTTAACTTTTCCTATGTTATAACTTCAAGTTTGAGTGCACCATAATGTTAGATGAATTGTAGGAGTGCTTGAAAATATGAGACATGTGTGAGGAGAGCCGATGAATATAATTGTGTATCAATTTTTAGCATCAACATTTGGGATCACAAATGATGGATCATGAAGTGTGGTCCAAAATATAAATACTTTAAAATGATACACAATTATATCCATAATCTCTTCTCATCCATTATAATGATATGATTAATTTATACATTGAAAGCATAAATATGTAGATGCTAAAGAGCCTAATCTATACATAATCAAAGGGTTTTTATAGTAGGCATAACCCTCTCATGAGGCCAATAGTAATCTCAGCCATATATATTTATAACAAATATATGACAAGACTTTCTTCGTGTTATAATTTTAAGTATGTGTACATCATAACATTAGATGTTGAGTTGAAAGATTGTTTGGAGATATATAAGATGAAACAATAGAACTTCTTGTATCGATTTTTAACATTAATATTTCATATCACAAATGATAAATCATAAAATATGACTTGAAACATGAGTTCTACAAACTCAATACACAATCACATCCAAAAACTCTTCTCATCCATTACGTGGAGAACTTATGTTAATATGGGAGATTTTTGCATGGACTGTCCTGAAAACGTACGTGAAAGTTCACATTTCCGTTGAAGTCATTGTCCATATTTAGTAATCCCAACGTTTTATAGTTGGGTCCTGTGCAAACACGTTTAGAAAAACATCATCATAAGTACTGTTGTAAAGCCTGGCCTGCCACAAATTCGTGATAGAGGAGTTTCTTCATAGGAAGTTTCGAAGAAAATGCTTAACTGAAGAGTTTTTGACTGCTTGCCAACTACCTGCCATTGTTTAATTGCTGAGAAAATGCACATGGTCCCTCGTGAACTCTGTCCAGTAAACTTGTCTATTAACAATGACAGTTCGACTCTTAAATCTTAGCTTGGATTTGAGATAGTTGAAACCTGGCCACTGCATATCCATAGAATTCGGCTTTCTTTGTTTTCTAATCCTCAACACACTTTAGGACCACCGACAAAAGTACCCAGGCTTTACAAGACTAGTACTGAACTTTTACCAAAATGTGTCAGCTCTTTAAGGGGGAGGGGTACACGTTCTTAGTCCAGTGTGTTGGCTACGTCCTTTCAGGTACACGTCCTTGATCCACCGTCCTCTCACTCCCACGTTAAAATGTGTTTTGGGTGCAGAGAGCATCCTTTCCGGACTTATGGCCATCCATAAGTTGTTGCTATTAATTTTGAAGTTCTTGGTTTAATTTTTACAAGTTGTTTGTTTAGTATTTTAAAATGTAATGTGAAGTTGGAGTGGTGGACCTAGTTCGATTGATTAAAGCATCCTATTGCAGGCAAGAGGTCAGTCGGTCTAGTCTCCCCATTGTATCTGTTATTATAAACAAATATCAATTTTCATCACCCCAGGTACCTAAGGTACGGGCTGCTGGGCCACTGGGTTGGGTCGCGGGGACACCCCTATAGTAACAATTTTTTTTTTGTAATGTGAAGTTTTTATTTTAAGTATTAATTAAATAAATTTTAATTTTAATAATTGTTGCGTAAGTTTAATATTTTTTTCTTATTTTGCTCTATATCATTCTTATGATGGATTATGGAGTGTGATTCAAAATGTTGATGAAAAACACCAGCACAATCAAATGTAGAAACAATATTGGAACAACATTATGGATTGTGGAAATGTGATATCATTAGTTTAATAATTATTATGATTTAATTTTTGATGGTGTTTTTGTGTGATGACATATTTTTATTGTATAAGTTTTTATTAAATATGTTGGATTTTTTTTAGGTGTGGTCAATTATGTTTCCCTGTTTTACCTAGGTTTTGACACATATCAAGTCGAGATCATTTTCGATACATGACTTGTGATGGACTTTTCAATCCTAAGTATCATGGTACTCTTGATTATAGATTACACCACGACAAAAAAAGGAGTATTCATTTAGGTACCCACCAAACTTATGTAACAATCAGTTGTTCACATCATCTCACCCTAAAAGTTACGGTGTTGACAAAATGGAAAATGTTTTAAAGTATCAAGTTATTGTTTTACATAAATGCTAACATGTGGAAAATCTTTGTGGTAAGGAATATAATGTGCCTAATCATTTTATTGGGCCCACCATCCACTATGTTTATTAAATTTTACTAAGTTATACAAATATCCAAAGGTCTAGGTTGATACTTTTAAGATCTATGGAAAGGGTCGAATGATTAAAATGAAATTGATGGTACCTTCTTTTTCCCTATTTAACCTTATGGTAACACATGGCTAAGATGGTTGTCACATGTTTGCATTGTAATTGTATTTCAATTGTAAGTTTAGATCAAGAACTTTAGTGTTCTTCTTTTCAAGATAAAGGGTTGGGGTTCAAATGATTAAATGTCAAAATGTGCAACTCTTATTCTTTTGTTTTGCCTAAGTCATGCAAATGGGGGCATGTGTCCCATGTCAATGTCTTTGATTACATGAATTCTTACATGTTTTATTTTGACATATTAAATGCCAAAAATGTGTAAACCGTATTCTTTTCTTTTGCTTAAGTCATGCAAATAGTGACATGTATCCTATGCGATGCCTTTGATTACATGAATGCTTGCATATTTCATTTTGACATATTAAATGCCAAAATTGTGTGAATCATATTCTTTTGTTTTGCCTAATTCATGCAAATGGTGACATATTTCCTATGTTAATACCTTTGATTACATGAATGCTTGCATGCTTCATTTTGACATATGTTATATCTCACACATAATAGAAACTCTAAATTTTTATTTAAAAATCAAGGGTTGAGGGTAAATGGATAAAACACAATACCAACTAACAACATGCTTAGGTTGCATGGGACTGTTAGCTCCCATCAGTTGCCAATCAACTCTTGGGAAATAATTTTATTGTTGGTGGTCCTAGCCCCTAGTTGGGCAAGGCCCCAACTAAGCTCCACAACCTATTAAAAATAAAATTGAAATTAAAAAACAATCAAATTTAAAACCAATTTTAAATCCACCATTGGATGCCCCCCAATGCACCATCACTTCCTAATTGCCACCCATCAACCACCACCAGTAGCAGTGTCACATGACAATCACCTAATAGCCACCATTGTTCATGTAAGAGAGGGGGACCGACCATGTTCAAGACCCTGGGTAACGAAGGGCCAAGAGCGAAAGGCTGCTCTAACTTACCTTAGCTTAATAAGATATTGGGGGGTACAGGACGAGAATGATGAGGACTATAAAGTCCTTCAATCACCCTACAGACCTGAAATACAAGATGGGGCTAGGCGAGTTGGTTTTCGGGTTCAATGTTATGCCTCATGAAGCTCTTTGCCCGAGGACGGAAACGCGGTCCTAGGATGACATCACGATGCGTTGGCGTCTCTCAAGTGCGTTGGCGTTTGTACGACCAGAGAACTAAAGAGACAAGGTCGAACCTAAGAAAACAAGCTAATGGCCCAGCTAACTACTACTAAAGGGCCAAAATAACGTGATTAAGTAAACAAAATATTCTCTAATGTGATAAAGCAAAAATGAAAGAGTTAGGGTGGCAAGAAGGATCTCACAAAGGAACTCGTTCGCCAGCTAACTCCTCAAAAAACACGTTCACCTACATGTTGGTATGTGGTGACTGATCATGCTATACTATACACTCTTCATGTATCCTTGCTCCAATTTTTTTGTTGTGTCATCAACGAAAAAGTAAAAATCACCAAAAAGGAAAAAAAAATTGACTTTATAAAACCCTAGTTCTAGAAGCTTCTAAAAAGCTTGTTGTAGACATGTAAAATGTACTGATTAACATTTGACATCTGATTCTGACCACTAACATCGTTTCATCCTTAATCATCCTTCGGTCTAACAATTTAATCAAATGCCTTTATTTGATTAAATTCATCAATATTCCTCTCTTAATTAAATAAATCAGTTATCTAATTAAGTCACCCTCTCTCGATAATTAAATTAACCAGTCTGATCTAATTATCCCCTTTTAATTAAATAATTAATTTTATTTGATTAAATCTTTAAAGTCTATCTATTAAATTAAATAAATTAAAACCTTATTTAGTTTAATCTAACATCATCTATTTTAATTAAATAAATCAAAAGTCCTTATTTAATTAATCCTTTGTCATATTCTTCTCATATTTGATTTAAATAAATCCACAAATTTAAGTCAAATAGGTCACATCATTTAATCCCTTCATTAAATTAATTAACCTTGATTAATTTAATCTCTTCTTATGTCCCATCCTCCATCTTTTACCACTTGCACATGAAAATAGAGTTATTTAATTTATTAAATCTCTATTTTCTTCAACAAGGCATCTTTTAAGGAATATTCCTCAAGTTTGAATTCAAAATCCAAGTGGACGTTGTCCTTCCAACAAGGAATTTACTCCACCTACAAAGTCCTTTTTCCTTGAGCCAAGTGGCATTCAATGCACATTCTTTCCCTCTTACATGTCATTTCAACAAATTCAAAATTCAAATATATGCATTTATTGACACATTCTTCAAAACTTGCACATCCTCCATCCATTCACATGTTGACAAGTGGCACTTTGTTGTTGGATGAAATTTACTCCCACATTGCTCTATTTTTGACATTCTCTCAACTTGACATTCTATAAATAAGAGGCTAATCTCCTCATTTTATCATCCACAATTTGAGTAAACTTACTATGCTCAAATATTTAGCAATCTTCATCCATATTTTCAAATTCATAGCTAGGTTATGCAGATTTTTGTCTTGAAGCACCCATCACTCTTCATCAAAGTGGATCACATTCTTCATCACATCATCAAAGCTAGCATTGGAGTTGGGAAAGGGCCAATTTTCACATCAAATTGGCACCAATTCCCCCATGGGATCAAAAGTTTGCTTTGTCTTCAATAGGATTTAGCTTACTTTCTTGTTCTTTCATTTCATTCTTGCTGTATTTCCTATTTAAAACTTTGCTAATGGATTTTATAGGGAATCCTTGTTCTTACTTGCATATGATCTCCTAATGTGTTTGTTTATTGTGTTTTGCAGGTATTTGGATTGGGGTTCTACATTTTGGCGCTAGAAGGAGGGCTATGTCATCTTCTAATCACATTTTTGTCAAAAATTATGTGTTTTTCTTTGTCTATAGGAAAAATCCGCCGCTGGAAGCTCAGTGTCATTGTTCAGCACCGCTGATTTTTTAGTGTCGCTATATGGAATTGCTGAAAATTCAAACCGTGATGCCTCAGTCTTCCTGCCCAAAAATTTGAATTCCAAACTGTGCCACTAAACTAATCAGACCCATGAGAATATTTCAAAAACCTAAACTGCACCATTGGCCAAAAGTGCAACACATTAATGCTCACTGGTCTGGTTGCAGAGCGACGATGACTGGCAAGTGGCACTATATAGAACCGCTGGGGAAATCAAACTGCGATGCCTTCATGGATTGCACTGCTGAAAGGGAGTATGAAGTGAAATTTTATTTACAACACATGCATTTTTGACCTTTGTTTTTGCAGAATCTAACTGATTTTCTTGTAGGTTGGATCGATCAAAGACGAAAAGGAAGAGAAGTGTGATGATGTCATTTCACAAAAAATAAGTGTTTTTAAACACTCTAGTGTTTGTTTAACACTATTGGAGGATTCATTATTCCTCTTAAGGAAAAATTTGTCATCTTTTTATGCTTGGGATTTACTAAAATTTCGTTTGGGCTTTTAAAAAGAACTTTTGAATTCTTGTTACAAAAAGGCTTAAAAAGAACATTAGGACTCAAAGTTACTAGAGTTTGTTTTGGGATTAAAAAATTGAACAAGGAAAATTGTCACACTTTGGTGCTTTTAAAATGAATTCACTTTTTCTTTGAGGATTTAAAATAAACAAGTGTTTGCATTGTTTTGCAATTACATACACAAAGTAATATCATCAAAAGACGTATGCACTTCTCTCATGCCTCACAGTGATCTTCAGAATCAAAAGGCTTTTGGTGACATTAAGTTGCATAAATAATTGCCCATACATACTTCAATTTGGGTTTAAAATTGAACAAATTGTGCGAGTGTGAGTAAATATATTGCATGCATGTGTTCTCCTTTTGTTTCTAAGAGAAGGTTGATCGAACTATGAATACATTTTCTCCCTGTTGTTTATCTTAGAGGGCCTGCCTTGGGGAAAAAGTACTCACCCAAGGGAATGACTCAACCGGTAACACTCTAAACCTGAGAGTATTTCTAGCCGGGATATAAATGTGGGTATTGGAATAAACGCCAATATCACGTGGTTGGCTCTGACGAGAAGGGAAACAATGGTCTCTCACCACGTTGGGTCAACTCCTATGAATGGAAAGTCCGAATTAAAACTCATGTTTTAAAATTTCCAAAATCCTTGATCTATTTGTTGGTGCAAGAACGGTCATTTTGAAGCCGCCCCACACTTTTATGATCTTTTAGTAGAAATGGAAAGCATGCCATGGGAGTTTCATGAGTGTTGATGCTTGGCTACCATGTATAAGTGAGTGTCATGGAGGGGAGCCAGTGGGGTCAAGCATCTAACCATTCACTAAAGATAAGCATAGCTCCAGACTTGTCCAAGTGGGGACTCAACAAATATTGTCTTTCATATCCATAGGGTTGTGCTTATTCTTGGCTACAAAATGCTTTGCTTGTTCAAAAAATTTTGGAAACAAACACTTAACATCATCATCAAAATTTCAAACTCTTTAGGAGGCAAATACAATTGACCAAATTCATGTGTTATTGCTTGCCCTTGGGATTCACATCCTTAGAGGTTTCTAAACACTTGAACTTACATCTCAATTTGCCTACTAAAGATAAATAATAGGTAACCCTTGCCTTGAATTTATCAAATTTCCACATAACATACTTTGTGGGATTCGAAGAAATTAAGACATTGCACATCTAGTTTGGAAACCTAATCAAATAAGTGTTTGTGGTAAAACAAAGTCACTAAGAAAAGATAACAAAATTGGCTCTCACATGTGTTGAAACTTCATGATTTCCAAGAAATTCAAAATCCCAAAACGAAAGTCCTTGAGTCAAAGTTCAAAATTTAGGAGTCACACTCAAAAGGTCATCAAGAAATACAATAGGAAATGCAATCAAAATCAACATATCAAAATAAGCAAAAAATTCACAAGGTTCTATAGACTCACCGCTTTGAACAATCCAGAAATGTATGCTCAATTTGAACCACTTAGTTATAGAGGTCCTTAGAAGTATCGTATGTTCTTCAATACCGAGGTCTAGTAAACAAGCATCTTTTTAGGTACATCCTAGGATCAAAATCAAACCCTCATTCATCTTTGAACATCAAAACCAAAATCACCTCATCAACAACTCTTTGAAAATCTTGGAAAAATCCTTCATGTTAAACTTTGGGCAAATCATTTGAAATCAATCCAAAATCACCTTGTTTGATTGAATGTGTGTAGATGCATCCTTCTCCACATATTTGATCAAATTATCAAAACTTGTGAACAAATTCATCCCTTGATAAACATCCCACATCTTGGGATTTAAGAGTTCATTATCAAAATCATCTTGTCTGGATAGGAGTGTTTAGATGAATCCTTCTTCTCACACCTAGACAAATTAGCATCTTGTGAATGATTTAACTCTAGGACAACATCCAACCTCTTAGAGTTCATGAGTTCACCAAAATCCGAATCCAAAAACAAATCAATCCTAAATCAAGTCCTAAAGTTTAACATACCCTTCAAGATTTTCTCAAGAGTTCCAATCATCCATCAAAAATCCATCTTACATCCATATCATTATCATCCTTTGATCTTGGAAACATCCTAAATTTTTCTCTTTTGTGCCTAAAGATATATCAATCCAAAGAATTACATATTCATCTCCCATATTCTTAAAAATTGATCCCTATTTTATGGTGCAAACTAGATCTCAACACAAGAACATGGAAGCCAACAAAGAAACACCCGCTTCAAGTGACCTAAGCCAAACAAACTCTGAAATGAAAATCATTGAATCAAGCAATCCTTCGAATAACTTTATCTCATCATCACAAAATCCACAAGAGGAAAACCAAGAAGAAGATCTTACCTTTGGGATGTCACATGAGAAAATCACCGAAATGATCCAAAATCTGGAGAACCATAAGATCATCAATATCATGATGAGGCTCAACCCTTCACTATACATGCTCAAACTAGAAAAACAAGGGGCCAAACTACCTTCTGATTTTGACATGATCTCTATAGTGGAACCATCTTTGGAGGTCATGCCTCCAATTTCATCCACACTCCCCATCTCATCTACACCCCCATCCCAAAGCATCACTCAAAACATCTCGCAAGTCACAACATCTTTTGCTCGAACTCAACCTAATGTTAGTAAGGGAAGTGCATTTCTTAATGCCATTCAAGCACACCCCCTTTTCAATAATCAATACTTGCATGCAAACACCATTTTGGAACAAAACATACCCCAAAATTCATTACATAAGTATGTCCCTCTCACTTTCCATGATTTGAATGATCCATCATCATCATCCTTTCACGCAACACCCGAAACCTCTCTCCCCATAACTTCACAGGGAAAGGGTGACATATTCGGACCAGGGGGCATTTTTGACACTGCACCATTTTCTCAAGAGATCAAATCCCTCACATTTTCACCTCTTCCACCATTACCACCATTATCCACACCATTACTTGGCTTGGGGATGCCACCTTTACCAAATATCAATCAAAATAAAACCAACATCCTGAACATCAATCAAAACATCACGCCAAACTCTCAAAACTTGTCATTGACATCGCAACAACAGATGACAACTACACAAGAAATCACAACATCATCAACTAACCCCCTAGCATCTCAAAGCATTGTCTCTGAAAGACCAACCACATTGATCACACCATCCACCACTCAAATCACCAACACAACAACACCTCTCACCACCACCACAAACAAAATTTTGAATCAACCACCACCCCCACCACCACCAAGGTCCAATATATCAAGCCAATACAGTATGGTGTTGCAAGCCACTCAACAAGATGCTTATCAAAAGGCATTCTTGCAAGTACAAAAGCAAAAATCTGCGCAACTAGATGCTCAACAAGCTGCACAACTAGTTGCTCAACAAGCCACACAACTAGCTACCCAAAAAGCCGCTCAAGCGGTGCAAGATGATAAAGCTTCCCAAATCACACAACAAGCACAACAGGTTGGACAAGCACAAGCATAAGCACAAGCACAAGCAAAAGCTCAAGCTCAAGCTTAGGTGCACGCCCAATATCAAGCACAACAAGCACAGGCACAAGAACAATATCTCGCACAAAAATAAGCAACACAACTACAAGAATATCATCAAGCAATAAAACAATGCCAAGAGCAGCAAGAAGTAGCCCAATTAGCAGCCCAACAACAAGCACAATAGCAGGCTCAGCAACAGGCAATCTTAGCACAACAACAACAAGACCAACAACAAGCGTTGTTCATACAACAAGTGCAAGCATACATGGCTCAAGAGAATGTGCAAATACCACCAATCAACACATCAACCACTCCACTCACTACACCCACAAGCTAACCACCTTAGAACACTTTCATCCCACCTCTTGATCTGCAAAACGATGTGACAACACAAATAAGGTTGCTCTCGCAACAAGTGCTCGTCTTCAATCAAGGTGAACCACAAGAACATCTAGTAACTTGTACCCTTATCCATTCGACAGGAACTTGGTGATGAAACCATTCCTGAAGGGATTTGAAATCCCCAAGTTTGACAAGTACCGTGGGATGGGAAACCCTGAAGATCACATCAAGGAATTCCAGGTTCATTGCATGGAAGTCGCGTATGATGATACCTATTTGATGCGGCTATTTCCTAGGAGTTTGGTGGGCCATGCCATGGAATGGTTCTCTCGCCTACCCACAGGCATCAAGAAATTCCAAGAAATCATATACGCATCATCAAAAACTATTCATGTAATATCGCCATGGATGTTATTCTTGAAGAACTATTGGCTCTAAAACAAGGTAAGAATGAATTATTTGCTTCTTTCCTACAATGATGGCAATCCAAGTCCAAACAGAGTAAATGGATCATGCCCGAGGAACAAGTGTGCACTATCATATCCAAACTTGACAGCCTCTTGGCATTCCATCTCAAGGTCCAAGGGATCACCATGTACGACCAGTTGATTTCCAAGGCGCTCAGCATCGAATGATCCCTTATGACACAACCGGGAGGATCAACTTCATATCTTGAACAACAGAACAATCACCCACCCACCAATTACAATGAAAAACCTCACACATGGGCAAGAAACAAAAATGTTACCAACAATGGTGTCGTCGATGCCAAAGTTGTCATCAGTGCCCCTTAGAAGAACACACCTGCACCACAACAACAAAACCAAAACCATCATCAAGCAAACACAATAACACAAAAACCCAACAACCAAGCAATCAATAATGTCAATGACCAAAGAGGACCTCCCCAGCGAAACAAGAACTTCACCAAACGGAAGTACACTACTCTTGGGGAACCACTCAAACTCATCATGAAGAAATTACTAAATGAAAACCTCATCAAGATTCCCACCTATGAGAACTACCAAGAACTAGATGTTAAACCTCCTTGGTACAATGAAAATCAACTCTGTGATTTCCACAAAATGAAAGGGTACACCACGAACAACTACATGAGACTAAAGAACATAGTCCAAGATCTCATTGATCAAAGAATCATAAATGTGGAACAACCAATAGGGAATCAAAATCTCAAAATATACACGAATCTGATGCCTAACCATAACAATAAAGGGAGCAATAACACTAATAAGGGGAAAGGAACCTTCAAAAATGTGAATCATATGTATGAAACTGTCGTTGCCTCCCTAGATGAATACTGCACAGTAATCACTATCAAAGGAGCTCAAGCCGATTGTGGAGTCACCACAAGAGGCATAAAAGTTACTTTCGTAGGATCATCTCAACCAAACAGAACTTTCATGTCCAATTCAAGGTCCGTTCCTAATGGGTACAATTTCCTTGATCAGCTAAAAAGAACACCAATACAAATCTCCATCATGGAGTTATTAAAAATCTCATCCGCCCACAAGAAAATCCTAGAGGAAGCATTGGCTTCATCCACCGTCCCCGTAAATCTTGATGCAAAACAATTCCAATCTATGGTCGGAAACATCATCACTCCAAGCCTCCTTACATTTTCTGACCAAGACTTTCCCGCTCAACCATCTCATAACTATGCACTCCACTTAGAGGTCCTAGTACATAAAATTAAAGTCAAGCAAGTCTTGGTGGATGGAGGTGTAGGCTTGAATATTTGTTCCCTCAAGCTCATTAAGCAGTTAAAAATCTCAGAGGATTCGATCAACAAAGGAAAGGGTGTCCCAAGGCAAAATTAGAATTCCTATTCAAGTAGGGCCAGCTATCATGGAAACCACCTGTCAGGTCCTAGACCTCGACTTACCCTATAACATTCTCTTAGGACGTCCATGGATCCATGCAATGCAAGCGGTAGTATCAACCTTCCATCAATGTGTCAAATTCACATATGAAGGACAACAGGTCACCATCCATGGAGATCTTGAACCATTCTCCTACTGTAAGAACCTTGAGGAAAAATACTACAAAATCCCTCAAGTGCCTAAAAATGATGAAGGCCCATCAACACCATACATTGATCTAGCCACTCTCGCATCCACTTCTGCAATAGAGACACCTACCACTCCCACCATCCCCACCATCTCTGATATCAAACTCATCATCAAGGATAATGGTTGCAAAAACTACATGATTCCCAAAAATTCTTTTGTGGTAGGAGAGTTACCACAATCTCCCAGGTCACAAGGACGTCTGCAAGCAAATGAAGCTTCCACATCTCAAATATCTCTTGAAGACTATCCCAACTTTAAAAGTTGGGGAGATATCAACCAAGAAGTAATAGAGGAGGACCCATCTCATCTCCTATACCAAGATAGTAGACCAACAACCAATCTACCAATGGATGACAGAAGCAAAGGTCTACAAATGATGCTCGTAATGGGCTATGATAGAAACCAGATACTTGGACAAAATGACAATGGGCTTATAATACCTATCATTCCAGAGACATGAATGAGAAATATTGGCCTTGGATGTACCCCTTCAAGTATAACCATATGTGGTCGAAGTCCTCCAGTTAGAAAGGTCAATAATCCTCCTCAGCTATCCGTAGCCGAACTTCACTTACCTGTATCTACAGGTCGAGTCATAGACAACTTCACATTTGACATAAATGACATCTATAGTAGTAGTGATGACGAGGATCCCATAACCAACCTACCTAGGCTCTTCGAGGATACTACCCTTCTCATGATTAGCACCTTATCATTTGAGTCAGACCATCAAAATCATGAAATCCACCTAGTTTACCCCCAACTCATCGATTATGACCAACGAGGACCACCAGTTCTTGACACATTTAAAAATAATGAGGCGCTCTCAAAATTCATGGGACTATGGGATCACAAGCAAGATTCATCATTGAGCTAGATACACAGGCCTATTATGGGGAAATGATTGAATCCCTAAGTCATAAAAGTGAAAAATTATGAATAATATCTAAGTCCTTGAGTGAAAACCACACTGTGGCACTCTCTGACACAAAAAAAAGTAAAAAGAAAGGATACATCCAATAGTGAAAACCTCTCTGAGGAACCTGAGGATGGGGGATTCAATCTTCCTTTTAGAGCTCTACATCAGGAAAAATCAGCAGTCCTAGCAGAAAAGTGCAATACAGTTAATCTAGGGACAGAGGAGACCCCACACATCACATTCTATGCGGAATTGTTATTATCAAAAGAACAAGAACTCCTAGCAGCCTTCTTGAGAGAGAGATAAGTTAACTTTGCATGGAGCTATGTAGACATGCCAGGGCTTGATCCAGAAATTGTAGTTCATCATCTAGAAGTATATCCTAAAGCAAAACCCCTTAGACAAAAGCTAAGCAAAATGCACCCTCAGATCGCCCTGCTAGTCAAAATGGAACTAAAGAAGCTATTGGATGCAAGATTCATTTGACCAATAGACTATCCAGAATGGGTGTTAAACCTGGTTCCCATCTCAAAACCTAATAGGGGCTTTAGAATTTGCACCAATTTCAGGGACTTGAACAAAGCATGTCCAAAATATGATTTCCCATTGCCCATCATTGATTTGATCGTAGACATGATGATGGGACATGAAATGCTTTCGTTGATGGATGGTTTCTCAGGATACAACCAGATAATGATTGCTAAAGAAGACCAACACAAAATGGCCTTCACTTGTCTATGGGGGACTTACTGGTAGAATATAATGACATTCGGCTTGAAGAATGTAGGAGCAACATACCAAAGAGCCACGACCTTAATATTCCACGACATGATCCATAAAACTGTCAAAGATTATGTCGATGATATACTAGCCAAATCCATAAAGAGGAAGGATCACTGTAGAAACCTTAAGTGCCATTTTTGATAGGCTAGAAGAATACAAGGTCCGATTAAATCCAAAGAAGTGTGTCTTCGGTGCACAATCAGGAAAGCTGCTAGGATACATAGTATCAATGAGAGGTATTGAGGTAGATCCAACAAAAGTAAAAGCAATCCTCGAGATGGAGGCACCCAAAACATTGAAACAATTAAGAGGTCTCCAAGGTAGGCTTCAGTCCATTTGAAGATTCATAGCACAACTGGTAGATAAACAAAATCCATACCCTCACCTACTTCACAAGGGAGTAGCATAAAAGTGGGATAACAAGTCTGAAGAAGCCTTCAATAAGATCAAAGAATATCTGTTGACACCACCAGTCCTAATGCCACCAATCCCAAGAAAACCATTAATTCTCTATGTGTCAACAACAACAACCCTTGGTGCTCTCCTAGCTCAACATGATGAAAACAAGATAGAAAGGGCCATCTATTATATTAGCAGAAGAATGGTCGATCATGAGTTAAACTACTAATTCATCGAAAAAGCATGTTTAGCAATAGTGTTTGCTTCACAGAAATTCAGACATTACATGTTAACACACAAAATAAACTCATCACCAAAATCGACCCCCTCAAGTACTTGCTATCAAAAGCAATCCTCAATGGAAGAATTGCTAAATGGGTCATGATACTATCAGAGTATGACATTGAATATGTGGAGCGAAAATAAATTAAAGGCCAAATCATTGCAGATCAACTTGCAGAAGCACCAATCTATTCAGAGAATCCTCTCATCTCAGAGCTTCCAGACAAGTCTATCTTCAATCTCAACATAGTTGACCACTGGAAACTTTACTTTGATGGCTCATATATGCAACATGGATCAGGAGCAAGTGTCTTCTTTATCACCCCACAAGGGGATTGCATACCAAGGTCCTATAAATTGGCATTCCCCTACACTAATAACATTGCCAAATACTAGGCTTTAACCATAGGTCTTAGAATAGCAGTGCAGTGGCACATCATGGCCCTCAAAGTATATGAAGACTCTCAGCTAATAATAAACCAATTGAACAGTGAATACCATACTAAGGATGATAAGCTCACTCCATACAAGAAACTAGTGGAGACTCTCAAGGAATCCTTTATAGAGATCACATTTGAGCAGATACCCAGAGCCAACAACAAAGCAGTAGACACTGTGGCAACAATTGGATCCCTACTGGACATTCCTCTCAACGTTCTAAAACATGAATTCTTGGTAGAGCAGCTTCTCATGCCCGCATTCGAGGTACTAGAATCAGAATTTGTGTGTGAAATCGTTGGTCCCAGTGATCCCTGGTACCATGACATTTATACCTACCTGCGAATAGGGGCCATACTTGCCGATTTACATTCAACCTTAAAATGAACCTTTATCAAAAAGGCATCTCGATTCATCATCCTAGGAAATACCTTATACCGTAGAAGCATAGAGGGAACCTTATTATGTTGTTCAAACGCTGAGGAGGCATTGACCGCTTTAACTGAAGTACATAATGGTATCTGTGGTTCACACTCGAGTGGAATGAGCCTAGCCAATAAATTGCCGAGGATGGGGTATTATTGGCCTACAATGGAAAGAGAGGCACATGACTACGTCAAAAGGTGCCTACAATGCCAACAGCATGGGGACCTCATCCATGCTCCAACTCAAGAACTTCATCCCATCATCACACAATGGCCCTTTTCGTAGTTGGGACTCGATCTCATTGGAAAAATCACTCCTACTTCATCTAATGGCCACAAGTTCATCATAACCGCCAGTGAGTACTTTACTAAGTGGGTGGAATCCATACCCATGACATATATAATTGGGAAGTAGATATCAAAATTCATCTTGAACTATCTCATTTGCCACTATGGTGTCCCACAAGCCATTATCCAAATAGTAAAGGAAAATTTGAACCCAACTGGTTGGGACCATTTGTTATCACAGCGAGCTATAAGTCAGGGGCATATCAGTTATCAACACCCGAAGGGGAACCTCTGTAAGATCCCATGAATAGCTATCATCTCAAAAAGTTTTATGCCTAATCTTTCAAGGTATAGAACCAGAAAAACCAAAAAAATCAGAAAATGTCCTGAAGAAATGGTTACTTTGGCGAAAAATTGGAAAACATGCATCTTGGTGACAAGAAAAAAATAAAAAAAGCAAAAAAAAAAAAATTATTAGAAAAAGGATAAAAAAAATAGTAAAGAAAAAAAATCATCCTCTAGTGAAAACCACTTTGGTCGCACTTTGGACAAGTACCTTGGTGAAAACCTAGAAAATAGGTGCCTTCTGTAAATAAGCATGTTCCATCCACCAGGATCTTCACGGCTTGTTCTGCATCATCCATCCATTACATTTCCATTATCCATCGCATTCAGATCTCCATCCATCACTCATCCACCCACATCCGCACCATAGCTTGGTCTTGTGTTCATATCATGATCCCTCTTAGTACTACTCGGCCCATCCATCAAGGTCAATTTGTCCTGCCTTTATCGGAGTAGTCTATTGCATCTTGTTGGGGGCATATTCTGATCGGATTCATTTATATTCTTGAAGTCCTAAAACCAAAAAATCCAAAAACATAAAAAAATTAGAAAATTGAAAAACATCAAAACATTAGAAAATCCAAAAACATCAAAATATCAGAAAATCCAAAAACATAAAAAAATCACCAAAAATCCAAAAACATTCAAAACATATCAAAATCCAAAAACAGGTCAAAAAGTTGGTCAAAATCGTCTTGTTGAACTACGGGTCTCTAAGCCTTGAACGTAGGCAAGGTTCATCTTGGATCATCCCTCGAGACACTTAGGTCAGTCCTTTAGGAGTCTGTCATAATAAACTAACATTTCATCATGTATATCGCCATCTGTAAATCAGTCAAGTCGTTAGTTGAACTAGGTGGTCTTTTCGTGTATAACATAGGCAAGGCTAATCTGTTGATCAACCCCCGAGGCCCCTAGGATAGGTCCTTAGGTTAGTCTCTTGGTCAAAATCTCACAAAACCCCCAAACATTGGAAAATCGAAAATCAAAACATTTGAAAATCTCAAAAAATACCAAAACAAGCTAAAAAACATTGCAAAACTCTAAAAACATCCAAATATTTGAAAAAATCCACCTGTCTCATCTCGCTTACACTTGCAATAACATCACTCATAATAAATGATCGTCATCCTCAACCTTTGGTGAAACAATTGGAAACAAGTCTAGCAGGTTAAAAGTGAAAACTTAAAATGTCAAGTCTCAGGTCTAAGTCAGTACATAAACAAATTGGTCAATTCTTTGTGTCGATAGTCCATCATCCAATCAATCACATTTCAATCATCTGATAACATCATTTTCTAGGATGTATCCTTCCTACAATGGGCATTATTTATCAAAAAGAACACTTTGGATAAACCAAATGACATTCTGCCATCCACTAACATGTCCTAAGATGTATCCTTCCTCCAATGGGCATTATCTTTTGGCAATAGTTTCAGTTCTTATCCTTGAAAACACATTTCCTTTTGGTTAGCGGTATTGAATAACATCAGCTTGTTTGTTTACTTTATCTTTGTCTTTTGACTTATCTTATTGTGCTCATTCCAAGGACCTCTCGACGATATTCGAACAGAGGATTTAGAGAAATAGGAATGGGGCAATGATCATTATCTTTTGTCTACTATGCTTGTTGGACGTTAGATTGTAATATAACTTGGTGAATACCTGCTTTGCTAGAAATATATGGAGGATGTTTTAGACAACTTGTTGACTATTGCATTGATACGTTATACCTTTCCATGTTTTGGTCTGAGATGTTTAAAAATTCTAAAGTGCATCCTAGCAAGGTTTTTGTATGTCAGGTGTGAACAAGAATACTCCTATCTGTTTGTCAAGTCAAAGTCCATCACACTAGGTACAATTCCATCTTGGTTCTCTATACCTTGATGCATCGTACCACGTGTGTTATCAAACATAAGGAAATTGGCCCTTTGAAAATCCCAACTCCTCAGAAGGTAGTCATCATCATTTGCATATTCATCATCTTATGTCCTATTGAAATGTCTTCTTCTCTTTCATCCCTTCTTACTCTTCATGCTAACAAGGTACTATGATAGTTAATCATCATCATCATCGTCATCGATCCTGCATCCACAAATCATTAGCATATTGCATAATATATCATATAGGAAACATATGCATTGCATCTTCATCATCATATAAATATGCTATTATAATCATTTTTCATAAATAAGCACGTCCATTTTTCATCACATTACATGTATTTTTCATCACATTGCATTCATCACATAAACCATCGCATAAAATTCATTTTCATGAAACATTTCATAATCATCTCACATTACCATCTACCGCATAATCAAACATAATAGGTACAAGAACATTATAGATAATCCATTGCATTATAAGCATACATATTCACATCACATAAACATCATAAAGTCATCTCTCACATTACATTAATTTTGCATAATATAAAGCATCATCATACCACTTTGCATTAACATATCATTTCATATATTACATCACATCACAATAAATGCATCACATACATCTCACAATCATTTAACATGTTTAGGATAATATATATTTGTTATTCTAAGCATCTTAAAAACCATCTCATTTACATCATCAATACATATCATATAAAACACGACCATTGCATTAACATTGCATCATACATAATCATAAAAAACATACATATCGTCCATCAGTAATCCATATCATATAGAACACATCATAAATAACCACATCACAATCATTTTTGCATTTCATTGCATAATTCATTCCATACCATTGTAAACATTCAAAGCATAATAGGAACATAAAAAATCCATTACGTTAAAAGCATACATCCATCCATATTCATTTTATATAAGCATGATTCACATATCATGTCGCGTATACACCATAAATCATCTCCATATCATTTTTCATATTGCATTTCATATCACATATCATATCATTTACATCAACATACATAAATCATCATATAGATTACATCCATATCACAGATCATATAAATCCATTTGCATATCATATATTAACAACATAATATAGATCTATTAATAATGCATACATCATTGGAAAGAAATGCATCCATATATACATCGCATCACACCATAAAATTATTGCATAGCATATAGAAATAAAACCATCCATAAATGCATAAAAAAATGATACACATCACATCATATCAAAATCATCTCATATATATATCATCATCAGGTAACTGTCATAGTACAAAAGAATCAGATCACTGTACATGTGTGTCAATAAGTACAAAAAGGCCCAAAGGGGTATCAAAAAGGAACCCATATGGCATGAAATAATATCATCTCGATCAAAATGAGGTCTATCCCTCTTGTCTGCTACCCTCACCTCTATCACTGTGACCCTCTATCGGTCTGTGGCTGGTACACTGCGAGTAATCTAGGGCCCGCTCTGCTCTGGGTACAGACTAATGATGATGCATGCAATAATAGTTTTCCTCTCGAATGACCTCCTTGTAAGAATGAAGGGACACTGTGCTCTAAGAGGAGGAGGCTGCCATGCTCTCCAACTGCTATCTCCAACCCATCTCTGCGGTTGCCTGTAGCTCTGCAACCTAGTCTCTCTTGACCCTGACCTGATCCCTCTCTGTTGTCGAGGTCTGAACCTGAACCTGGAGCTATGCAATTAGTGCATCTTGAGGATCTGGCTGCCCTGCTAGTTGTGCTCGTGCAGGCTACATGTGAGGCTGATCTTCACCCTTAGCTTGTGGTGGTGCATCTGCCTGATCCTGCTGCCTGGTTGGCACCTACTCTTGGTCCTGCATCTGAACATCAGCCTAGACAGGTTGAACTGCAACCCTGACCGGCTGATCCTCCCACATACCATCTCTTCATCCTCGTCCTCCCCCTCTGTCCCTTGATCTCCGCCGAGCGGAGGGTACTCTTGGAATTGTCAACTGTAGGGGTGGTTGAAACCAATCTCTGTAGGCCTATGTCACGCCTAGATCTGTGGGTCCCTAATCATATACACACGGCTGAGCCACCAACTATCTAAAGCTGTCTACTGCCTCAGAGGTAGGAATGTATCACCCCCACAAACCTTATGATAATGTGTGAACAAATATGGCCACATAGGCATCATCTGGCTGGTCTTGTGGCTCATCAAACTGACACTAAATGTGCCTGATAAGGTATCTCTCCACCATTGTATGCTCTCACCCCTGCATAAAGCGGTCCTAGTGGGTAAAAAATATCTACTCTGCATCGTCGGACCATCCAGGATGACCAAGGTGTGGGTGCCATGTAAAAACTTGCATCTCATCCAGAACGCTCATCTAGTGAGGAATCCAGTGCTCACACATGTGTGTAAAGGACACACCACCTTTGTAACAACACACTAGAGGATCATTAGGCCCCATCAGCACTACAACAAATCACAACCAAAGAACAGCGATGTGCTCCCATGCCCACACGTGGAGAAGTGTAACACCTATCTGAGTGCTCTGCCATCAAGGTAGACGTACTCGTGTAAGTCCCTGTAGAACGAGGCAAGAAGAATAGACACCCAATAAAAATAGACTGGTCTATCATGAACCATCTGCTCCCAGCAGAGCCCCCAGCTAGGACTGAAGTATCAACCTCATTGATCCAGGGCAACGAGACTTGAGATGATCGTTGCAACCACTAGATAAAATGGTGATGTGAGTGTCATATGGCGCTCCAACTCTATCTGGCCCTCGCAAAACATAACCTCAGATGTGGCAAAGACTGAATGACAAGCGTACCGCTTGACATCCATATCAAAAATAACTCGCCCACCATGAATCAACAATCTAAGGATGCACCACACATCCTCTAAGGTGATGGTGGCCTTGTCGGTCGGAAGGTGGAAAAATGAGGTCTCACTGTGCCATCTCTCGGCAAGCGCTGACATCATCCCAAGGTGGGTCGACACAGGTGTTGCGTAAGCAATGTACCATAGTCCCATGTCCCGCAGCCGATCCTACTCCCTGTCGCTAAGGTCTCATAGGTAACTAAAAATCTCCCATGATTTGTGCTCTTGGGAATAGAGCTCCCTCGCCATAGCTTGCATCTGGAAAAGTCACCATGTTAAAACTTTTGAGAAATTTTATTCTGAGCATCCAAAAAACCATCCTAGCATCATTATCTGTGAAGGTGTCATAGTTTGAAATTTGCAAATGGCGATGCTGGAGTGCTAAACTTTGAAAGAGCACCACCGCGGTGCACTTTTCTACCGAGCGGCATAGTTTGGCAAGATTCCAATCCAAAAGTGCACCACTGCGTCGCACTTTTAAATGACCCCGCTGGGGATAGCATGAGTGTCGGAGTTTGAAGTTTGTTTCCAAACTCCAAACTCCACCACTGTGGCGCATTCTACGATGGCGGGTTAGTTTGACCTACCGAGCGGTGCAGTTTGTTTTTCGAGCGGCGCTATATAGCACCGTTGCAGAAGAACTAAGTTTAAAAGCATTAAATGAACAGAAAAAATGAAAAACAAAGCTCAAGTAAGGATCACTTACCGATGCCCCAATGTCGGGTGGTCGTTGGTATGTCTAGACTCGGTCGGAAATGTGCATCGGGAATTGTCATTGTGCCATCTCGTTAGAATTTTAGAGCTCAAATCGCAGATTCGTTAGAAGGTTATGTGTGAAAGTGAATCGAAAGTGACCCCTTGGAGCCTTTTTAAGCCTAAAAATTAGGGTTTTTTTACCCTATTTGACTATCTTGCTAGGGTTTTGAACTCTTGAGCCTGTTTTTGTCTGGTTGAGACCTGTTTTACATCATTTTATTGCGTTTAGACACATTTTTGGCCTCTTAGAGCCTTTCTGGACCTGTTCGGGCACCTTGTCCTCTTTTTTCGCGATATCACCCAAAAATCAAAATTTTCATCCAATCTCTTGAGGGGGCAGTATAGCAGCATGTTTTCTCTCACCGGGCAGTAGTGAGGCAAAATTTTGAAAACAATTTTTTTTTGGCTTTGATCAAGACTGTTTATTCTTTGAACCAACACAACGAGTGCATTGCTTCAAAGAGGGGCAAAATGTAGACACGTAAAACATACTGATTGACATTTGACATCTGATTCTGACCACTAACATCGTTTCATCCTTAATCATCCTTCGGTCTAACAATTTAATCAAATTCCTTTATTTGATTAAATTCATCAATATTCCTCTCTTAATTAAATAAATCAGTTATCTAATTAAGTCACCCTCTCTCGATAATTAAATTAACCAGTCTGATCTAATTATACCCTTTTAATTAAATAATTAATTTTATTTGATTAAATCTTTAAAATCTATCTATTAAATTAAATAAATTAAAACCTTATTTAGTTTAATCTAACATCATCTATTTTAATTAAATAAATCAAAAGTCCTTATTTAATTAATCCTTTGTCATATTCTTCTCATATTTGATTTAAATAAATCCACAAATTTAAGTCAAATAGGTCACATCATTTAATCCCTTCATTAAATTAATTAACCTTGATTAATTTAATCTCTTCTTATGTCCCATCCTCCATCTTTTACCACTTGCACATGAAAATAGAGTTATTTAATTTATTAAATCTCTATTTTCTTCAACAAGGCATCTTTTAAGGAATATTCCTCAAGTTTGAATTCAAAATCCAAGTGGACTTTGTCCTTCCAACAAGGAATTTACTCCACCTACAAAGTCCTTTTTCCTTGAGCCAAGTGGCATTCAATGCACCTTCTTTCCCTCTTACATGTCATTTCAACAAATTTAAAATTCAAATATATGCATTTATTGATACATTCTTCAAAACTTGCACATCCTCCATCCATTCACATGTTGACAAGTGGCACTTTGTTGTTGGATGAAATTTACTCCCACATTGCTCTATTTTTGACATTCTCTCAACTTGACATTCTATAAATAAGAGGCTAATCTCCTCATTTTATCATCCACAATTTGAGTAAACTTACTATGCTCAAATATTTAGCAATCTTCATCCATATTTTCAAATTCATAGCTAGGTTATGCAGATTTTTGTCTTGAAGCACCCATCACTCTTCATCAAAGTGGATCACATTCTTCATCACATCATCAAAGCTAGCATTGGAGTTGGGAAAGGGCCAATTTTCACATCAAATTGGCACCAATTTCCCCATGGGATCAAGAGTTTGCATTGTCTTCAATAGGATTTAGCTTACTTTCTTTTTCTTTCATTTGATTCTTGCTTTATTTCTTATTTAAAACTTTGCTAATGGATTTCATGGGGAATCCTTGTTCTTACTTGCATATGATCTCCTAATGTGTTTGTTTATTGTGTTTTGCAGGTATTTGGATTGGGGTTCTACACTTGTTATAAGTGGTTTGGATGGGGGTTGCAATAGGGCATTATTAGTGAGATTGTAATATGTTTTACACTGGATAATAAAATCATTGGATGGCTGCATTTTTGTGGATGTAGCCAGGATTGGGTAAACCACGTTAAATTCTTTGTGTTGTCTTGTTTCTGCTATAATTTTTTGTGTTTTATTTCTTTGTTTTATTGATCAAATATGCATTTAATTGTTAGATATATGATTTCTAACCCTAACAAGTGGTATTAGAGTGGGTTGTTTTTTAGGTCTCCTCTATAGGAAGGTCTCACGGTTGAGTGGGAGTCTCACGGTTAAGTGGGAGCAATGGCAGACAAGGGTAAATTGAAGGTAGATAAATTCAATGGGTAGGAATATCAGTTATGGAAAATGCAAATGGAGGATTATCTCTATCAGAAGGATTTATGGAGGCTGTTGGAAGGAATAACCAAGAAAATGGCAACAATGAGTGATGAGGAATGGAATCTTCTAGATAGAAAGGCACTGGGAGCCATTCATTTATGCTTGGCACAATCGGTGGCATTTAATATTACAATAGAAAAGACAAATCAAGAGTTGATGGAAACCCTGGCGAAGTTATATGAAAAGCCTTCTGCTTTGAATAAGGTATTTCTTATGAAGCGTTTATTTAATATGAATATTGTAAAAGGTGGTTCAGTTGTTGATCATTTAAATGAGTTTAATACATTTACCAGTCAATTAACTTCTATAAATGTAAACTTTGATGAAGAAGTTAGGGCTCTTTTGATTCTATGTTATTTGCCAGAAAGTTGGAATAGCTTGGTAATGGTTGTTAGCAATTCTGTTTCTGGTCTGAATACATTGAAATTTGATGATGTTGTTGGTGTTATTTTGAGCAAGGAAATTCGTAGGAAAAGCTCAGGTGGAACATCCACATTAGGCAGTGTTTTAAATGCAGAAAGAAGGGGGGAAAAAAGGAGAGAGGAAACAATTCTGGAAGTCATGGGAAGTCATGAGGAAAATCAAAGGACAAAAGGTCTCAATCTAGAGACAAGAGGGATTGCTGGTACTGTGGTAAGGCGGGTCATTTAAAGAAAGATTGTTGGTCTCGGAAAAATAAAGAAGCAGACAAAAATTAAGGCAATAAAGAGGAAAATGTGGTAAGTAATAAATCTGATGAGGATGCTTTGATTCTTTCCCTTGATAATGTTGATGATTCTTGGGTGTTAGATTCAGGGGCTTCATTTCATGCTACACCCCATATAAGTTATTTTCTTGATTATTTCCAAGGGGATTTTGGGCTAGTTTATTTGGGAGATAACATTGAACCCTTTCAGATTGTTGGAAAGGGAAGAATCAAGATTAAGTTGCAGAATGGGAATCATTGGCTACTACATGAGGTAAGGCATGTTCCAAAGTTAAAAAGGGTAAGTGCACAAAGTTGAGTCCACGAAACATGGAAGTTTTTTCCTTAGCCAAAAAAATAAAATCGGCATTGCAAAACTGGGATCCTGATTTTTATAAACAGGATCTCAATTTTTAAAAATCGGGATCTTGTTTAGCTTTGGGATCCCGAGCTTAAATTCCAAACGGGATCCCACTTTTTAAAAATCAGGATCTTGTTTGTTAAAGCGTCTCGAACCGACTAAAGCAGAACATGATCCCGATTAGTAAAAATTGGGATCCTATTTTGTAATAATCGGGATCCTGTTTTGAGATGGTATTTATTTTTCAGAAAATAAACAAAACTTCATTCTACTCTGCGCATGGGATCCTGATTTGGTGGGCAATAGCGACTGTTAAAAACAACCTCCAAGTACGCCTCCACCCCCCACTTTTTAGCTTTTTTTCATTTTTTATTGAAATTTTTAATAGAAGAATAGATTTTACCATGTTTTTTCCTAATTTATTTGGTGTTTTAAGCATTTTATTTCCCATAACAGTAGAAATGATGAATTGTAGAAATAGATGAAAAAATGCAATGAAACCTGAAGATATTGAATAGAAAGGAAAAAATGAACCTTGAATTGTATTTTAGAAACAAAATTTAGCTTTTGAAACCTAAATTGTTCAATCAAACCAAAAAAAATTGCATTTAAAAACCCTAATTGAAAGGAAACAAAAAAAATTGCATTTCAAAGCCCTAAATTGAAATAAAAAAAATAAATTGCATTTGGAAACCCTAATCAAGCTTTTTGAAACCCTGAATTCAAATCAAACAAAAGAAATTGGATTTGAAAATCCTAGTTTGAAATGAAACAAAAAAAATTGCATTAAAAACCCTAATTGCTTAGATTGAAACCCTAAATTGAATTGATTTTTTTTTTACTAAAACCCTAAATTGAAATCGAACAAATCATTTTGCATTTGAAAACCCTAATTTTGAGCTCAAGAAAATTCATTTGCATTGCTTAAATGTTTTAAATTTCATTTGCATTGTATGGAGAAAACAATATGTTAAACTTTATGTTCAATGTTAAATTATAATTAGATTAGAAAACAATATGTTAAAGAATAGTTACAATTCATAAATTTTATGAATGTTTTTTTGCAAATTTAGTTAGCAAATACCTAAATCCTTGTACAATCCATTTCTAATTGTCACTTAATTAGATAATATTCAACATTCATTTCTATTTTATGTTTTGATCTCTCTTAGTCATGCCTTGTTTCCATTTCTTGTTTGCATGTGTTGTCTCTTTTCTTTTGACAATCTTAACCCTCATTCTAGTCAATTACTTGTTAATTAGGCTTCTAGTTTAGTCTAAAATCTCAATTTGCACTAGTTACCTAGACACTAAAAAAATCTAAATATTATTCTTTTCTTTCTTTTAGGTTCTTTCAATTCCAAACAATCCAAAATAAAATACTTGATTCAACATTAACTAATTTTATATTATACATTTTATATCATAAAATTCATTTAAGTGGGAAATATTAATGAAAAAAATGTTCAATAAAATAATCTTATATTCAATTAAAAAAATATCCAGTTAAAATATACATCAAACTCAATCTTAATAATACATAATTATGTGTTTCTATTACAAAAAGTCAATCTATTCATAAAATAAAAAATATTCATAAACTAGTCACTAACTTGCAAGTCCATTATTCCATGGGCCACCCAAACTTCACCCTAAGTTACCTAAACCCTAAACCTTGAACTCTAAAATCTAAACCCTTAACACTAAAGCATTCATTTTGTCCCAAGACCTTAAAATGAAATTTTGTTGCCTTAGGAAACTCCACCAAATTTTTTTCCCTTAAGCCATGTCATTTTGTCATAGGACCTTACTACATAGATCCCCTTAAGTCATCCTATTACCCTAAACCCTAAAATCTAAACTCTAAACCCTAAACCCTAAACCCATCATTTTTTCCTAGGCCCTTAATAAAATTTGGTTGCCTTGGGCAACTTCACCAAATTTTATTCACTTGAGCCATGTCATTTTGTCCTAGGACCTCACTAGACATAGATCCCTTTAATCCATCCTATCACCCTAAATCATAAATCAATGTCTTAAGGGGTCCTAATATGACATTTCTTAAGGGGATTAAAGAAGTTCTCAAAATTTGGTGAAGTTGCCCAAGGCAACCAAATTTAGTAATAATAAGATCGTGCAAGATTATAATATGAATGAGATTTCATAATCTAGGTTGGTAAGTTGAAACAAGAGCTATCTCAATCAACTGTTCCACAAGAAAATGTTGTTCACTAACTTGCAAGTCCATTATTCCAAGGGACACCAAAACTTCACCCTAAGTTCCCTAAACCCTAAACCCTGAACTCTAAAATCTAAACCCTAAACACTAAAGTATTCATTTTGTCCTAGGACCTTAAAATGAAATTTGGTTGCCTTAGGAAACTCCACCAAATTTTGTTCCCTTAGGCCATGTAATTTTGTCATAGGACCTTACTACATAGATCCCCTTAAGCTATCCTATTACCCTAAACCCTAAAGCCATAATTTTTCTTAGGCCCTTAATGAAATTTGGTTGCCTTGGCCAACTTCACCAAATTTTATTCACTTGAGCCATGTCATTTTGTCCTAGGACCTCAATAGAAATATATCCCCTTAAGTCATCCTATCACCCTAAACTGTAAATCAATGTCTTAAGGGATCCTAATATGACATTTCTTAAGGGGATCAAATAAGTTCTCAAAACTTGGTGAAGTTGCCCAAGGAAACCAAATTTAACAATAATAAGATTGTGCAAGATTATAATATGAATGAGATAAATCATGATCTAGGTCGATTGATTTATGGTTTAGGGTGATAGGATGGCTCTAGGGGATCTATGTCTAGTAAGGTCCTAGGAAAAACTAACATGGCTCAAGTGAATAAAATTTGGTGAAGTTTCCTAGGACCTTAATGAAATTTGGTTGCCTTAGACATCTTCACCAAATTTAATTCACTTAAGCCATGCCATTTTTTACTAGGACCTTACTACATATATCCCCATAAGCCATACTTTAGGATGTCTTAAGGTGTCCTAACATTAAATTTCTTAAGGGGATCAAATAAGTTCTAAAAATTTGGGGAAGTTGCCCAAGGAAACCAGATTTAACAATAATAAGATCATGCAAGATTATAATATGAATGAGATTTCATGATCTAGGTTGATCAATTAACGGTTTAGGGTGATAGGATGGCTTAAGCGGATCTATGTCTAGTAAGTTCTTAGGACAAAATGACATGGCTCAAGTGAATAAAATTTGGTGAAGTTGCCTCAAAACTTAATGAAATTTGGTTGCCTTGGGCATCTTCACCAAATTTTATTCACTTAAAAGTCATGTAATTTTGTACTAGGACCTTACTACATAGATCCCCTTAAGCCATCCTATTACCCTAAAACCTAAATCCTAAACTCTAAACCGTAAACCCTACAACATTCATAAATTGTCCTATATTAATAGTTAATTGTTTTTTCATTCAAGTAACAATCTACCTCCACCTCTACCTCCACCCACTCCACCTC
Organism: Sequoia sempervirens; assembly: GCA_007258455.2. Lineage (NCBI taxonomy): Eukaryota > Viridiplantae > Streptophyta > Pinopsida > Cupressales > Cupressaceae > Sequoia > Sequoia sempervirens. The sequence continues at coordinate 313,126,659 of VDFB02000003.1, read as the reverse complement.
ACAACCCCCCACCTCCACCACCTAAAATTGAGGGTTCTCGTTTGCAAGCATGAATCAATGCCAATGTTAGAACCATCAAAGATCAAATCAACATTATTCAAAATGAAGAATGTGTTGCACCACCTGTGAGGATGTTTGCATCTAGGATGCAAACCATTGTTGATGTTGTTAGGGCTATGGATGGTATCTTAGATGAGCATCGACAATGGCTAGAGGAGAGGAGAACTTCTGATTTTGAAAAGGAAAACACAAAGAAATGAAGAGATGCAGTAGAGAGCCACAACATTTTCTAAATTAAGACAATGATCTTATAGTTATGAATTTATAAATTTGGTTCGATGGATATTTTGTGTGATGAATTTATAAATTTGGTTGGATGGATAGTTTTAGTGACGTGAATTTATGATTTTGGTTCCAAATGGATATTTTTAGTGACATGAATTTATGAATTTGGTGGAATTTATGAACTTATAATGATGAATTTATAGTATATATTTGATGACTATCTACTAGATCATGATTTCTCCTATTGGAAAAATGTTATATATATATATATGCGTTAGACATTAAATGAGAATTTTGTGAATGTTTCAAGTTATTTTTTTAGTATGTACATGTATTAAAATTGCATAGTTCTATATCTTAAATTTTGAAATTTGTATGTATGTACATAGTTTAGTTGAATGATGTATGCATGCAAATTATGTATTGTATTTTTTATTTTAAATGCATGTACATGTTAAAGTTTGAATTTTGTATGCACATGATCAAGTTCAATCAATGTATATGTATGTGTATGTATATGTACATGCACATCCTATTTAAACAAATTTGCATGTGCATTTCAAATTTAACATTTTCTTGTAATTTTGTTAGTTTGTATGCTAATTTTGTATAATTTAATGTAGGTGCACTTATATCTGATATCATGGATCAATTTAACATTGATGATATCATCAATCTAGTACCTCAACCACCTCCACCTCCCCCTCCACCTTCCCCTCCCCCTCCACCTCCCCCTCTAGCACCGGTTGCATCTGATGAGGCTTGCTTGCGAGCACACATAAATGATCAAGTTGCATCCATTCAAAATCAAATCAATGCTATGCAAAATCAAGCATTGATTCCACCACACATGAGACATTTTGCATCTGTGATGCAAAATGTTGTGGATGCCATCAAGACTATTGATTTTGATCTAGATAGGCATCGACGAGAGAGAGAGAGCAGATGAGACAATTTTATGCAGACAGTCTCTCCTATAAACAAATTTTAGACCTTAAAATAATAAAATCCCACCTAGCCCCTTACTTTCTTGACCCTGTTACTCGGCAGCCCATTCCTCCCAATAAATCTAGAATATCCATGAGGTGGTGTATACATCCACAGATGAGTGCGAATTTTTGGGATCGATGGTATATGGTTTTTGACAGTCCAACACATGCTAATTGGGAGTGCCCATTGAATTTTTTGAGGAAACTGTATGTTGAGTTTTTTATGGGGAAAAAGCCCAATTATTTTGATTTTAAATCATTTCAAGGTGTTGGTGGCGACATGCCACAACAAAGGTTAGGGACAAGGGTTGATCCCCAATGCCCCATGCATGTGCAACCCCTTGTTCCTACTCTTGATCCTCCCATTCTTGCACTTGTGCATCATCGAGTCGTGGTCTTGACATTAGGATCCCTTAGTACACTCGCAAGAGACCTTGATCAACATGCTTCTGCAATAGCGATTAGGGAGCATAGAGATGACGATGATGGAGGAGTTTTTTATGGTGCTAGTTCGAGTACCACTCTAGGAGTGTTGAGGGTCCCACATGTATGTACTAGTTACCATCAATTATGTTATGGACCTGATCAGGCCACACCTAGTTCGGGTGGACATGGAGATTCTGGTGGTTCATCTGGTCGCATAAGTTCATTTGTAGAATTTCTTACAAAAGACCATCACCCTGAGGACACTGCGACATAGGTATAAATATGTATCTACATGTTCATTTTATAAGAATTTTAATGAATGTATATATCAAAGAAAATTTACAATACATTTTAACAATTAAACTTTTTGGTGTACAGATGACACTAACGATGTGGAAATCATCTACTTTGTGAGTACATACATCAACACCAGTCCTAGTCTACAACCCTTATGGGGTATTTTGATTTTAATTTTTTAAATTATATATGAAATTATTTTTAACTTGAGTTTTGAATTTATAATCGAATCATGAACATATGTTTAAAATATGTATGTTGGTTTAGGGGAGTCAATCGGCTTCCATGTCGATTTCACCCGAGGGGTTGTCAATCACTCCTCCACTATCGAGCGTCGTAGATCAGGGGAAGGTACAGTTATATTGTAAATTTTTTAACTTACATTAGTATAGTTACAATTATGAATTTTGAATTCACTATATATCAAATGTGCATGTACACTTGTAAATATTATAAGCATTAAATGTCTACATGTATGTCTAGGTTGATACCACAATGAGAATGGGCATTGGGAAAACATTAGATGTTGTGGCTACTCGTGAGGCCTCTGATTTTCAGGTTATTCAAAAAAAATTCTACACAAAATGTGCAAACTTGAATATATATATTTTAACCTAATTCAAGTATACATACTTTAAATTTGATCTTGTAGGAATTTGTTAGTGCGACTTTCTGCCATGACCCAGTTATGGTTACACCTCTAGGAGGACATGCAAAGAAGGATCCATATATCATGGTAATTTAATTTTTTTATTATATTTAAAGTCAATTACAAATTATATATTATGAATAACTTTAATTTTAAATTTTAAATTGAATATATATATAATATGAGCTAATACATGTTTTAAATTATTTTTCTTTTATAGCATGAGACACATCTTGTAGTTGAGCATGTACAAACAGGTCCTGGAGAAGAGGGTGCACAACCTCAGAATATGGTACAATTAAAATATGATAAATTATAAATTAAATTGAATTAAATCATTTTCAATTGTAGACTTACATCTAATTTCAACTTTTTTTGTCTTGTGTATGTAGATTGATTCAGAGAATTTAGAGGTTGGTTCAGGTGCACCAGAGCATCTAGACCCATATATGATGGTAATTTAATTTTATGGTGAATTAAAAATTAAATTGTCATTAAATCATTTTTCATTGTATTACATTTGATTTCATCTTTCTCTTGTACAGAGTGTTTCGGGTCATCCGCATAGTCCACATGGTGTGAAGAGGTCTCTTGATTATAGAGACAATACATGACCTAGAAACATGATTTTATGGGTTATTTTTGTTTATTTCATGGACTACATATTTGGTTTCTCATGTACTTTATTGGACTTTATATTTCATGGCTCAAGTACTTAGTTGGACTTTAGTTCATGGGTTGTACTTTGATGGACTTTATTTCATGCGCTCAATATATTGGTTTCATGTACTTAATATGTTATAAATTATGGACTTTATTATTGTTTGAAATTTTAATTTACACATGTACATTTATGCATTTTATGTTCATAGTCAAGACATTAATATAGGACATTAATGTGAAATTAAATATAAATATGAATTAAAGTTAAAATTAATAAGAAATTTTAATATTTGTACTTTACAAATTTAGTGATCCCATACATGATATACATGATATGTACATTCAATAATTAGCCATAGTTAGTCAATGAACTTATTCAAATCATGTCAATCAATAATTAGTCAATAAATCATAATTTATAAACAAAAGCAATCCATTTATAAACCACAAAGGATGAAATTTTAAGAAATAAACAATACCATACAAGATTACAGAACAAAATCATTAATAAATTCTATAAATAATAGCATCCAACACTAATTTATAAGTTGTCAAAACAAATAATAGCATCCAATACTAGTTTATAAGTTGTCAAAATAAATAATAACATCCAATACTAATTTATAAGCTGTCAAAACAAATAATGGCATCCAATACTAATTTATAAGCTTTCAAAGCAAATAATAGCATCCAATACTAATTTATAAGTTGTCAAAATAAATAATAACATCCAATACTAATTTATAAGCTGTAAAAAAAAAATAATAGCATCCAAAACTAATTTATAGGTTGTCTTAAGGGGATGACTTAAGGGGTCCTAATACGATGTTTTAAGGGGATCAAAGGAGAGTATAATTAACTATAAATATTAATTGATATAAACAAGTATTATACTTTAGGGTGAGTCATCATAACAAATGATATAATTAAATATAATATTTTGGATATGTGTTAATATGACATGTCTTAAGAGGTCCTAATATGACGTCTTAAGGGGATCAAAGAAGAGTATAATTAAGTATAAATATTAAGTGATATAAACAAGTATTATAAGTTTTAGGGTGAGTCATCATAACAAATGATATAATTAAGTATAATATTTACGATGTGTGAATCCACCTACACGTCTTAAGGGGTCCTAATACAATGTCTTAAGGATATAATTGATTTAACAGTAATTTATGCATGATATTTAGTGATTATACAATCAAATATAAAGTTTCAAAGTAGGAAAACATGCACATTTAACAAACAAAATATATAGAATATTGATTTTGATACATAGAAGTACATAGAGTACATAATTGTGTATGTACATGTATTTGTAATTTGTACAAAATTTTTAATTGTGTATGTATGTATGTACATATATGTCACCTCAAAACAATGGTTACAAAATTTGGATATGCCATCTCAAGAATATCTCAAACTCGTGCCCAAAATGTAGTAGGTCTTCACACCATTTGATATCAAAAAGGTACAAGTAATATCAATGAAAACATCAAAACATACATATTTTAATTTATTTAAAACTATCTATATGTACACAACTCAAGTACTTGCATTTAAAAGTATTCCACACATGTGTAGGTTGAATCTAGGCATCCTCTCTTTTTTGTTTCAAAGTATGATATCAATGCAATGATGGCTTAAGGATACAAAAAAGGATAATAAATCAATTTTAACTATTAATGTACAAGCAATATCAATATATAATCAAAACATGTATTTAAATATAATTTAACTAATAATTACCTATTTTTACCAAGTATTCCATGTTGTCTAGGTTGAATCTGTATGGACTAGATCCTTTTCGTGATTATGGATTAAGGATCTATAAAAGGAAAATTTAAATCAATTTCAACTAATAACACACTTGACTGATATCGAAACATGTATTTAATCTATTTAAAAGGACAATATAAAACTAAAACTATATTTACCTGTATTTACTTATTCCATTGTACCATCTGCATCCTCTCTTTTTTGCAATGCATCTATGATTGTCTCATGCTCTTCCAAAGAAATTGTCCATAGCACTTTATTTGTAGGTCTTCCATCATACTGATCTAGTTTTATATTTGTTGCCACCACCAAATGTGAATAATGTATAATATTTTTATGCATTTCATAATCTTTGAATGTAGGTAGATCATTCTTCCTTGCTAGGTATTTTCGTAGCCAAGTTCCAACGACCACCACTGATCCTATTGGAAAACATGAAAACCATCATCAAATAAGTTCTCAAAATTTTCTTAAGGGGATCAAAGACTTGTTCTAAAAAATTTCTTAAGGGGATCAAAAACTTGTTATCAAAATTTTCTTAAGGGGATGTCTTAAGGGGATCACCGTACCTATTGGATAATGATAGCCATCATCATCTTCTCGAGGTATTATTAACTTATTTTTAGTCTCCACACAATGAGCCAACCAATATTTCATTTCCTCTTCATTCCCCTTAGGTGCAACAACAACATACACATGTCTTGCAAATAAAATTTGATTTAATAACTTGCGCATATCCATATAAATAATTTAGTATTACAAAATAACTTAATAAAGTGAAATAACATGAAATAAATTGAATTAAACTACCTTGTTGTACAAGGTTTGAAACACAGTTATTGTCTTCAGATGTAAACACTTGATCATGTTCTTGAATAGTTCTTTCATATTGATCATGTGCTTGTGCAGGTGTCAACGATCTTTGCTCCCATTGTTCAACCCATTCTGTATTTTCACATGCTTCCCATTCTCCTGAGATAGAAAACTAACAAAAAAATGCAAGATCCCTTGTCCAGATAGTCCATGTGCTTGTTGTTGAACTTCTAAATGAATTCCATTTAGTAGGATCCACTGATTGTCTCACATTCAACTCTAGGTACAATGTTCTCTTCTTCAAACAACCAAAATAATTGATGAACTATAGAGTACTCACTCGAACTAGGTGCAGATAATCTTGTATTACACCAATCCACAATCCCACATGCATCTTTAAATTTTACTGCATCCTCAAATTTTAATTGTTCTCTAGAAATAATTCTTTTGACACATGCACCAGCTCCATCATGTTCTCCTTTACCATGCCTAGCTTCAAAAAAACTCCATATATGTTGGACATTAAGTTCCTTGTGAACCCTACTTAACCAATAGGACATTCGAGCATTCTTGAACTTCCTCGTACAATTATCTGACCATATGAGGTGTTATGTCATCTAGATTCCTCTTTCCCTTAAATTTCTATAAAATATATTGAAACAGTATTGAACAAACTCTGACGAGTATAACTGGTTGTCACTCAAAAAAAAAATGGTACTCCCTCAAAAAATTTCTATCATCCTCAGTGCTATCATCTACATGTCTATAAACAATATGGACAAACATAGCTACTTGCACTGAATTATAATACTGTGATTGAATTTCCTCTTGTGGAGCTAGAGTATATTTTTTTGCAAAATCAACCACTGAAAGTATAGTACCAATTGGAAATGTGTTTCTACATGCATGAAATTGGCCATCAATCCATCGAGCATGTTGAGAGTGCATGACATATTTTGGTATAATCTTATTCTTAAATTCACTCATGAATGCATGCACACTAACTTTTTCTATAACTAAATCACAACACTTTCCTATTTTTCCATCTTTTAAAGAATAGTGAACATTCTTAAATATTTTAACATCTACTAATTGTTGTCCAAAATCATTATCAACACTTTCATGCATATAAATTATTAAGAATGAAAGATTTCCATAGCTAATGCATTGTCCAAAAATACAAGAACTTAAATAAAACAATTTACCATTAGATCTTTCACAAAACAAACCTGATATAAACTCCCTTATTGCTTCAGGTGGCATATTAATACCACATTCCTATATAATCATGTTAGTATGCAAGGTACAACGTATATATCAAAAAACATCATAAAAATAACGAAATTGAACATGCGTTTTACAACAACAAGATATTTGCTGCTTATTAATTTTTACATACCAGGGTTTACATTTTTCAAAAGACCTTTGACTTATTTTAATATTACCAGGTAACACCAAATCACCACAAAATTTTCTATAAAATTCAGTTTGTGTTGTATCTAATAGGTGTTTTGGGTGAGGATCGCAAACTTTGGACCCCACCCTTAATTTTAAAACATCTCTAGAATTAGATGAAACCCTAGTATTATCATGCCAATATTTTTTGATAAAAGATTTAATTCAATATTCAATTTCATATTAGACCTCAGGAGTCGACCACTGAAACTCCAATATTGGTTGATAGGATCATTTTCTATACTTTCTCTTCTTTTTGCCACTCTTAGCAATGTTTTAGGATGCATTTTTAAAACTTCACTAATATTGCTTACCATTCTTTTATTCAAAGTTTCTTTATTAACTATATAGTAGTTGTTATAGCTCTTCTTGCTGCATTTTTATCTTTAGATTGACTATTTTTCCCAATAGATTGAATGACACTAGTAACAGTAGACATAACATGTTTTAATGATTGATCTTTTCTTTTTGGTTTAACAAAAAAGCCTAACCTTTTCATTATTTTCCTCATTTTTTGCATTCTCATCAATTGCATCATTAATTGAAATTGAAATGCAATTTTTTTATGATAAAATAATTTTTATTATATTCTATTGACATGTGTTCTTATTTGCCTCCAAGAAATTTGACCAGGAAGATTATTGAAAACATCACTTTCAATTTTAAAAAAGTATTTTCATTAAATTCAACATCACATTCTAGATTTTCCATTTCATTTTCAACTTCAAAACGATTTACATTTTCATTTTCATCAACAAAATGGTTTTCGTTTTCATTTTCAACAAAATATTTTTCTTTTTGATTTTCAACAAATTCTATAAAAGTTTCATCTCTTTGAATATTATCAATGTCAACATCGTTAAGCCCACCATCTTGTAAAAATTCTACATAAAAATTTACCATTGCACTAACATGTGGATTTGAAGACGTACCTAGATTTGTGCATATTGAAACATTCTCCATAGCATTGAAAGAGGGATTTGAAGTCATAGTAGGACTTGCTTGTATAATCATATTCTTTTCCAAATTGACTTATTGCAAATTAGCTTCATCTACAGCCATGGTCTCCTCAATGTTTTCATCTTCAATAGTTGTGGAATTGGATGCTCCACCATCATTCATTGATTTAATTCTCATTCTTCTTTCTCTTTGTCTTTGTTTCTCCTTCTCTCTCTTTGCTTCAATTTCTTCAGGAGTCAATGTCTTCCTATCTTTCCTCTTATTACGAGCTTAGAACCCATGATTATTAAATTCTCAAGTACAAATGAATGTCAGTAGTGAAATTCTTCAAAAAAATCAATCCAAATTGCAAGTTGAAGACCTATGAGGACAAAATTCTTCCTCTTTTGTTCCTCAAAACAAGTAGAAAACTAGCACAATTCCACTTAAAAAATTGTTTTCTTCATGCCTCCTTTCAAAACTTCAATCCATATTGCAAGGTGAAGACCTTTTGTTCCACCAAACGAGTACAAAACTAACACAATTCCACTTCAAAAATGGTTTACATGATGCCTCCTTTGAAAAAACCAATCCAAAATACAAGTTCACCACCTGTAAAGACAAAAGTTGATGAAAAATAGGCCAATATGTCGCAGTCGGCCGTACATGTGAAGTTGCAGACTTCACAGTAAACTTTTCCAGTAAATTTTTTAAAAATGGCTAAAAAAAAATGGGATCCTGTTTTATAATCGAGATCTCGTTCCCCAATATTAAATGTGGGGACCGTTGACAAAGGAACATGATCCCGTTTATAAAATGGATCTTATTTCCCTGTCAACGGTCACCACATTTAATATTAAGAAACAGGTTCCCGATTTACAAAACTATAAACGAGATCCTGTTTCTAAAAATTTGAAATTCCATTTGCTTTGTGGTTGGGTTTTTAGCTTGTATTTTGGTTCGGGAAAAGCATTGGGAATCCAAACCTAGGCCTTCAACTTGGTTTGACTTGCAAGTTGAAGGTCCTAACAATGTCAGAGAAAAATACTGACTTTGGACATATGGTTGACGACTTTTTTTGCAGAATCTTTCGACGAAATTAAAACCCATTATAGATGAGATAGTGCATATTCCAAATATGTAAAAAAAATTATAATTGGATTATTTTTTTCTATTTTTCAATTAATTTTTGATGAAACTAGTCCATAAACTTTAAATATCAAGTTTTTTACTATTTTAATAACTTTTTATCAACATAACATTTTCACGAACGGATTGCACGAGAACGTACTTCAATTTTTTTTTTTCAATTTAAAAAAAGTTCAAAAATGATAAGTTTAGGTCATCTTATGCGTGACGTACATGACAATTTTTCAAAACGACAAATATGACTAATACAAATTTAACAAAAAAAAATTCAATAAAAAATTACAAAAAAATATCGAAAACGTGCTTTAGTGAGTCACAAATCTTTTCCCAAAAAGATTTAGAAAAAAATGATAATTTAGGTCAAAATATGGATGACATACATGTGCATGGGATGGTAAAAAAAATGACCTTTAAATAGTGGTTTTTAGAAATGCCTATTGAAACTCAATTTGTTCCATCTAGGTATTGAAATAAATTACATATTTGGAAACTAGACTCAGAGTACTACATTTTACGATTAGTGACTTTTTTGAAGATTCCATCTCTAAGTGCTTCAATTTTAAGGTGAAATGTGTCAAATACTAAAAATCAAGGAAAAAACTACCACTTTTTGGCCAAAAAGTGGACTCAACTTCTTGCCAACACCCAAAAGAAATTAGATTTCAACAAGGCATCTAGATGATGAAGGCTGTGTTGTTACATTTAGTGATAAAAATTGGAAGGTTACAAAAGGTGCCTTAGTGGTAGAAAAAGGTGTGAAAGTAGGCACCTTATATCTTTGTACAGGTCATATTGTTCCTTCTGCTTTAGCTATTGTAGATAAAAATTAATGTTCAAGAACAATTGCTACAATTCAACAGGAAAAAAATTAGATAATTGCTATGGATTCTGAATCAACACTATGGCATAATAGACTTGGGCATATGAGTGCAAAAGGTATGAAAGTACTTCATTGAAAGAATGTTTTACCAGGTCTGAAATGTGTTGATATGGATTTATGTGAAAGTTGTGTATGGAAAACAAAAGAGAGTTAGTTTTCTCAAGGATGTGAAGCAAAAGAAAGATGAGAAATTGGAGCTTGTGCATATGGATGTATGGGGACTAGCTTAGGTATCTTCTCTCGGTGGCTCTTAGTACTATGTTACATTCATTGATGATGCAACTAGGAAGGTATGGATTTATTTCCGTAGGTAAAAATTTGATGTATTTGAAACTTTTAAAAAATGGGGAAGCTTGGTTGAGAATGAGACAGGTAAAAAGTTAAAATGTCTCAGATCTAATAATGGTGGTGAGTATTGCAGCAATTTTTTTGAAGATTATTGTTCCTTAAATGGTATTCGTAGGCAGAAAATGGTTCCAAAGACTCCACAGGAAAATCTTGTGGCTGGGTGCATGAACAAAACAATAATGGAGCGTGGATAGACTATGAGATTGCATGTTGGGATGCCTTTAAACATGTGGGAAGAGGTTGTAAAAACTATTGTTTATTTGATCAATAGAGGCCCCTCTAATCCTTTGGGTTGTGGTATTCTAGAGGAAGCATGGACAGGTAAGAAGGTGAGTTATTCTTTTCTCAAGACCTTCGGTTGTGAAGCATTTGCACATGTAGATTCTGAAAATAGAACCAAGCTTGATGCAAAATCAAAGAAATGTATATTTGTTGGATATGAAATTGATGAATTTGTTTATAGGCTTTGGGATTTTGAAAATAAAAAAATTGTGAGAAGCAGGGATGTCATATTCAATGAGAAAGTGTTGTACAAAGATCAGTTGCAACAACATGAGAAGAAAGAAAATGATTATGTAGTGCTGGATGATACACCAAACAGTGATGTTCCAATGGTTCCTCATGCTCTGCAATAATAGCAACAACAAATACCACAAACTCGAGTGAATGTTAGATGATCTTCAAGGATAAGTAGACCTCCAGAAAGATTTTCTCCCTCTTTGCATTAGATATTTTATTAATTGATGTTGGTGAACCGAAATGTTATGATGAAGCTATGCAGGTGGATACCAATGCTTAGTGGGAGCATGGAATGGAAGAAGAAATGGACTCCTTGCTGAAAAATCAGACTTGGGAATTATGCAAGTTTCCTGTAGGTAAAAAGGCTTTACCAAACAAATGGGTTTATAGGCTGAAAGAAGAGAATGGAGGTAAGAAAATATTTAAAGCCAGATTAGTTATAAAGGGATTTGCATAAAAAAAGGGTATTAATTTTGATGAAATATTTTCTGTAGTTGTTAAAATGACTTCTATTCGTAAGTATTGTGGCTGCTGAAGATTGGCATTTAGAACAACTTGATGTTAAAACAACCTTTCTCCATGGTGATTTGGAAGAGGAAATATATTTGGAACAACCACAAGGATTTGAGGTCAAAGGTAAGGAGAAACTTGTGTGTAGATTGAAGAAAAGTCTATATGGCTTGAAGCAAACACCTTGGCAATGGTATATTAAATTTGATAGTTTTATGGTTGAGCAAGGCTACAGTTGATGTAATTCAAACCATTGTGTTTATTTTAAGAGGTTAGATGATGATAGCTACATTATCTTATGTTTATATGTTGATGATATGCTTGTAGCGGGGTCTAACATGGATCATAGAAGAGAGTTAAAATAAAAAATAGCATATTCATTTGCTATGAAGGATTTGGGGGCAGCAAAGCAAATCCTTGGTATGAAGATTACAAAAGATAGGAAAGACATAAAATTGTTTTTATCTTAGGTTGATTATGTTGATAAGGTGTTGCAGATATTTCATATGGAAAATGCAAAAGCTGTCAGCACACCTTTTCCTAGTCATGTTAAATTGACTAAGGATGTGTCCAAAGAAACAAGAGGAGGAAGAAAAAAGTCCAAGGTACCATATTATTTAGCTATAGGTAGTTGAATGTTCCCCATGGTATGCACAAGACCAGATATTACACATGCTATAGGAGTTGTTAGCAAGTCTATGAGTCATCCTGATGTTGAGCATTGGAATGCAGTAAAATGAATTCTTAGGTACTTGAGAGGTACATCCAATCAATGTTTATGTTTTGCGGGCTCTAATATTGATTTAAAAGGCTATGTTTACTTAGATTTGGCAGGGGATGTAGATACTAGGCGGAGTACCATAGGTTATGTATTTAAAGTTGGTGGGAAAATGGTGAGTTGGATTTCTCAATTGCAAAAGGTGGTTGCTTTATCAACCACAGAGGCAGAGTATGTTGCTGCAACAAAGGAGACAAAGGAGATGATATGGTTTTAACTTTTCATAGAAGGGTTGGGAAAACAATAGGATGAAAATTACTTGTTTACAGACAACCAAAGTGCTATACATTTTGCAAAGAATTCTGCCTTGCATTCTAAAACCAAACACATATAGTTGAGATATCATTTCATTCAATCAGTGTTGGAGGATGGACAAATCAAGCTGGAAAAGATACATACAGATTCCAATCTAGCGGATATGTTTACGAAGGAAGTGAAAAGGGAGAAGTTGAGCTCCTCTTCATCTTTTGTTGGCCTTCAAGGTTGAATTCAAGTATAACAGGGTAGCAAGGTCCAAGATGCTTATTTCCAGTTGGAGTTGTAACTGCATCAGTGTCGTCCAGGATCAGTCTCCAAGTGGGAGATTTTTCTCGTGATCATCAAAAAAGGAAAAATCATGAAAAAAGAAAAAAAATTGACTTTGTAAAACCCTAATTCTAGAAGCTTCTAAAAAGCTTGTTATAAGCAGTTTGGATGGGGGTTGCAGTAGGGAATTATTAGCAAGATTGTAATATGTTTTACATTGGATAATAAAATAATTGGATGACTACAGTTTTGTGGATGTAGCTCGGATTGGGTGAACCATGTTAAATTATCTGTGTTGTCTTGTTTTTGCTATAATTTTTTGTGTGTTTTATTTCTCTGTTTTATTGATCAAATATGCATTTAACTATTAGATATTTGTTTTATAACCCTAACACTACACACATAGAGGAGAAAAATGTTGGGTGGCTGTATAGGGGCCTGCCTCAGTCAGACCCTCGTTTTGGTGTTCCCACCTCCATGGACAACCAAGAAAGTGAGATAAAGAAAATAACGTAATGATCAACACTAAAACACTAAAAAATAATAAATGTGCTTACTCTACCAAGTAATAGAGAAGAGGAATGGGAACCTTACCACCTCCACCAAAAGCACTAAAGGCTGATGGGGGAGAGATTGAGAGTACTTGAGCCTCTTATTCAATGGTGTGGTCCCAAACTTGCTCTACAGAAGTGATGGAGTGAAGTTGTAGCTACAATGGAGTGCAAGAGTGCTGCTAGAGTGCCTGAGAATGCTAGAAGTGACTGCAAGAGTGTGAAGAAGTTGGTTTGAATGCTTGGAAGAAGTCCAACTGAATGCTTAAAGGATGAAATTCTTGTTGAAGGAGAGAATTTGAGGAGGAGATGAAGAAAATGACCATATTCAGGTTGGTCGGCTGAAGAGGGTGTTACAACTTGACCACCAATGAGAAGTGTAACGCCTCTGCAAGTTCAACCGAAGGAATCTTTCAGGGACGTAAGTATGCTATGTGGAAATCTACATGTTGTGTGGGTATGTCCGATAGAAATTCCCCCACTGACTCTCAAAATAGGTGTCAAGTGGGATGAAAGCAATGGGCATAGTTTTAATTAAGCCTCTGAACTTGGTTTTCTAAGGTGGAAAAAGGAAAGAAGGGGAATTTGTAGAAGGGGTGAAAATTCACTCATACATTTTCCCCCCACTTTAGCGAGTACAAGTACTAATGAGTGCTTCGGTAAAGTAGATCAAGGAGGGAGTAAGGTTAGGAATGTATACCTAAACCGTCAAGGAAGCATACCATGATCTGTCAAACTTGAAGGTACATGATGAGCAAATAACTTCATAGCTTCTTAGAACTATGAAGTTGAAGAAAGAAAGTGTCTTGTAGGCCCATAGACCTACAAGGAGGCAACCCCCAAGATATTTTGCATGAAGGAAGCCCCATCAAGTAAGCACCTTACAGGCCTGTAGAATTGTAAGGAAGGTGTCGCCCAAGAACTCTCACATGGAGGATACCTGGGAAGCATCCCCCAAGATCTCTCACATGGAGGAAGTGAGGAAAGTACCCTACAGACCCACAAACCTATAGGGAAGGTATTCTCCAAGATCTCTCCCATGAAGAATACCCAAGGAAGCTCCCTATAGACCCGCAGACCTGTAGGGAAGGTAACCCCCAAGATCTCTCGCATGGACGAAACCCAAGAAAGCACCCCACAGGCCTGTACACTTGCAGGAGAGCCACCCCCAAGATATCTCAGATGGAGGAAGCTCAAAGGAAGCACCCTACAGTCTCTCAGTCCTACAAGGAGGTATCCCCCAAGATCTCTCACATCGAGGAAACCTAGGAAAGCGGACTTCGTAGAGTTAGGAAGTGGCCACATAGGCAAGTAAGCGGATAGTCATGCAAACCGTCGACAATTTGAAAGAATTTCAAAGGGGTCCTTGGGGGACCTATTGTGAAGAAGGGGTCCACTCAAGGGACACATAATTTGAAAGAAGATGTTTTATTTCTCAAATCGATCCATCATCAAAGGATATTTTTGAAAGATGTTCACTTCATCAAGGAATTCGAAAGGGAGAATATGCCCCCACACGACGGGAAGGTCAATGTTGTTCCCAATTTGGAGGAAGGTTTTTCAAGTCCTTTCTTTATGAACCTATGATGAAGGAAACATGTTTTGTTAGGGCTCCAAGTTGAGAATGCGATTCTAAAGAAAGGTTTGTGAAGATTTTCAAGAAAATATTCATTGGCAACGAATGCATTTTCTAAAAATCAGAATGTTGAAGAAATACATTGTCACACATGAAAGGGAAAACTCGGGAAAAGAAGAGAGAAATATAAAGAGAAAGAAAAAAAGAAAAAAGAAAACAGAGGGCATAGGGGTAGCTTGATATTTGGGGGTCAAAACTTCTCATAAATATATATGTGTGTGTGTGTGTGTGTGTGTAATAATAATATATAAATGAAATTTCATCAACCCCCTACTATACCAGACCATATGAAGAATGCATGAGAAGAAAAAGTAAAAATAAATAATTGGGTCAACATGGAAGGGAAGGCTAAATTCTCCCAATGCTTTGCATCATCTCCAATTCATCAAAAATTGAGCACAAACATGGAAGAATGATGATACAAATATAAGAAGGTTTATGACACAAAAACCACGCTTGTATCCAAGCATCAATAGGGGTGATGAAGGTCATCCAGGCACACATAGCATGATCACGAGAGAACACATCACAAAACACACACACAAGATCAAGAAGAGGCCTCCTCCTAACACTAATTAACCAAGAGGTCGTCCGCTTCCCACTCTAGGTCATCGTAGAGGGAAGGAGGATGAGCTGCTAGTGGTGGGATGTTAAGAGGAGGAGCATCCGACCCTATTGCAACAAGGGCCAAGGAAGAAGGCCCCACAAGGTCTTCTTCACTGATCTCTTATGGAGCTAGGGTCAGTGATTTCACAAAGATTGCTGACAAGGCCATAACTTAATCCACAGAGTTAAACATGCACCCCATATGAGGGTCATGTTTAACTTCAATAGATAGAGTAGGCTATTCTTTAGATTCACTGCTAGGGTTTCCGAATGACTCAGGGGTGGTGACAAACTCAGGGGAAGTCAAGACTGGTTCCGTCACTAGGACAAAACAAGTCAGTACGGGACCACCTTGTGAAGAAGGTGGGTTCCTCTTATGCCCTTCACCACTAGAAGGACCAAACTCCAACTTTTGCTTCTCGAAGGAGATGAATTCCCCACATATGAGGCTAGAGGCGCAAAGGAAGAGGAGGAAAGAACCACAGTGGATACAACCAAGGTATTAATCATATCCACAGACTTCAGGAAAGGTTGGATATCCAGAATGAATATCAGCAATGGCAGCTCCATTGAAGGAGAAATGAACACCTGTACCCCATTGGGGTTATGTGAATTTGTACTCATAGTGGAATCCAGAAGCAACAGGGGACCATATTGAAGAGAGGTAGAAGGAAGGGAAGAGGAAGACACTGTAGGAGGCATTGAAACAGGGGTGGTTGTCTCTTCCTCCTTCCTTTGTGAGGCGGCCTACTCAGCCAAGAGAGCCTTTCCCCAGTGCTTGTGTTCACCTATAAGGTAGTTTCTATGACTCTTTGAGTTGGAGGTTGGAGGCTACAAAGGAGCAGAAGGCTTCTGTTCAACCATGGGAACGCCCACTACAACCATCTCTAATGGAGGAACAAATTCCTAAATGGGAGCAAGAAGAACTGGTTGAGGAGCAGTGGGGGGAGTCAGCTCAAGAGCCTTGACATTAGGCCTCTTCACATTCACTACTTTAGGTGCAGTAGTGGTAGGAGGCTTCGGATCGAATTCCCTTCAGGAACCCTTTTTCTACCATATAAGTAATACTACGGTCTGGGGTATTCATTAGGGAGGTACGAGATCCTAAGCTTGGGCCTACACCAAGGATGTATCATTGGACTCAGCGTATAGCTGTCGGGCCGACTCATCCAATACTCTTCCAAAGAAAGGGGAGAGGACAAGGAAGCTCAAGGAAAGGAAACATTCTCTTTGCCTTTACGGGAAGGAGAGCAAGCTGGCATGGAATTCTCCTCTCTCTTTTGAGAAGGGGGAGCAATCAGTACAACCTTCTCCTTCTCCTCTTGGGAGGAGGAGGTGACTGACTTCTGTATCATAAGAAGGGTCAATTTTGGATGTCCCTTGCCCCCAGTCTTGTACTTTACATAATTATTGTAAAGTAGGTTTCTTCTCAGAGGAAGAAGACCGATTGGGGTGGGCCAAAAGTGATCTAATGGATATCTACCATGGGACACCAAGGGATAATATCCGATGTCATGCACTACATGCATAAAACCTTCGTGAGAAAATTTTAAGCACTTGTGAACAACGGAGGTGATTCAATTCATGGAAGGCAGCAAGGTATGCCTAGCTTCAGCCTGAACAGATTTGACTCTGGAATAACATCAAAAACCTTGTCAACAACCCTAGGTCCAACTAGGACGGACAAGGTGTATACACCTAAAAGTGGTCACATCACAATAGTTTGGTAATTAATTAAATATTTTTAATATTTAATTAAATCTCTAAATTCAATCTACGTATAAATAAATCTAAATAATTTATTTATATTGTTCATTCTTTCATTTCGATTAAATAAATAAGTTTATTTAATCACTTTTCTTATCCATTTCTTAATTAATTAAACATTATGATTTATTTATATTAATTATCATATAATCTTGGCTTGAATATTTTATTCAAATAAAGATTAAGTATTCTTCTATTCTAGAAATCTTCTAATATTCCATTTACAATTAAATATTCCAAATATTTGATTAATCCTCTAAATTCCATTCACAATTAAATATTCCAAATATTTAATTAAATCTTCTAATGTCTATTCAAATCAAATATTTCAAAAATCTTTTAATCCTTAAAACTCACACAAAATTAAATAAATTTATTTATTTATTTAATTTGGAATTATCTAAAACTATCGTGAAACAACTTCAAAACAGAAAATTAATTTCTCTGTTTCTGTGCAAAGTTGTTCCCGTGGGTTGAAGACAAACCTTCATTCTTCTCTCCAACCTCACAACATCTTCCATCTTCCTCTCAACCTCTCCATATCTTACCATTCAAATTTACCAGACAATCTCACAGCCATTGATCTTTTCCAGCTAGGCTCTTGCCTATAAAAATCTATAAAAAGGATTGCCGGGTCTTTGAAAACAGAGAAGCTTTCATACAGGAAAACTATAGTCAATCAGCCTTCCAACATCCATAGCATTCTAGAATCATAGCATAGCATAGCTTAGCATATTAGCAATTCATATCATGGTTTATCATCTCCATATCATAGCCTCAATAGCATTCATAAT
This sequence comes from Sequoia sempervirens, assembly GCA_007258455.2. Lineage (NCBI taxonomy): Eukaryota > Viridiplantae > Streptophyta > Pinopsida > Cupressales > Cupressaceae > Sequoia > Sequoia sempervirens. The sequence goes on along the minus strand of VDFB02000003.1, from coordinate 313,108,295 downwards.
CCACATCCCCTGTGCATATCCGTATTAGCATTTCACTCCACCAGCATATAGGATAGAGAAGTACTCTCCCTCTGCATACCCATTCTGCAGGTTACCATTCTGAGAAGATTTGCTTACACAATCTGAGAGCAACAACTTCAAGAGAATTACTAGAGACAGAGGACAATGTAATGATTTTGAAGAAGCTTTGTTTGAATTCTCTTTGATTTCATATTTTATCTTGCTTTCTTTAGTTTAATGTTGCATTGGTGTGTTTATATTGTTTCATTTTGATACTAACATTTCCCACACACATTTTTGGTGCCCACCGTGGGGCACTTGCCCCAATTTAAACATCTTTTCACAAGTTTTTCTGACAGGTTACAACTAGAAGAGCATATTAGTGCATTAAACATGCTTCAGCGTAATTCACACCTAGTTTAGCTCACTTTAACTCTGTTGTAACGCACATCAGGCATCCTATAGCGCCCATTAGGCATCCTGCAGTGCTCATCAGGCATCCTACAACGCCCATCAGGCATCCTATAGCACCCATCAGGAATCCTGCAGCGCCCATCAGGCATCCTACAGCGCACATCAGGAATCCTGTAGCGCCCATCAGGCATCCTGCAACGCCCATAAGGAATCCTATAGCACCCATCAAGCATCCTGCAACTCCCATCAGTCATCCTGCAGCGCCCATTATGTCTGTTTTAGCGCATTTTTTAATTTTCAGCATATATTTTTAAAGTCTGCAATTGTAATCTATAATTTGAAGTGAGATTTGACTGGATCCGACACGACCATGGCCAGTAAGAACTTAAAAATAATGAACCCATCCTAGGAAAGTCACCTAATTCAAAATCAAGCAATCCTAGGATAGTCACTTAAATGGAATGAATCAATTCTAGGATAGTCACTTCATTTTCTATTTTGGACTAAAAATAACTCCATGTCTTTGTGAAGCAATATCTTCACCTAGCATAGACAATTGTTTACTTGGGCTTAAAATTGAATTCTTGTTTGCTTTAATTAAAACGGTGATAGGCCTATGCTCTCCCCTTAACTGGGTGATCAAAATGCCAAACTCAACTATTTCATTTCATGCAATTTCAAGCTTTGATAATACCTTTTAGAAGGCCTGCTGTAGTGGGAAAAAGTACTCACCCTACGGGAATGACCTAAGTGGGAACAACTAAAGCCAAGTTTTCCAACCCACTTTAATCAAATGCGGATGGTTGATGAAAATCCCATTCGACGGTAGTGTGCATTGATAACCATCCCCAAAGCCTTTGTTCTAAAGGTTGGGAGGTCTCCTAAGGGAGTATATCATTTGCCGCACCGAACGGAAACCCTTACTATGAACTTAGTGTAGTATCCAACCGAAGTCAGTTTCTAAACACCATAATAATCACAGTGCAGGGGAGGGAAGAATCTACCCCCAAGATACTCACCATATAACTGCCAAGGGTCATTTGCTCAGGGGATCCGGTATCCACTTCTGTCACTTTGAGTACGTGCCTAGAAAAGACAAAAACATGGGTGCCCTTTCGGGGGTGACACGGCTGTGTGAGTCGACGCAGTTTTAAGATGTGGGCTGTTGATTACTATGGTGACCTACTTGAGTACTAAGAGTGAGTCTGCTTGAACTATCTGTCATGTGTAAAACCTGTGAAAACAATTTTTGAAAAAAATTGATCATACACTTGATGTTTAGTATAGGACTTAAAAACAACTATTCTACAACTTGCTTGATGTGTTTTCAAAACATTAATTCAGTAAAGATCATCCAAAACTTACAATTACATTGATTACCCTCATGTTAAGAGATTGGAAATCCACAACCTTTGTCAAGAAGTCCATTCTCAAACGAATCAAAAATCCAAAGAAACCACTTAGCTACAAGAAACTATTGAAGAAAAGATGATTCTTGTACCAAATTCGAAAGGTTTTACTTAAACATAGAACCTTTATCCATCGATATCATGATTGTGTTAGAGGTTTCACTGATGATTATGCTGTAGAACCATTATACTCACAAGCTTTCTTTCAAAGAAGATCCCTTTCTCAAAGGCACAACCACAGTCAGCGTATTCGTTCTTCTTATCTACCACAACCCTCAATTGAATATCCCACTCATCCCATCCAAATCATTCACTAATCTTGAAAAAAAACTAGGCTATTTAATACACTTATCATTTTTTGAGACTAGGATCAAATCTCAAAAAAAGTGCATCTTTTCAAACAATTTTTTGATTATTGATCAACTTCCCCAATAGGATTTTGATATCTTTTCATCTTGGAGGCCACAATCAAGAGTTAGAAATGTCATTTGATCATATCATAAGGTTTTCATCTTATCAGATCAAGACATCATCATTTTTGCACTTATAAAACTGTGATTTAAGTCTAGAAGAACATTTCAAAGCATATGCTTGTTGTCCACTTTACAACATGGGTGATAGGGAAGAAAATCCTTTTCATAGGTTTCATACTGGGAATAGTTCAAATGATGACATAACCGATGAAATGATTCAAGAAGTTGAACAGGATCCATAGTTTCACATAATTTTGGACAAGATCTTAGAGTGAGATAAATAAGGCTACTTTCTTTTCTTAGAAAACCAAGGTGCCAAATTGCCCTCTAACTACAATATGGAGAAAATTAAGGAAGATCCTGAAAAGACTAAAACTCCATTAAATGATCTTAGTAGTTTTCCCCAACAAATAAGAGCACTCCAAAGGAAAATCAAGGAAATACAAGTGGGCACAACTATGAAGTCCTTTGACGAAAATATGAATGTAACCTCTTCTCCTCCAAAAGTAGCATCATCCAAATTCAATGTTTTTGAATTTTTGCAAAGGTTAAATGAGAAGCCTAAATCTAAGCCATCAAATAAAATTGACCAATCCTGTCATGTCATGCATTTATCTTCATCCCCCATAATTCAAAATGAACCTCATGATTCTTTCACTCAAGATAATGATTCCATTCAATCACCTTCTTCTATCATATCCTTTACATCCAATGATTCATTTCAATCTACACATCTTGATCAAAACATTCTACAAACCCTTCCTATCTTTGATCAAGATCCCATCTCTGAAGAACCATATGATGATCCCCTCCTTTCATTATTCACCCATGATAATCCTCTTCCATCTCAAGAACAAAATGTTCTTCCAAGTTCTCCTTCCACATCATCTAATCAATCCATACCATCCCATGATTCTATTGCATCATAAGAGCATGATAGTTCTTTCATCCTATCTAATGATGTCTTACCAATTGATGATCAAGATATGATTTGTACAAAATTTCACGATTCCCTTCCTCATCAAGATCAATATATGATTCCATTCAAGGATACCCTTTCATCCCATGAAGATGATTATCCTTATCATGATCAAGATATGCCTTTCATACCACTTCATAATCCTTTTCCAAGTCAAGATCAAAACACCCCATCATCCCCATGTCAAGAGCCTATAACACCTATAAATTGGGATCCTCCACCTTTATCCATTCTGGTTTACTTCCAACACCTATCCTCTCATCCATATCATATCCTCCTCAAAATGGAATCGCATCTTGTTTTATAAACAATACATATCCCATTGGTAAACGAATGTGTCAAAGTATGAATTACAAAGGAAAATGATTAGGCCTTCATGAGCAAGGTATCCTAGAACCCCTTTCTGTTCAAAGAAACCCATATCACCACAGCCTTGGTTATACACCTAAGTGTCCTAGTCCATCAAACCTTCCATCTATCCTAGGTACTCATTCTAGTTCATCACACCTTCCATCTATCCTAGGTCCTCATCCTAGTCCAACAAACCTTTCCTCTATCCTAGGTCCATATCCTATTCTCAAGAACAACAAAGACACACATCCTTGATGCCCTTTCAAAATTATACCCATATTAACTCATCCATCATACCTCCATATCATTCATCTCAATACACTCCTTCCATTTCTTTTGGAAGCAATTTGGGTGCCAAATGTCAAAAGCTTCAATATAAAACTCCACATGTATCAAAGGATCAACATGTCTCCTCGAAGAGTCATGCAAAAATAAAAGAAAATTTGATTCAAAATCAAAAGAAAAATCTAAAAGGCCACAAAGGCCCATCAAAGAAAAAAGGCAATTTTCAAAGACCACAAAGGTCCATGAATCAAAAAGAAAAATGTCAAAGGCCACAAAGGTCCACAAAGCAAAACTTAAAGTCAAAAGTCATGTGGATTCCTAAAAGTATCATAAAAGCAATAAAATCTAAATTGGCATCCAAATTTGCTAATCCAAAAGCTTCCTCCAATTTTCCATCTAATAACATATCACCTTCCAAATCCATTTTTCCTTCATCACTCCATCGCCCTTCAAGGTGTGTGCCAATGTTGATCTTTCCAACCTTTCCATCTATCCATCAACATGCCTTCCAACCTCCTATCCATTATCCAACATTCATACCCCATCATTCTCCTTTAATCCAAACTTTTGCATAAGTCCTTAGATTCTTCCATCATATCATTAATCTACCAACATGTAGGATTCTAATTCCCATTGCCATGGTTTATTAGAGGGATATTTGGTTGTGAAGCTTGATGCTTAAGTCCTTCCTCCATCTCCCTATCATCCATATCCTATCTTCCATATTCCTCTTGCACTCTACACTTAGGGACAAGTTTCATCCATCTTATCATTCATGGTCATGCCCATTCCTTACATTTCCACCTTTGATCTTGACAAGGTTAAGGATCTTCTTGAACATCATATATCTTATCTTATACACTCTATCCATATCTATCATTTGTACATATCTATCATATCCATATCATGCAACGGGAATTCTTGTGTTTCATCATGGCTTGATGAAATTTGTACATATCCATCATATTCAGTTTGTGTTTACACTGGGGGCAGAAACACAGATTAAACAAGAGAGGGGCAACGAGCTTTTAGAACATCGCAAACAAATAAATGATGATTTGCCAAAGCACAACATACATTGATGCATCAAATCAACCACAATACCAAAACAATCACTCAATGCCAATGAAATCACGCAACGTGGTCAAAACAACGTCAATCAAAACACAAACATCAATGTTGATAACCAAGTTGGATGATCTTAATCTGAATAATGTTTGAAATAATTTAGACAACATTTGAATTGTTGGTTGATTTTCTATCATATCTCTGGAGCAATTCGATGATGTACTGAACTAGAAAAGCAAGGAAGGAGTATGATTTTTCTTTGTTTGTTATTTGCAAGGAAATCATTAGTACTATGCAAATTGGTCACGAGACATGCTCTACTAAGTATCATTGATGACATTTCAAAATTTGCATGGGAAACGGGTTAACTCTTGTCTGTTTATGCAAGCAATACTCAGGTCATCTCGGTTCAATTATACCTAGATGCTTGTATTATCTTGCTATATCAAAAATCATGAAAGCAATACTCAGGTCATCACTGGTGCTAACATACCCTTTGATGCTTGTATTAACTTTCAACATTTCAATGCTCTATGATGACACAAAAAGCACAAATAAGCTCTCAGAATGGAAATATTGTACAGATACCTGCATGGTTAGTATAGATCACATTCATTCTAGAATCTGCATTTTTGCATTTCATAGATTTTTTTCCCAAAAGCTGGCAAAGTATCAAATGTTTCATATCTTTTGAATAAAATGACTAGGCACAAAACACCTCCAATGAAGCCTGCAAGTACAGAGGGTAATCAACCTCCACGAGGTCATTCCACATGCCTCGATCACATCTCTATCTGCATGTACAAGCTACAGAATCAATCTCCATGTCTTTGGGAATCGCTCCCATAACTGCAAGATGCTCAATCTCTCCTGTTTCATAGGAAGAATCATCAAGTCAAAGCAACATCAATATCAAATCATCACGACAAATCAATCAAATCTGAATATCAACCTATTTGTTTTTCATCATCATGGAAAGAAAATTTATCAAAATCTTGTTTGTTTTTAACAACCTTAGAAGCAAACTTATCAAACAAACTATTTTTGTTTTTCATCATCATGAAAACAAATTTATCAAAATCCAGTTTGTTTTTAACAACTTTAGAAGCAAACTTATCAACAAACTATTTTTGTTTTTCATCATCATGAAAACAAATTTATCAAAATCCTTTTTTTTTTTAACCTTAGAAGCAAACTTATCAAACAACTATTTGTTTTTAACAACTTTAAAAGCAAATTTATCAGCTACTATTTGTTTTCCAACAACCTTGGGAACAAATTTATCAGACAAACATGATCAAATCAGGGCATCGCAAAACACAAACAATCAATACAAAGTCATGCATTTTATCACATTCTATCATTGTAGGGGCAATTTAGGTCATCAATTTTTCATCTCATATCTTTTCACGTCAATTTCTTTACATCATGATTTTTGAACGATGAATCGACATTTTAAAAATCATAAAAATCGGAAAATTCCAAAAAAATCTAAAAAACAAAAAATCCACAAAAATCAAAATCTCATCGATTCATCATCCGAGGGGGCATATACCTATCAACATTTAGCAATCAACATCTGGGGAAAATTTCAAAATTCTTTGAAGCAATGCATAAAACACATCACTTGAAAGAGGGGCAAAATGTATACACGTAAAAGTGGTCACATCACAATAGTCTGGTAATTAATTAAATATTTTTAATATTTAATTAAATCTCTGAATTCAATCTACATATAAATAAATCTAAATAATTTATTTATATTGTTCATTCTTTCATTTCGATTAAATAAATAAGTTATTTAATCACTTTACTTATCCATTTCTTAATTAATTAAATAAACATTATGATTTATTTATATTAATTATCATATAATCTTGGCTTGAATATTTTATTCAAATAAAGATTAAGTATTCTTCTATTCTAGAAATCTTCTAATATTCCATTTACAATTAAATATTCCAAATATTTGATTAATCCTCTAAATTCCATTCACAATTAAATATTCCAAATATTTAATTAAATCTTCTAATCTCTATTCAAATCAAATATTTCAAAAATCTTTTAATCCTCCAAACTCACACAAAATTAAATAAATTTATTTATTTATTTAATTTGGAATTATCTGCAACAATCGTGAAACAACTTTAAAATAGAAAATTAATTTCTCTATTTCTATGCAAAGTTGTTCCCGTGGGTTGAAGACAAACCTCCATTCTTCTCTCCAACCTCCCAACATCTTCCATCTTCCTCTCAACCTCTCCATCTCTCACCATTCAAATTTACCAAACAATCTCACAGCCATTGATCTTTGCCAGCCAGGCTCTTGCCTATAAAAATCTATAAAAAGGACTGCCGAGTCTTTGAAAATAGAGAAGCTTTCATACAGGAAAACTATAGTCAATCAACCTTCCAACATCCATAGCATTCTAGAATCATAGCATAGCATAGCTTAGCATATTAGCAATTCATATCATGGTTTATCATCTCCATATCATAGCCTCAATAGAATTCATAATCCACATCCCCTGTGCATAATTTACAGCCCCTGTGCATATCTGTATCAACATTTCACTCCACCATCATATAGGATAGAGAAGTACTCTCCCTCTGCATACTCATTCTGCAGGTTGCCATTCTGAGAAGCTTTGCTTACACAATCTGAGAGCAACAACTTCAAGAGAATTACTAAAGATAGAGGACAATGGAACGATTCTGAAGAAGCTTTGTTTGAATTCTCTTTGATTTCATATTTTATCTTGCTTTCTTTAGTTTAATGTTGCATTGGTGTTTTTATATTGTTTCATTTTGATACTAACAATTCCCACACACACAAGGTTATCGAGCCATAAGGTTTGAGACACATACCATCGTGAGTATGGATGGTAGATTTCATTTCTTCATATTTTTCCCTCTGTAAAGGATTTAGTACCAATGTTTGTTTTGTGATGACATTCACACAGCTTGTGGGGTCTGCCAAGACCCCTGTCATAGTGTTACCATTGAGGTGAGTGAGAATGTAGAGGGGAGAGGGTTTATTTTTTAAGGGAAAATCTTGTGATGTGAATGTTATGTTCAATGAACCGAGTGTAGGTAGAGCAGCATATGTCATCATGACCATGTTAACATATGCTTCGGGTTGAGTAATAGAATCAGTGGAATCGATAATCATGTTAGCATAGTGTGACTAAAATGGGTCCGTGTATATCTGCAATTCACTATTAGCTTTTGCCACTAATTTGTTACCATTTTGTTTAGTCCCATTGAGACAAATGGTACTGTCCTTGATACGGTCCTATATCTCATGACACAGCCACATACAATGTTCGGTATCATGTCCATTAACTCGATGGTATTGAAAATAAGTGCTCTCATCATGCCAATTAGGGTAAGGATCCTTAACAGGCTTAGGATTTGGCAAGGTTATGATCTTAACCTTCAACAACTTCTGTAAGATGGAAGAATAAGATTCTGATAACTTCATGAACTTTTGGTTACATTTGAGGCCATTATCATCAATAGTGGCTACTACATTTGTAATGGCCTTACCTTTCCCAGATAAGAATACTATGGAATTTCCCTCAGAATGAGAGTGCAAGGAGGATCCCCCAAACTAAACAGCTGTTTGTTGGTACTCTCGTAAGGCTGCACACAAGTGTGAGAAAGAAGGGCACTTCATAAGGGTGAACTTCTCTTGCCAAGGCCTTTGTAAGTTCCCTACGAATACCTTCTACACGTCAGAATTGGGCAGCTGATACTAGATTTATGAAATAAGCGCTCGATAGTGCGCTATGAAATCAGTAATCTTTTCATTATCTCCTTGTTTACATCAGATGAGATCCAAGAAGGTCATCTTTGGCACAATTTTAGCTTGAAACTATCTAAGGAATTGATTTACAAGTTGGTCAAATGAGAAAATAGAATTGTCAGGAAAGGAACAGTACCACTCAGGTGTTGTATCCTTGAGTTATCAAGGAAATAGTTTAGCCATTAGTGCATCGTGATGGAAGAAATTTGTGCATAAGGCTTTAAAGGTAGACACATGTGTCTGTGGGTCTCCTTTGCCGCCATATTTCTCAAACTTAGGGATTTCCATTTCTTGCGAGAAGGGAGTATTCAAGATCACAATCGACAATGGGCTATGCCGAAAAAAGGGCTAAAAGATAGGTTGGGCAGAGGCTTGGGAGAGACTGGAGAACTGGCTCTGCATCTTACCCATATTCTAAAAAAAAGTATTCAAAATAGGATCATTAGAAGATAGAGGACTAGAGGAACCTCCTCTAGAACCGCCATCGAAGCCACCACTAGGACCACTAGTGTGACCACCACTGGAACCACCACCAGTAGGGCCTCTATTGGAGCCACCTCCACTTCCGAAACCACCACCATGACCTCTGCCGGGACCACTTCCACTAGCACCACCTCCACTACCAAATCCATTGCCACTACCGAAGCCCCCACCACTCATCCCATCAAAAATTCCACCAGTAGAGGTGACAGGAAGGGTAAATCTATAGCCCAAGGGGACCTTGTTTAGTTTGATAGTTTCGGGCTTTTTGAAGATAGAAGGGATGTTGATAGAAGGGATCATGTCAGCCATGTAGATTGACGTGGGAGGCATTGATACTCCTAACTATCCTTCGTAATCCTCAAAAGTGGCTCCTTGCATAACACTAAGAGTGTTTGAAGGAGCACACACTTCTGTAAGACTAGTAAGACTAGCCAGGAGTTCCAAGCATGTTCAATATTTTCCAATCATGTATTTTAGTTCACTAATGACCTAAGTGGCCCTAGCCATCTTCGGGTTCCTTTCCAAATTATTTTCCAAACCGTCCAACCCTTTGCTAAGGGTGGAGACGCATTCTAAAGGTATTTGAACAACCTCATACTCATCCACCGACGATGGAATAGGGGATGCAAGAGGAGTAGGGACGTGATCGATTTCATCATTGAATCCTATCTCGCCCCTCTACAAATGCTCCTGCATGGCCACACTAACAACAGGACCAGAGAGAATGCCTATAGAGAAACTAGTAGTGACTTACATCCTTTCCATCGGGAGGTGTCATACACTTTTCCTAATGATATACTCAGAAGTTACAGACTGGGTTGTGATGCTCATAAACCTTCACAACACTCAAGGACGCAACAGTCGCGGAGTACAAGAGAGAGGTTTCAACACCAACGGATGAATAGACGTTGGTTCATGTTGGGTTCACCAAAAATGTAAGAGAGGGGGACCAACCATGTTTAAGGCCCCAGGTCATGGAGGGCCAAGAGTGGAAGGCTACCCTAACTTACCTTAGCTTAACAAGATGTTGGGGGATGTAGGACAAGAATGATGAGGACTATAAAGTCCTTCAATCGCCCTATAGACCCAAAATACAAGATGGGGCTAGGAGAGCTAGTTTCTAGGTTCAATGCTATACCTCAGGAAGCTCTCTATCCGAGGATGAAAGCATGGTCCTAGGATGACAGCGCAAAGCGCTGGTGTCTCTCAAGTGTGCTAGCGTCCGTATGACCAGAAAACTAAAGAGACAAGGTCGTACCTAAGAAAACAAGCTAACAACCTAGCTAACTACTACTAAAGAGCCAAAATAACATGATTAAGTAAACAAAATATTCTCTAATGTGATAAAGAAAAATTGTAAGAGTTAGGGTGGCAAGAAGGATGTCACAAAGGAACTCTTTCGCCAGCTGACTCCCCAAAAAGCACGTTCACCTACACACACAGAGGAGAAAAATGTTAGGTGGCTGTATAGGGGCCTGCCTCAATTAGACCCCCATTTTGGTGTTCCCACCTCCATGACCAACCAAGAAAGTGAGATAAAGAAAATAACACAATGAAGAACAATAATGCATTACAAAACATTAAATGTGCTTACTCTACCAATTAATAGAGGAGAGGAATGGGAAGCTTACCACCTCCACCAAAAGGACTCAATGTTAATGGGGGAGGGATTGAGAGTACTCAAGCCTTTGCTGCAAAGGTGTGGTCCAAAATTTTCTCTACAGAAGTGATGGAGTGAAGTTGTAGCTGTAATGGAGTGCAAGAGTGCTGCTAGAGTGCTTGAGAATGCTAGAAGTGAGTGCAAGAGTGTGAATAATTTGGTTTGAATGCTTGGAAGAAGTCCAACTAAATTCTTAGAGGATGAAATACTTTTTGAAGGAGATAATTTGAAGAGGATATGCATAAAATAGTCATATTCGGGTCAGTCGGCTGAAGATGGCGTTACAACTTGACCACCAATGAGAAGTGTAATGCCTCTGCGGGTTCAGCCACAAGAATCTGCCAGGGACGTCAGTGCACCATGCAGATGTCTATGCATTGTGTGGGGGTCCCAATAGAAATTCCCCCACCGACTCTCAAAATAGGTGCCAAGTGGGATGAAAGCAGTGGGCTTAGGTGTAATTAAGCCACTGAACTTGGGATTTTAAGGTGGAAAAAGGAAAAAAGGGGAATTTGCATAAGGGGTGGAAATTCACTCTTATACAGTTCAATATAAAGGCCTAATAGAGTAGTTTTTATGAGGGCATAAATTTCACACATAGTTATATCATAATTTTGACTTCTTATAGCTATCGAAAGGTTCTCTTTGAGAACTATGTAATATTATAGGTTTGTCCATTAGTTTTGGAGATGCCATGATATGAAATCACAATCACTTGATATATTCCACTATTGAAATGATGAACATAAAATCATGCCTATCATATAATATGAAGAGTGTGAATGTACAATGAGAGCCTTGCATATAGGAAAATAAGACGAGGTAGGAAGGTGGGAATAAATGATTGACTACCCCTCCAAAGGTGCAACACATGTAAGATAAAATGATAATTGTTTGAGCATGCATCAAGTTTGAATGAACTAGGTGTCTGAATAGGAGAGTACATGTGTCTCAACCACATGAAGTGAGACAAAAAGTTAAATTTTCCTAATTGGAAACTTAACTAGTGTGAATAGGAGTCTCCTAGGTAGGCTAAAATCTAGCTATCTATATAATTTCTATATTTACACAAAAACCCCCTTTAAATGAACTTAGGGAGTATGATATGAAAATATGACGAATCCTAACTAATAGGCCATGTTAGGCACTCATGTAAAAATCTCTCATAAATGGAGTAAAGGAGAAAAACCTAATGGAAAATAAAAACCCTCTCCAAAAGAGAAATGATGCAATGAAATATTCCCCCCTTGGACTACTTCTAACACATAAATACAAGAAAAATTCCCCCCATAGGAAAGATAGATAGAAATACTGTGCAACCCTAGTAAGATGATGGATCGTGCAATCTTGAGTGATTCTTGAAGAAGAATACAAAATGTGATCCCAAGAATATTTCTTCCTTGTAGAAGAAGATGATATGAAAATATATGCATGTAATCTTTCCACATGAGAAGAATATAAGTATTTGAATGATGAACAAGAGTGATTGCAGGATCATGATGGGCCAAATAGTGGTGATAGGAAAAAATGTGATTTCAGTTAGGCAAAATCATTGAATGCATCTTTGACTTTTTACTTGGGTTGGGTAAAAAGTACATTTTTCTATGATAAACACCAAAGACAAACATATATCCATTGTTTAAAAATAGATATTTGATATGAATGATATTCATTATTTAAATTCAAAAAATGAATATCTAATGTAAATGGATATCCACTTTTTGCATAAAATGGATATCTGTTATTTTCATATAATATATGTTATTATTATCTATATAATAATAATATATAATATCATAATTTATTATATTATATGCTATATGCTATATTATATATAATATGATAATATAATATAATAAATTATGATAATATAGATAAAATATTATTATATTATATTATTATAAATTAGATAATATTATCATATTATACATGATATATATAATATATGATATTATAAAATTATTATTATATAATATATTTTATGATAATCTATAGATTATTATTATTATGGATGATATCTCTGCGGAGGCTGAGATGAAGGCTTTTGTTGCACTGGAAGGGGAGCTTGTGTTGGGTATGGTGGAGGAGGTGGGTGATAAGTCTTTGGATCTTGTGGTGGCTAAGCCTAAGAAGTTGAATCCTCTCAAGATGGTCTCAAATTTCGTTTCTTCCCCTTTTAAGGAGGATTCTATTTTGTTTGGTTCTCTTGAGGAGGGACCAATTATGGCTTCAGGGATGGTTGATTTTGGGGATTCGAAGGTGGAGTCTGTAGTGTCAGAGAAAGTGATGGTGCTCATCTCTACTATCAATGTTTGTAGTTCTTCTAGTTCTCTTGTGGTAGAGGTTGGGGATTCTCTTCCCTCGGCTTCAAAAACTCAAAACATGAAGAAACCTACTTCTCCTTTGGTGGGTATGGCTACAAGAAACTATTTGAAGATGGAATGTGGTTCGGAGCCGAGAGGTAGAGGAATACCTATGTTGCAACAAATTAGGGATAAGCAAAGAAAACTTGATATTGTTGATGGTTCGTAGATGACTCTACTTGAGTTGGGCCTTAAGGGCTCCTCACAGACTCTTTTATGAAGATCCTTTCTTGGAAAATTCAAGGATTAAATAATCCTCACAAATAGGATCTTCTTGCAAATCTTGTGAGAGATCACCGTCCTAATATCATCCTGATTCAGGAGACTAAGATGGGGATTGAGAAGGTTGAAAAAATCAAAAATAGTTTTTTCAAGGATTGTGGCTTTTAGGCGTTTGATTCTGATGGGGCCTCTAGTGGTGTGGATAATTTTTGGAATCCTAAGGTGGTTTTTGGTTCTACTCTGTTTGTTTTTTATAATCATGTTGCTACTTCATTTATAATTCCTAGAGATAAGTTCTCCTGGGTGATTTGTAACATCTATGCTCCTAATTCAAAATGTTCTCAAAAGCATTTTTGGGGGAGCTTGCACATTTTTAATTCTTAATTTTATTTTCAGAATTGGTTGGTTATGGGGGAATTCAACACCTCACTAAATGATTTTGATAATTTTGGGGGATCTCAGCTTGTAGAAGATTATTGTTTTGATCTCATTAATTTCATCAATGATAATGCATTACTAGATTTGGATTTGTTTGGGGTGTCCTATATGAGGTCCAAAAGGCATGTGGGGGATGCTCTCATTTAGGTTAAGTTGGATCGGGCTCTTATTTCACCTAATTGGTTGCATTCTTTCACTTGCTCCCTTTCGACCCTTACTAGACTCAACTCAAATAATTTTCTTATATCCTTGCATGTTTAGCCCTTGGGTCGTAAGAAGTTGTTCCTGTTTAGATTTGAAAAGATGTGGACTAGCCACCCAGAGTTACATTCCAGAATTGCTGATTAGTGGAATATTAATGTTGATGGATCTGCAATGTATAAAGTTGAGAACAAGCTTGCCTCTGTTAAGCAAAATTTAATCCAATGGAACAAATCATCTTTTGGTAATCTCTTTAAGGAGAAATATGAAATTAAGGCCAAATTGGATATCTTGCAACAAATAATTTAGTCTAGTGGAAATGATCTGTCACTTCTCTAGGAGGAAAGTAATCTTTTAGCCAACCTGCACAATATTGTGGCTAAGGAGGAGGAGTTTTGGAAGTAGAGGTCGAGATCTATCTATGTTGGATGTTGTGGATATGGTTGTTGATATGTGGTTATCATTGATGTCAACACTATTATCATTTGGTGTACTAGAGGTTGTATATGTCAAGGATATTGAGGAAATTGTAAAAGAAAGTGTTCTAGGTTCCCAGTGGAACTGTGCAGGTTATGAAGGTGTCTTGTTTTGTACGTTAATGATTAGCTGGTGTGGATTAAAGGGTTTATTGCTAAATGTTTCTAGATCATCTACCGGAAGTTTCAGAGGTCCACGTGAAGTTTTGATTGTGTTGTGGTTTGAAAGTGTTTTTGTGGTCTCTGTCAGTGTTCTTGAATGAATATTGTGTTATTATGGTAATCTCAGTTGTTGTGGATGCTTCTCTGTTGTTTCTTGGTGTTCTCTAATGTCTCTAGATTATTCTCTATATTTGTGGTATTCCCACATTACTTGGAGAGCTTGTGGTTGAAGATATTCTCTTGCACATGTTTGGTTTTTCATGTTCGTAGCCGACATGTTGGTGGTAGCGTGTTGTGGATCTTTGTGGTGAAATTAATTAAAGTATTTTTGTTTTGGAGATGTTAATTTGGGTCTGCACTATGTTGTGGCCGACCTTGGTGGATTTGCATTGGAAATTTATTTGTAAATATGGTCCAACATCGAAAATATGTTTTATTTTCCTGGCTGACTAAGTTGTGATGAAATCTCATGTTGCGGATATATAAGAGCGATTGGTTGTGCGAAGTTTGTTGAGATTATGGATGTATAGGGTCCCTGAAGTTGTAGTCTTCAATGGAGGACCTTTGCTAGGAAAGATATTCAACCACACAGAAAGTGTTGCAACTATGCATGCACAATGGAGATTCTATATTGATCTACATTATGAGATTATAGATTGATTAATTGATATATTACAAATGAACAAAATGCCTTGAATATATAGGCAAAAGAGAAAACCTAAGATGCACGAGACATTTCCATGTGTCATGATCTAACAACATGTGACAACATGTGAACCCTATCTAGGAAATTATTAAATGTTGAGATAATTTCTAGAAGGACAACTCATCTACTAGAAGGAATCTTATCCCTACAAACAAGGAAGGGGAAATTACCCCATTATTAAATGATTTATTAAAAAATCAACCTAGGACTAAATGATATATGATCTAAGTTAACTTATGTTAGTGTACTAATTAATTTAATTACACTAAAAAAGTTAGAGTGTGCATAAGTGTGAATGTATGCCAGAGAAAGTGTAAATGTGCGAATAGTGTTTCTATCATTCGATTGCAGAGCAGAGAGTGAAGAAGATTGAGCAAAGTGCGAAGAAGGTTTTCTGAGCTTAATTGGAATTGTAATCAGTCTTGTGCATAAGCTATTTTCTCAGTTCGTATTCTTTGGATTTTAATCCTATTATGTATTGTTGGATAGTGAGTACTCTCTTGTATCTGATCAATGAGCTCTAGGCGGTGTGCTTGAATGCATGTGCATTCTCCTTATTATTTCTCATTATACTTTTAACAGGGTATAATCTTGTGGACAAACATCCACTATGGTTTTTCCCCTAACAGGGTTTCCACATAAAAAATCTTGGTGTTATCTGTCTCTTTGATGTGTTTGTGGTTAATTGTTTATTCATCAGATTTGAGATTAAGTTAAGTAAGAAAATTTTAAGTTTCTGTCACAACTGATTCACCCCCCCTCTCAGTTGTGTGTCATTGTTTTTCCAACAATTGGTATTAGAGAAGGTTCCTATGAAGAAGTCTAAAAGCTTGAGGTGATCTGAGATGGAAACAACATTCAAGAAGGACAGTCTGAGATTTGATGGCACTAACTATTCAATGTGGAAAGTTAGGATTCAATGTCACTTAAGGTGTATTGGTGAAGATTTTTGGAAGATTATAAAAGATTCATATACTATTCCTCAGAATGGTCCCTCAACTCCCGATGAGATCAAAGATGCTGAAAATAATGTTAGGGCTATTGAAGCTTTGGTGAGTGCTCTAACAAATTCAGAGATGGCTAATGTGTTGGGTCTATAGACAGCTAATGAGATTTGGATGAAACTGAAAAATTTGTATGAAGGAGATGCATAGGTGAAGATGGTTAAGCTACAGAGCTCGAAAGGAAAGTATGAGAATTTGAAGATGGGTGAAGATGAAAATATCACTTATTTTATGCAGAGAGTAAATGAAATAGTGATGGGTATTAAATGTGCTAGTGGTTCTATGGATGAGGATGAAATTGTGGGTAAAGTACTCAGATCCTTGCCTCCCTCCTACAAAATGAAGTTTCATGCTATTGAAGAGTTTAGATCAGTAAACAAGATGATAAGAGACACATTGATGGGGAAGCTTGTTGCTTTTGAAATAAGTGAATTTGGTGAATCTACACCGAAGAATGAATTTGCATTCAAAGCTAATGTATTAGGAAGTAACAGGAAAAGATATAGTCTAGGAGAGAGTTCTAGAAAGACATCCAAGTATGATGAAGAACTAAAACAACTTGAAGATAAAAAAAGAGAGGTAGAAGAGCTAGAAGCACTGATTGCAAAGCAAGAAGGTAGAAGAAAAGGTAAGTATAAAGATGTATTGCCTATTAAATGTTTTTCATGTAGTAAAATAGGTCATTTTGCATCAAAATGTCCTGAAAGAGTTCCTAGATCTAAGCCTAAAAAGTATAGATTCCAAAAGAGGTTCTACTTTGCTAAAGAAGCAATGACTGATGATGAGTCTGATAAAGATAATGGAAATGAAGATGAATGGGATTTCATTGCTACCATTTAAGATAATCCTGTGGCTACTGAATCTAATAAAGATGAAAAAGATCTTGCAGCCCAAGTTGAAGAAAAAGATGAGTAGGTCATTGATAGTGGATGCTCACATCATATGACTGGTGATAAAAGAAAATTTGTGAGTCTAGAGAAGTATGATGGTGGGGTTGTAAGATTTGTAGATACAATGCTGGTGTGATTCGTGGCAGAGGATCTATTTGTATTGGTGGTAATGATAACAATGATGATGTTCTTTATGTTGAAGCCTTGAAGAAAAATGTGTTGAGTGTTCGATAGATGGTGCACAAGGGATATGATCTTCAGTTCAAAGATGGAAGATGCAAGATACATGGAAGTTATGGGAATATGATTGCAATAGGAAAACAAACAAAAGGTAATATTTTTCATCTGAATATTGCTAGTGGAAGTTGTTTAATTGCTCAAGTAGATGAAAGTTGGTTGTGGGATAGGAGGTTGTGTCATGTATACTTTGACAACATTATTGAAATAATTTTTACTCAAACAGTAAGAGATCTGCCTAAGTTAGTGAAGTCTACTAATATAATCTGCAAGGAATGTCAGATGGGTAAACAAACTAAAGTCTCTTTCAAGAGAAAATAGTTTCATTCAAATAATTTTCTTGAGCTGCCACATTCTGACCTTTGTGGTCCCTCCAAAGTCAGAAGTATTCATGGGGAAAGGTATTTTATGTTGGTTATTGATGATTACTCTAGAATTATTTGGGTTTCCTTTTTAAGAGAAAAATGTGAAGCATTTGAAAAGTTCAAAAGTTTTAAGGCTATGGTAGAGAATGAGAAAGGTCTGAAAATCAAGTGCCTAAGATCTGACAAAGGTGGTGAGTTCATTTCTAGGGAGTCCAAATCTTATTGTGAAGAGCATAGAATTAAAAGACAGTTATATCCTCCCTAAACTCCTCAATAGAATGGAGTTGTAGAGAGAAAGAATAGAACAATTCTGGATGCTGCCAGAACAATGATGATGGAAGGAAATGTGTCTCAGATGTACTGGAGTGAAGCGGTAAGCACCGTTGTGTATACTTTGAACTAGGTAAATGTTAATGGTAATTTTGGTAAGACTCCTTATGAGTTATGGTTTGGTCACAAGCCTACTATTTAGTATTTTAAGATCTTTTGAAGCAAGTGTTATATTAGGAGAGATGATGATATAGGAAAATTTGATGAAAGAAGTGATGAAGGAATCTTCCTAGGTTAATCCACTAAAAGCAAGGCCTACCGGTGCTGTAATAAAAGACTGAGAAAGATGGTTGAAAGTGAAAATTTCAGAGTTGATGAGGACTCTGTCAAATCATCCAGACATCGTAATTATGATTCAGACGAAGACATTCCAAGCCAAGGGAAGAATACTCAGACACAAAATCTACTTCATATTTATCCATATGTTCTGGTAAAGCAACCTCAATTTGTTCTGGTAAATCAAGTCAGTTAGGAAACACAGACAAATTCAAGTGTAGAAGAAAGATCAGAAGAATCAGAAGCTCAAGAATGTCCCAAAACTCCAAGATATGTAAAGGTGAATCATTCTGAAAATTCTCAAATGGAAGGTGTTGATTTTGAAGAAACCTTTGCCCCTATCACTAGGATTGAAGCTGTTAGACTATTTCTTGCTTATACTGCACACAAGAACTATAAAGTCTATCAGATGGATGTAAAGTCAACATTTCTGAATGGAGAACTAGAAGAAGAAGTGTACATTGAACAAATAGATGGATTTTAGCTAACAGACAAGGGAGATATGGTTTGCAGGTTGAAGAAAGCTCTGTATGGACTTAAGCAAGCCCCTAGAGCCTGGTATGCTAGATTAGAAAAATACCTACTAAAGCTTGGATTCACTAAAGGTACTACTAACAACAACTTATACTCCAAATTAGATAATGATAAGGAGTTAATTATAGAAGTTTTTGTTGATGACATCATTTTTGGAGGAGATGATAATCTATGCATGAAGTTTGCTGATGAGATGAAGAATGAATTTGGGATGAGTATGAATGGAGAGATGAAGTTCTTTCTGGGATTGCAAGTTGCTCAGTTTGACAGTGGGATTTTCATATCTTAGTCCAAATATGTGAAAGAATTATTGAAGAAGTTTGGAATGGATGACTCAAAACCTGTTGGTACCCCCATGGTGAGCAGATGTAAGTTGACACAAAATGATGACTCTCCTAAGGAAAATCAAACTAGATATAGTTCAATGATCAGTGGATTGCTCTACTTGACTCAAACTAGACTAGACATTATGAATGTTGTATGTATGGTTGCTAGATTTCAGGCTAATCCAAAAGAATCTCATGTAACTATTGTCAAGATAATTTTTAGATATCTAAAAGGAACAGTTGACTTTGGACTTTGGTATCCGAAGGATGATGATCTCACTTTGTGTTCATATATTGATGTGGATTGGGCTAGTGATGTAAATGATAGGAAAAGTACTAGTGGTGGTGCTTTCTTCCTAGGGAAGAAGTTGGTATCCTGGTTAAGTAAAAAGAAAAACTCAGATTCCCCATCTACCGCTGAAGCAAAATACATTGTTGCTGCCAATAATTGTACTCAAGTGATATGGATGAAATAGATGCTGAGATATATCAAGGTGATTCCTATGACAACTCAAGTGCAATAAATATCTAGAGGAATCTGGTGCTACACTCTAAGACTAAACATATATCAATCAAGTTTCATTTCTTGAGGGAGAAAGTGAATGAGAAACAAGTCAAACTGGAGTAAGTGCCTACCAAAGAAAAAAAAATAGATATATTTACTAAGCCATTGCCGAAGGATACTTCTGAGTATCTTAGAGGAATGGTAGGGGTAATCACCCCTCCTGATAAGAACTAAAAGATAAATTTGCTTGCATCAATCAATGAAATTCATTGCTATATTTTGATCCAGATTGATGCTTTCATGGCTGCTACTCAGGGGGAGTAGTCAGATGTGCAGATATGTGGTTCAGAGCATGTATATGGAAAGGTCATTGTTACCTTTTTGATTGATGTCAAAGGGGAGAAGTGTAATGTGAAAAATCCTTTCAAGAAGAGAAGTGCAGTTGAAGTAAGTGTGTTGGGTTGATGGATTTTTTCACATCATGTGTTTCCATCAATGCCAAAGGGGGAGATTGTTGGATGTTGTGGATATGGTTGTTGATATGTGGTTGTCATTGATTTCAACACTATTAGCATTTGGTGTACTAGAGGCTGCATATGTCGAGGATATTGAGAAAATTGTAAAAGAAAGTGTTCTAGGTTCCCAGTGGAACTGTGCAGGTCATGAGGGTGTCTTGTTTTGTACGTTAATGATTTGCTGGTGTGGATTAAAGGGTTTATTTCTAAATGTTTCTAGATCATCTACCAGAAGTTTTAGAGGTCCACGTGAAGTTTTGATTATGTTGTGGTTTGACAGTGTTTTTGTGGTCTCTATTAGTGTTCCTGAATGAAGATTGTGTTATTTTGGTAATCTCAGTTGTCGTGGATGGTTCTCTATTGTTTCTTGGTGTTCTCTGATGTCTCTAGATCATTCTATATCTTTGTGGTATGTCCACATTACTCAAAGAGCTCATGGTTGAATATCTTCTCTTGCACATGTTTAGTTTTTCATGTTCCTGGGCAACATGTTGGTGGTAGCGTGTTGTGGATCCTTGTGGTGAAATTAATTAAAGTATTTTTGTGTTCGAGATGTTAATTTGGGTCTCCACTATGTTGTGGATGACCTTGGTGGATTTGCATTGGAAATTTATTTGTAAATTTGGGCCAACATTGAAAATATGTTTTATTTTCCTGGCCGACTAAGTTGTGATGTAATCTCATGTTAGGGATATATAAGAGTGATTGGTTGCATGAAGTTAGCATGTGCATAAGTATGAATGCATGCTAGAGAAAGTGTAAATGTACGAATAGTGTTTCTATCATTTGATTAAAGAGCAAAGAGTGAAGAAGATTGAGAAAAGTGTGAAGAAGGTTTTTTGAGCTTAATTGGAACTATAATCAGGCTTGTGCAGAAGCTATTTTCTCAGTTCGTATTCTTTGGATTTTAATCCTACTCTGTATTGTTAGACAGTGATTCCTCTCTTGTATCTGAGCAGTGAGCACTAGGCAGTGTGCCTGAATGCATGTGCATTCTGCTTATTATTTCTCATTATACTTTTGACAGGGTATAATCTTGTGGACTAACATCCACCATGGTTTTTCCCCTAATAGGGTTTCCACATAAAAAATCTTCGTGTTATCTTTGTCTTTGATATGTTTGTGGTTAATTTCTTATTCATCAGACCTGAGATTAAGTTAAGTAAGAAAATTTGAAGTTTTTGTCACAATTGATTCAACCCCCCTCTCAGTTGTGTGTCCTTATTTTTCCAACAATATTCCTTTAGAGTGGGGATAAAAACATCTGTTTTGTCCATCTCATGACTTTGAAGCATAGATCCTCTAATAGGATTTCCAAAATTATTGTTGACAACCACTCTTTGGAAGAGGATGATGAAATTAGGTCTGCTGCCTGCTCATTCTTTGAGGATTTTCTTTCTAAGGATGGCCCTCTTGGTCCTCTTTTCCAGTAGAGTTTCCTTAATGTGATTCCTAACTTGGCGATGGAGGAAGAGAATAGGGGTTTGACGGGTATTCCTTCTGATGTAGAAATTGAAAAGTCGATGTTCTCGTTTGAAGGAAATAAGTCTCCTGGGATGGATGGGTTTCTAATGTTGTTCTTTTAGTCTTATTGGGATATTATTGCCAAGGATGTCATCAATGCCACCAAATATTTTTTTGGTAGTAGGCAACTTCTTAAGGAATCGAATTCTACATATATTGTGCTCATTCCTAGGAAGCCCGAGGTTGTGTATTTTGTTGATTTCAGGCCCATCAGCTTGTGTAACTCAATCTATAATATTTTCTCTAAAGTTATGGCTTATAGATTGCAAGGGATCCTTCCTAGGATTATTTCTCCTCAACAAAATGGTTTTGTTCCCGGAAGGTAGATTTTAGATTCGGCGCTCACGGTGCATGAGAATATCCACTCTCTTAAGGTTAATAAGAAGTATGGTCTCATTTTGAAGTTAGATTTGGTGAAAGCCTATGATTGGGTTAATTGGTTGTTTCTATGTAATATCATGAATGCATTTGGTTTCTCAGATCGAGTTTTGCAATTGGTTGGTCAATTAATTTCTTCTCCATCCTTTTTAGTGTTGGTGAAAGGGTCACCTACGACTTTCTTTAGGAGCTCCTGCAGGTTGTGACAAGGAGATCCTACTTCTCCTTTTCTCTTTATCATTATGGTCAAGTCTTTGGGAACATATCTTCTTCAAGCAGTGTCTAATGGTGCTTTTAGAGGCCTTTATACTTCTTCGTGTCAACTTTGTTGTTCGCATCAAAAATTTATGGATGATATTGTTATTCTTGTTAAAGCGTCAGTTGCTGTGACCAAATCTATTCACCTTCTTCAGCAGTATGAGGTGGATTCTTGTCAAAACGTGAGTCTTCATAAGAGAATTGTCCTTTTTCTTAGTACTCTCGAACATCGTCAGCTGAGGATTGCTAGTATTCTAGAATGCAACATTGGGGATCTTCCTTCTACCTATTTAGGACTTCCCCTTTGTTCTAATGGGGTTCTAGACTCCTTTGGAATGGTATCATTGACAAGTTTAATTTGAAACTTGTTGGGTAGAAGGGTTCTCTTCTTAGACAAGCTAGGAAACTTCAGTTAATCAAGTCTACTTTGTAGAATCTTCCGATTTATGCTTTAAGCCTGTTGTAGATCCCTAGGAGATATTGGGAGAATACTGAGAGTATTCGTAAAAGATTTCTCTGGTCTAGAGTGGAGGAGAAGAAATACTTGCACCTGCTATCTTGGGAGGAGGTTCACAGGTCTAAAGTTCAAGGTGGCTTAGGCCTACATAAATTGAAAGACTTCAATTTATCCCTTATTGCTAAATAGTTGTGGAATCTATTTTTGGATGGTAAGGAATGGACTTCTATTTTATCTTCAAAATATTTGATGAGGGTGGATAAGTTTAGATATCTTTTGAGAGAGGATATTGCTCCTCCTTTGGGGTTGGCCCTTTAGAATTTCATGTTGAAAGCTCATTGCATTGTTGTCATTGGTTTGTGCTGGGTGTTTGGGAATGGAAGGAGGATCTTGTTCTAGGATGACTGGTGGATTGGCCATGAACCCTTGAAGGATGAACCTTGGGTGGACCCATTCAAAGATCTTTGTATTAGGGAATGGGCCCTTCATGTGTTTGATTATATCTTAGAGGGTAAGTGGATTAGACTTGATTTGGTTAACATGGATCTTGAACCTCTATATATGTCCCTATCTCTGGTTTACATTTCAACTTCTTCTTCCATTGATTCAGTGGTGTGGAGGTTTGCTCCTAATGGCCAGTTCTCAATGTCTTCAGCCTTTTCTTTTACGACTCAGATCTTGGGCCCCCCTCCCTTTTGGGGGAATTTGTGGAATGCAAAGATTTTGCCTAAAACTAATATCTTCTTATTATTTCTTTTTAAAGATAAGATCTTGACTCTTAAAAATCTAGCGAGAAGGGGCATGGCTATGTTGAATAGATATTTTTTGTGTAAAGAAGCTACTGAGGATTGATGTCATCCTTTGGTTGGTTGTAGTTTCACTTGGGATGTGTGGGCTCATATTTTTCAAAGATGGAATATTTCTTGGGTGTTTCCTGCTTCTATTTTAGAGATTTGGTTTCAGTGGGTGGCACCTTCTCAAAATCTGGCTCTTTCAATGTTATGGTCTTTTATTTTTCTGCATGTGCCTTGGGGATTTTGGAAGGAATGAAATAACTATGCATTTCATCAGTTGGAGCTTCCTCCTTCAAGGATTGCTTTCAAAATTTGTGAGGATATAAAGGAAAATTTTATTTCTAAATGCTTCCTTCCTCGAGTCCTAAGGCTACTGTTTTCGAATATGATTTTATGGTGGGGAATCGATGGAACCTCTCTTGTTATCTTTCTACTTCAGTGAAGAAGATTAAGGCTTCTAGGGAGGGGGTTCGATGGAAAGATCTCTCTCAGGGTTGGTTCAAAGTTAACTTTGATGGTGCTGCTAAGGGGAATCTTGGACCTGTTGGTTGTGGGGGAATGTGACGTGATGAGAATGGTAGGTTTGTCTCTGTGGTGGTGCTCCCTTTGGGAACCCAGGAAAACCACTTTGTAGAGTCAACAATAGCCTATCATGGCCTTTTACTTGCTAATGAAGCTAGGGTTACTAGGCTATGGTTAGAAGGGGAATCCCTCAATATCATAAATTGTCTCCTTAAGATAAGTTCCTTGTCATGGTCCATTGCTAATTTAATTAATGATGCCCTTTCCATCATTGATTCTTTTTTTGAGGTGAAAATTACTCTCAGTTTTTTGGGAGGCTAACTCTCTTACTAATGCGTTCGCCAATTTGGGAGTGATGGCTTGTAATTATTGGCACACTTATGATGACATACCATTTAACCTTCAGTGTATCTCTAATAATGACCAAATTTCATGTCATGGTAGCAGATATATGGGGAGATAAGTTATTTTATTTCCTCGTTTGGTTTTTGAACTTTGAGTTCAATGAATTATCATTTAATAATTGCTTTTCTGTTGATTTTGAGATCATGGGCTGGGAGTTAAGGATTGGTGATACTTGGATTGTCAGGCTCGCACAGATTGTGGGTGTTATTTGCATTTTCTTCTGGATTGTTTGTTTAACCCTTTCTATGCAAAAGAACATAGTGAAGGTTATGAGTAGGTTGTTTCTATTTTCCATGGGAGGGGCTTATTGTAGAGTGGAGCTACTTTCTTGTGATGAATTTTGTGGGAATGAGCCCGTTTGGGAACACTTGGAGAAGGGTGGTGTTTTCCCCTATTTGTAGAGGCTTCATTGTTTTGATTTGGAGGTGACAAGGGTTTATGTGAATGGTTGGAAAAATAGAGTTCTGCATTACCAAGGTGTGGAGGTCAACACCATCGAGGAATTCATTGAGGAGATTACTCATCTTCCAACTAAGGGAAGGAAGCTTTATAGGGATCGAGTTGCGGCTAAGACTACCTTAGCTAATTTTTTCAAAGGCATGAAGAAGTAGAAGCTTAGGTGCATTGGTAGTGGAGGGTATGCTTGGAAATCTATCAAATTGTTGTGGAGAGACGTTGCCCTTGCAATTTTGCAATTCTTCACATTGGAGAGAAGGTACTATGTAATTTATGGTTATCACTTCATGTTGCTTAATCATTTCTGTCATAACAATTTGGTTTCATTCCCCTATTACTTGCTTGTTTCTATGGAAACCGGTATTGATGATCACAAAAAGAACCCTAGGAAGGCTATTATTCATGAAGGCCTTATGAAACTTATAACTAACCATATTAAAATGAGATTGATACCATAAATTCCTAAGCTCTCTTCTGCTCAAAAAAAGGAAGGAAATAATTATGGTTATGATACTAGTGAGTTAGTGGAAGAGTGGGATGGTGACTATGAGGAGGAAGACTTTGATGATGATGAGTTGTTGGAGGATGAGGGGAAGTCTGAGGATGATTTTGAGGACTCTAAGTCTTGGTCTAAGGGTTATAAAATGAATGTTTAAATGAGGGAGGTTGTTGCTCCTTTTGTGAAAAATAATTTGAAGGGGAAAAAAGGGGCCCTAAGAAGGAGAAGTGTGCTCTTAAGCAGGGCATTGTTGAGTTGAAACGAATGGAGGAGACCCCTGTTCCTTTTGCTAAAGGGTTTTAGGGGATGTACAAGAGGGCAATGAGCAGGAAATGGTGGATAATGTGTAGGAAGGTGAGGGATTTGTGAATTCTAGGGTGGCTGCTCCTAGCCATGATGATTTCGAGTCTTGGCAATAATGATGAGCAGGTAAAGAAGACTAAAGATAAGGCTAGGAGACTTGAAATATTGGCTAATTTGGCCAATATCCTTGAAAAAAATTAGGTGAAAGTGGAGGTAATTGAGATTGAAGACTCCCCTGTGGAGGAGGATTTGAAGGGAAAAGGTGAGGAACGAAAGGAACCCAATGAGAATGTTGATGTTCCTACTACTGCGTTGGTCAATTGGGAGGAGATCAATATGGACCTCTTTTGCAAAATGGTGGAGGATGACACTAGAAACCTACTCTCCCTTGTGAATTTTATTTTTTTGAAAGTGAATGACCTTAATACCAGGCTTAAAGAATGGTAGGATGTTTTTGTGGATTTGGTGAACTGCAATCAAAGGGAATGGTCAGTGAGAGATAAGGTCAAGACTCTGAATGTGATCTTCGATAAGGTAGTAGTGGATATTGACAAACTTGGTAAAAGTCATGAGGGAAGGCTGACCTCTTTGGAAAATGTTGTTCATAGGATTAATGAGGAGTGGTTAGTGGGTATGGAGGAAAGAATGAACAAGATTAGTAGTGACCTGCATACTATGGTTAGAATCAATAATTAGTTCCTGAAGACTAGAACATAGGGCTTGTTGTTTTTGAATTAGAAAGCTATCAATTGGATGGGTAAGCCCTTAGATATGGGTGAACATGAGGAAGCCATTACTAAGGTCAACCATATGAACTTGGAGGAGAAGAATGTATATTTTGGCTAGTGTGTGGAGAAGAATGTGTATATTGGACCCTGCCTACATACAAGGAGAAAAACTAATAAAAGGGCAGCAATTTTGTTCCAAGAACTTGAGGATGTGTTAGAGATGCATGACAGGGTCATCTCCAGTAATGTGGATTCTGCTAAGGTGCTTGATAATATGCTATAGTTTCTTGCTATTGGTTTTAGTTGTTCAGTTGATGCAGGAGCATCCCTAGTTTACAAGTAATCTTGAATCAACCAAAAATATTTGCATTTCAGTTTGTTTCTTTTCATTTTGCTCAGTCATAAGCAATTTCTGTATTTTGGTTTGCATTCTGCCACAGTTATATGTTAGACATTGTAGAGCTCCAGACTTAGCACCTAGACATGCTCATCTACATCATATCCTATTTTCAGAACATTTGGATTAGTTCTGGAAAGTTATTGCTATCAAAAGATCAATTGTTTTCTCATAACAGAGCATACTAACAACCATGAACAATCAGCTAAAGGAGAATACTTGCGGAGCCAAATGACACATCATTCAATGTTCCATGGTTTGTGGCTGACCTTCCTTGGAAAGCCACACTTCATTTCATTCATTTGCAGAGGATTCCTATTCATTTAGGTCTAACTTATCTGTGTATACACTTTACACCTCTTTCTTGGAGTTTGTAACCTTCTTGGGCCGACACAAAGGAATCTGTTGTTTCAAAGATGATATATATTGATGTAATAGATCCTTATAAAGGTAGTGTTTTGATAGTTCCTCATTGATAGAGAATCCAATAGTTAGATCTCTATGTGAAAGAGATTCAATGCTATACCATGTGCATAGCCAATAATTATGAGACAAGGCCTGTGAGCCTTGATTGTAAGCCTACATGTTGCCAACCATATTTTATTTAAATTTATCATCTATTGATTGACTGAATCTGCCTTTGCTTTGTATCTTTGAGTTGTTTCCATTGTGTTTACTCTAGCTACATGGTCTTGTTGTGCCTATAGCACAAATGCCCCATTCAGAACAGGGACTCCCTCTCTTCTTTCACTTTCGCCAAGTCACTTTTACCTTCACCTTGTTTTTCATGCCCCTAATTTTGAGCTTAAAGTGATCAGGATCCCTAAATTCACCATTCTCTAATTGACCAAAATTCACCACCCTAAAATTTTCTAAGTCCTTGGCAGACTTCCTTTAGCCTTTTTCCCTAGCATCCTCCAAACCTTGCAGGTCCGCAGTTGTGGGATTCTTCTTGCGTGATGCCATCATTTGTTCATTGTTTAAATTGTGGCCGACCCAAGACATCCACCCACATGGAGGGTTTTGCAACCTTCTCGATTGTTATCTCTCAACCGCTTATCAACTGTGAAGCCTTGGGGTCTTTCCGCATTGTGGGATTCATGCTTCCTGTTGTCGATTCATTGAATTCCGCAACCAACCACTTCACCGACTGTCATACCTACATTTCTTGTGGGTCATAAATGAGTTTTTTCCTATAAATAGCCCAATTGACCTATCATTTTCACACCTGCCAAGTTCATATTTGTCAGAGAGAAACATCGATAACAACTCGTGTGCCTGTATAAGCTTTCAAGGGATTTGAAATGCGATCTTCACTAGATTTCTTATGCTTTTCCAGGTATGCCCACATCCAAAACCAATAAATGCATGATTTCAATAATCAGGGTTTTAAATAAACGATTAAATATTTGAAGTAAATCCTAAAAGACACATGGCTGTTCTCATTCCACATGAAACCCACTTAAAACTCCTTTGAAAATTGCACTTTGAAACAATGCAGAACTTTTTTTCCTTGGTGCTATTGTTCGTAGAGCACCGACCCCTTTGCAGCCCATAGACTCCTCATCACCATCCTGTTCGATGCCCATAATGCTAAAATGTTTAACGAAAAAACCCAAGTTTCTAAGCTTTTTTTGTCCACTAATGCAGGCCACTGCTTGTCGACAACCTTGATCTCCTAGCCATTCTCAAACGGCCTGCCTTTGCCTGCATCCCGCATCGTGGATCTCGCTAAAACTATTTTTGCAAAGCAAAAATGACCAAGCCATGTCTTGTGGGTCATCCCTTGTAGGTACCATCCACTCTTCATCGTTTCCTTAACACCACTCACTAACAGCTAAGCTACTGCCTCCACCTGTACCATAGACTCCATGGTCCTCCTCGCTGTTCTAGTTTCCCAAACAAAAAATTCCAACTTAAAATATTCATGTGGGCTAACATCTATTTGGATCCATTTGTAGACCACCCCACCCACTTTTCTGCTCTGAACATCTGAGCAGACCCATCCGCACGCATTGCGGAATCCACCTGGATCGCTTCCCTTCAAGGCTTCAAACCAAATACCAAGTGTTGTGATTATGCAGACCACCATCTATGGCCTGCCATTTCCTGATTGTTGTTTGATGATGGCGGTGCCTTGTCTTCTTCCCATGGTGCATAATCTACATCCTCCTTTGTTGTCTGAGCTTAGTTGAAATGAAGTGGCCGAGTCAGCTACTTTGTGAGTCCATCTGTGTGGACTGCCGCATGTGGACTGCCATCTCACCTCCTCCATTTGTAATGGCCATCACACAATGTTCATCTGGCAGTTCTTCCCCATGATTTCCAAGTTGATTAAACCTGGTGGTAGCGAGCCCAAACCATCTAAAAACCTTGTGTGCCCACACTATAAACTTCTTCTTGTGGGTTTCTATTCCCTGTTTTTTGTTGCTTAACAATGGAGCTCAAACATCCATAAGGCCTCCTGCCTCCGCACTCCTCAAGCCCACATAACCAAGATGACCAATCAAATGACTCCAAGGACCTTAAAATTGATTTTTGCATATTCCAAATGCATTATTGATGACCTTGACCGCCAAATCCTCATTGTGAAACTTTGAGTGCGTGAGGCTATTTGTGGGTCACCGTGACCATAGCATCATCCTATTCTTGGTCACTCCTGATGGACTCTAGCCTAGGGAAACCCACATCCCTAGGTGTGCATTCTTGTATTTGGTCCAAATGAACCTCAAATGATGGATATGGATGAATTTTTTGACATTCTAAAAGATGTATTATTAGATCTAACCCTCATTTTGTAGGATTTAACTAATGCTTCCCTAATTTTTATATGAATGTACTTACTGCATCCTTGTGTGCAATATTTATGGAATTTGCTACGAGACCATCGGGGAAGTCTGTCAAGAAAGAGAAAGGAAAGAAACTTGTACGCCTACCAAAAAGGAAGGAGGAAAATGATCAAATGAAGTAGCAATTCCATGGGGAAGAGTGCACTTCCAAGATCACCTCCACCTAGGACTCCATGTCAAATACTAGCCTTGGGTACGTTCTGGTGAAGGATAATGATTCGACCTACAACTAAATATGCATGAAAAATCAGAGCTAGTGGTCTCGCCAAGGAAGACAACTTTCCACCCACGCTCGTTGCTTCAAAATTAGTAATGGTATGTAAAGAATGTTTTCACAGTAGTAGAAAAATCATTGGCCATGATGGCAGAGTGTTGGCATATTTTTCTGCCAAATCCATAGGCCAGACATTCCATATCCCTACATTTAATGTAATGGAGAAAACTAAAAAGGGATATGCTGAAAACATGTGGAAGGTAGACCCTCTAGAATTCAAGAAATTGATTAACCAACATTGGTTGAAGGAAAAGAGGGGCAGTGCCGCTAAGGTTCCCCAGGAACTATTCAGAAGTGATTTCCATGAGGAATACCATAATTTAGTCACCCTACTAAGTAGGGTAATGGGCCTCCTTGATGCGGCCTTCTTTGAAAAATGGATGTTCTAATTCACTGAGGAGATCATTTGAGGTGAGACAAAGTTCCATTGGGAGAAGATCATCAGTGACAACATACATAAGTAGCTTCTGGCTGTAAAGAAAACATCCAAGTTCTACATGACCTCCTACTTGGTGTACCTCCTAGTAGAGAAATTCCTGTAAAAGGGCCTTTTTGTTACAAATAACTTGGGACCTAGGAGATGATACCTTAAAGTATATGACTGTTACCCTCAGTTGCAATACAAAAACTTCAAGAGAGAATATTGGAGGGTGAATGATGCCTTCATTGGGCACATCATTAGACTCCTTGGGGGAGACTTTGAGAGAAGAGGCTCGCATAGTGCTAGAGCCTTCATCGAACAGTTTGGGTATCTATTCATACAGTTCCCAAAGTTTACATACATCAGAATAAAGGGGTTCTCTAAGAGGCCTTATAAGCTTCCACACTACTCCAATGACTGCATGATCCTATTGTTCTCTCGATAACTAAAAAAATGCTCATTCCCTACTAAGCAAAAAACATAGAGCAGGGATCCCATATCCCTTGAACTTTGGGCAAGGAATGTATGCATGTCCCACTGCCCAATGCATGGAGTATTCAGAGAAGGAGCTGGTGGAATACAATCTAAACCTTCACACAGCTCGATGGAGAATGGACCCATATGGAAATTGAAGAAATGGGTCATTTTGATGCCTAACAATGCAAAGCAACAACCTTATGGGAAACTCAATTAATGGGGGGACCAATTGCACTAAACTAAGTGACCTATAGGTTTTTAAAGAAGTTGACTCCTATAATTGGGGGGTTTAGAATGAGAAAAGGAAGAAGATATATAAAATAAAGATCTAACTTAAGGCAATATGCCAATATGTAGGTATGGGAATGGTAAATATTCCTTTCAAATGGGATTTAAGGGCCCGTTCAACAATCTGGATGTCCAAAAATAACAGATAACATAGATGAAAAGCCTAAGAAGTTTATAAAATAACATAAAATAACTTCTATACACATTTACTGAAAAGAAGAGTCCAAGACATGGTCTAAATCAACAAACTTATATTGAAATTATAGAAGTTCTACAAATAAACTACTCAGTACAATAACAACACAGTATAATGTCTTGTAAACTAGCTAAGACATAGAAATGCCGAACAACAATGACACAGTCTATGAATCTTAATACAATAATCTAAAAACAATACAAAGGCCTGGTGTCTTTCCACAATTTTGTGTATTCTCCGAACTCAAAACCCATTTTCAGAGAGCTAAAGAAGTATATATATAGAGAGGTATCCCTTTTCTTGGGAGCCAGTAATAGAAAAGATTCCCTAGCACTAGAAATGACGTCTGTTGCAATGATTTTCCATGGCCGTTTCAATAGAAAATATTTTGAAGCATGGAATGCAGTAGCCTTCAAACTAGATGCATCGCCCTGCGAATGATGATTGTGGTCCTAGTGGAAGCAGAAAAAAATTCCCTTGCAGACACATGTCACTCACCCACATTGTTGCCTAGGACACGTGGTGATAGGATGGGGCTTGTTGCTCATTCTTCCCTTTCAGCACTAAAAATTCCCACGGAGAAGACATGCGGAGGAGTCTTCATCCCAAGCGTTGACTGTGGTGTCCACCAGAAGGTGCTAATGGAATGATGCTACGTGAATTGTAGGAAAATATTGGTAGAGAAGCAAAGGGGAGTGGGCTCTCAAAGGCTCGTGCTGCTGACACTTGGACGCACGAAAGGGATTGATGAGCAAGCGGGAAAAATTCTTCAAAAAGGGGCTAGAGATATCCAAACATATGAGGTGTGGGTCGGGGCTAAGCAAAACAGTATTATCAACCCAAAGGGAGCTCAAAGGATTTTCAATCCATAACTTTTGGCAACTACCAGGGGCATTTAGCCTATGGAATGGGAACCCAAAATTTCTGGTTTGAGGACCAAAGTCGTATCCATTGGAAAATGGAGTTAGAGCTTTGAGGTTGTAGTCTGCAGAGGTATCCAGTCGGCCTTAGATGGTATTGATATGGTACACAGATTCTCTTGTGCCTCATGTAGATTGATTACTTCTTTGAAGGGAAGCTTCATGGATATCTTGATCCTAGACTCAAGCTAAAAGAGGAGTTGCGCTATTTGATGGGTGATCCTCAGTAGTAGGGGTTGATTGAAATTATGAAACACAGTTAACTATTGTTTCTTCTCCTTGATTGTTGTTGCGATATGCTCTGTCATAGCCACCAAATCATTAGAGAGAAATAGGGAGGGAAA
The DNA here is from genome assembly GCA_007258455.2 of Sequoia sempervirens. Lineage (NCBI taxonomy): Eukaryota > Viridiplantae > Streptophyta > Pinopsida > Cupressales > Cupressaceae > Sequoia > Sequoia sempervirens. Next base: position 313,075,325 of record VDFB02000003.1, on the reverse strand, counting down.
GCCCATTTGAGCCAATTGGGAGAACTTTGTCCATATATTGTTCATATTTCAACCTAGTGTTATCAAGCAATTGCTAGCATGAAGGATGGCCGCGTGGAAATAGATGAATTATTTTTCCTTCTTGGCAACTGACCTCCGGTCTTGAATCTCTACATTTACTGGGTTCTCATTTGCCACTGTGTATAGCTTGTCTAGTAACTTTTTCATCTTAGGTACTTTCTCTACAATGAATTTTGGGAACTGTTCAATTGTTCCACAAAACTCTCTACTCAAACTTTCCACTTCTGCCATGAATTGAAGCGCCAAATGAAGAGTCAAATAGAAAGTATTGACTTTTTCTTAGTAGGAGATATATAGTTGTCGGGCTACTGATAGGAGATCTCACTAAGTATCAAGCGACTGGGCAGGATTCTTGAAAGCACCAATTTCCATCTCCTTCAACCCGACATCCTATGTCAGTGTTGGAATATTGTGTCTCAATCTCATAGGCTGAAACCTCTGGAAGAGAAAAGTCAGTGTGACATTCCTTTTGTCTCGTTGGCTAGTAGTTTAGTAACCTTTTGATTTGCTCATGTTGCTGAGACAATGTTGTTGTCTTGCCAACTGGTGTTGTCACTATGACTTGTGATGTTCGCTGTAACCTTCTGCCGAGTGGAGACCTCTGGCCGATGGTTTGGTATCTAGCAGATGTCGGAGATACTCATGGCGACTAGATCATCAAAGTAACTCAAATGTTTTGGTATGTTGTCCTAGTGATATGGAAAGTCTCATTGACGGTTATACATTCGGAGTCATTGGGATAACATAAGGGTTCGATAGGAACTCTTGGCGACGGGTGTTTGTCTCACCAATGTTGTGGGATTTGTTTGGTATAACTCTTGTTGAAAGGTGGTCTCGGGGTAACATGGAGGCTTCGGTATGAAGTCTTAGAGATGAACAAAGTCTTGCCGACTGTTGGAAATTTCAGAATAACATGAAGGTTTGGTATGATCTCTTGGCGAAAGACGATAGTCTTGCCGATGGGAATACTCTTGTCTATGTGACTTGTGAACTTTGATATGATGTCTCATCGAATATCGATTGTCTTGCCGAATAGCGATACATGTGATGGATATTGGTATGATGCCTTGGTGACAAGGCGAAGGCTGAGCGACGGCTTGTGAACTCAATGTAACGTATTGCCGATAGTGAAGACTCTTGGCGATAATGACGATATGGCTTTGTGGCATCAGGGAGACACGGTTAGTGTCTGACCGACATGCAAATATGTTTTGAATGCCTTTGACCGAGTGATGAATTTCCTACATGGTGTGACTTGGACAAATCAAAGGAGGTAGAATGTGAACCATTTGTTGTGATTTGACAGTTGGAAATGAACCGATTCACAGAGGCAGTTGAGAAAGAATGTGTATGCATTTTTTGTATGTTCTGAAGAAAGAGAGAGATAGCATTGCAGTGAGGGCCGAGTGGCTGGCTAGAAGGCCGAGGCCATGAGGCCGAAATAGAGGAAAGAAAGAGGCAGGGTTATGCTGCTGAAATCTCTCTTGATCAAGGATTGAATGCCATGGTCGATCTCTTGTGTTGTTCTGTACTGTATACTGTGTGAGGGTATTGCAATAGTACAAAGATTGTTTGTTTTGAGAGGTTGATTAGGAAATGTAAAGGGGAGAGTTTGCTACCAGATTGATTCCAAAATGAACAAGATGTAATCTCTGGAAAGGCTATGAGCCTGAATTGTATTGTAATCTTTTGTTGCTAAATAATACAATGGATCGATCTTTGGAGTGTGGGGTTTTTTACCCAAAAGGGTTTTCCCCACGTAAATCTATGTGTTCTAGTTTTCTGTCTTATCTTTCATCTATGTTGGTTCTGCTTCTAGAATTTGTTATTGCATGATGTTGAATTTACATGTGCTTCTATTAGAAGGATTAATGTGGGAAATGAACTGTGTTTGTTTCCGCTTTAGGACATAGTTGTTCGTGTCTTTGAGGCAATCTAATCAAAATTGAAGTTACCGAAGGCACCACTGTTCTTGGAGATTTCTCTGAGATGTCCTAAATTTCCCTAACAAGTGGTATCAGAGCCATCTTTTGGTTGCTAGTTCTGGGTATTTCTCTTTTGAAGATTTCTTAGCTTGATAGGCTGGAGGAAATCTGGAGGAATGGACTCATTTATTGATCCTTTGGTGAGTGGAAGCCTTGTGATATTCAGAGACAACACACAACTTGAAGGATGGTGGAGATGGAAAAGGGATTTGATCATGTTGTTTTGTTGTGATTTGTGTCTCTTGGTTGGCAACGGTATAACCTTGGTGTATGAGGTGTATTTTCTTGCTCCGTGGCTGTGTAGCAGTAAATCTTTCATATTGGAAGTCTGTGTGAGAGGCTCCTTGGTGATATGGAGAAGTCTAGTTTGTTTCTCAGCCACAAAAGAGAGTGCTTATGCTAGGTGGTGTTTTCCTGGTGTGGGAAGGCACCATTTTCCTGTTAATCTTGAATACGTAAAGGCTATGGAGTGAATCATTAGTTGATTTGCAAGCTTCTGAAATATCCTATCTCTTTCTCAGATGCATGTACATGTTTTACATGGTTAAGTAAAACTTGTGGTTATGTGGAGTTGTTGTTAAGGTATTTTCTAGACCCCGGCTTTTGGGGTGTTGTTGGATGAGATAGTTGCAGTTCTGCATGCATGCTTTGTGCATGGTTTGAGGAGGTGTGATTTCTTCTCTACATGGGAGTGTTGGTACATGATTTGTCACTCAACATTCTTGTGGTGGTGCTTGTGGGTTCCTTAATTATGGTGCTCGTTGTGGATGTGTTTGGAAAATCAGGTTTAGTGTGATCTGGTGTCTGAGTCATGTTGTCTACGTGGTTATTCTCTTTGAAATCTCAGTGTTCCAATTTCCAATGCAATGATGGGTTTGCATGTTCGATGTTTGTGATCTATGAGTTATGCGGTTGGTGGATTAGCTACCCATTGGCTGCAGTGAGATAACTTGGATGTGGACTGTCCTTATCCACGAGGTTGATTCATTGCTGGTGAAAACTTGTTAGCTGGCCTTGTCTGTGGTCACTTGTGCATTGGTGTGATTTCTTTGAGATGAGAGGATGGTTATTGTTTGAGTACTTGAATAGTCAATTATGAGAACCTGAAGCAGGTGGTCATGATGCTTGGAGAGCTCGGGTGTCACATTTCAATGGGAGCTTTGGCAGTAATTGTGGGTTCATCACATGGTGGTAAATGGTCTTCCTTAGTGTTACAAATGTTTCAAGGGGGAGCTTTTAGATCTTGTTTCTGTAGAAGGGTTCTTTCACATTTGCTTTTGGTGGTGCTTGATAGGTGATGTTGGTTTTGTGTCTCAATCTCATAGGCTAAAACCTCTGGAAGAGAAAAGTCAGTGTGACATTCCTTTTGTCTGGCCGATTGGAAATTTAGTAACCTTGTGATTTTCTCATGTCGTCGAGACAATGTTGTTGTCTTGCCGACTGGTGTTGTCATTGTGACTTGTGATGTTTGTTGTAACCTTCTGCCGAGTGGAGACCTCTGCCCGACGGTTTGGTATCTAGCGGATGTCGGAGAGACTCATGGTGACTGGATCATCAGAGTAACTCAATTTTTTTGGTATGTTGTCCTAGCGATATGGAAAGTCTCATCGACGGTTATATATTCGGAGTCATCAGGATAACATAAGGGTTTGGTAGGAACTCTTGGAGACGGGTGTCTGTCTCATCAATGTTGTGGGTTGTCTTTGGTATAACTCTTGTCGAAAGGTGGTCTCGGGGTAACATGGAGGGTTTGGTATGAAGTCTTAGACATGAACAAAGTCTTGCCGACTGTTGGACATTTTAGAATAACATGAAGGTTTGGTATGATCTCTTGGCGAAAGACAATAGTCTTGCCTATGGGAATACTCTTGTCTATGTGACTTGTGAACTTCGGTATGATGTCTCATCGAATATCGATGGTCTTGCTGAATAGCGATACATGTGATGGATATCAGTATGATGTCTTGGTGACAAGGGGAAGTTTGAGCGAGAGCTTGTGAACTCAGTGTAACGTCTTCCCGATAGTGAAAATTCTTGGTGATAATGACGATCTAGCTTTGTGGCATGGAGGAGACACGGTTAGTGTCTCACCGACATGCGAATACATTTTGAATGCCTTTGACCGAGTGATGACTGTCCTATGTGGTGTGACTTGGAAAAATCAGAGGAGGTAGAATGTGAACCATTTGTTGTGATCTAACAGTTGGAAACAGACTGATTCACAGAGGAAGTTGAGAATGAATGTGTATGGATTTTTTGGACGTTCTGAAGAAAGAGAGAGATAGTGTTACAGTGAGGGCCGAGTGGCTGAATGGAAGGTCGAGGCCATGAGGTCGAAACAGATGAAAGAAAGAGGTAGGGTTATGCTACCAAAATCTCTCTTGATCAAGGATTGAATGCCATGGTCAATCTCTCGTGTTGTTCTATATTGTTTACTGTGTGAGGGTATTGCAACAGTACGAAGATTGTTTGTTTTGAGAGGTTGATCAGGAAATGTAAATGGGAGAGTTTGCTACTAGATTGATTCTAGAATGAACAAGATGTAATCTCTGAAAAGGCTATGAGCCTGAATTGTATTGTAATCTTTTGTTGCTGAATAATACAATGGCTCAATCTTTGGAGTGTGGGGTTTTTTACCCGAAAGGGTTTTCCCCACATAAATCTGTGTGTTCTGGTTTTCTGTCTTATCTTTCATCTGTATTGGTTCTGCTTCTAGAATCTGTTATTGCGTGATGTTGAATTTACATGTGCTTCTGTTAGAAGGATCAATGTGGGAAATGAACTGTGTCTGTTTCCACTTTAGGACATAGTTGTTCGTGTCTTTGAGGCAATCTAATCGAAATTGAAGTTACTGAAGGAACCACTATTCTTGGAGATTTCTTTGAGATGCCCTAAATTTCCCTAACAGTCAGCTCCTCAATTCTTTTGTTCGCAATGGAGAGTCATTCTTGTAGAGTCCCTAACTAGGCAAGAAATTGTTCCTTAGCCTAGCTTCTAGTTGTGGATTCCTTTTCCCAGGAAAGCTTTACTTCCTAGATCTCCGTCTAAAATTGAGCTTGTTTTCCCTAGAACTCTTTATCCTTTTTTTGCATTTCCTACTCCAATTGAATTCACTATTTCCGAAGCTCTTCGATCTTCTATTGCATTTCTCCCTTCGCCTGAGCCAACTTGACTTGTAATTCCTAGTTTTTTTGTTGCAGTTCAGTGACCAGGTTGGGATCCAAGGACTAGAACTCTACAAGTTCCACCCAAATTCTAGCACATTCCACCTGCGCTTGCTGAGATATTTGTTAGTAGTCACCACTCATTGGGTTTCCTCCATCAGTTCAACTTTGCTTTGTAGCTAGGCTTCCCAAAGATCGATCCCTACAGCATGAATCGTATATTCCTCAGGTTGCATCTCCCCCTACCGTTTGATGGTGTTCGGATTGATGGTTGCAAAATGCAATGACTATTGAAACTCATTGAAAAGGTTTGCATGCATGGCTTGATTGTCTTTGTATAATATTTATCTTTTCTCTTCTGGACTCTGGGAGCTCGTGCTGCTTTTTTTTTGTCACCTTCCAACATAAATTTTGTAGGTGATTGAACCAACTCGCCAGCGAATGACGCACTAGGAGGAAGAGCAAAAGAGAAAGAGAGATTTGTGTTCCTGGCTAATGTATTCTTTGGTAGAGAGACCATTGATGGGGAGAACAAAGGAATGTTATACCAAGGCCTAATTGGGGAAGCAACAGAAGGACTCATGGGGAGTGGTGGCGGTAGTAGAGATGCAATAGATTCCATTTGTTGGGAAAGTTGAGTCAGAGCCAATGCAGTGGGAGTAAAAGGGGTAGTAATGGCGGATCTAGACTGAGTTGTGATAAAAGGTGGGATAGACCGTAGGGGATTAAAAGTTGCATGTTTGATTTGGAAGAATTGAGAGAAACCTCTCGCGACCATGGAAGTAGAAAAAGAAAGGCCGACACTAGAAGTAATTAGGGGTGCAGATACAACAGAAGTAGTAGGAGTAACTAACGATTGTGTAATGAGAAAAGGGGGAGAGAAAGATACCTGAGGCACATAGGACTTCAATCCCTAGCTTGTTGCAGGTTCCTATGGGCCTTCTCCAGAAGTTGCATCCGTGCATGATCTCTTATCAGGTGGAGAAGTGTCCACTTCTATGACCTATGAAGATTGCAAGGATACACTAGGTCTTTTCCCAAATTTTTTGTGTGGCTGTGAGACCTCTGACTATGATATAGTCACCTGCTCTCTCAGTGGAGCTTTGTTGGGTTGCTCTGTCACTTTTCCAATTTTTTGTGCTTGGGCCTGTTTCACCTCCTTTCCCTTCACTGTATATGTCTTAGCCTCCTCTAGGTCTATATCCTCATCATCACTTGCATCAGTCTCTTCATGCCCTTTGTTCCATATATTATCAAACCTTTCATCCTTGTCTACCTCTTGGAACAGGCCATTAAGGCATTTGGTCTCCTAATGATAAATCCAGAAGTCGTCAATTTTTCCTCTCTCCACTGCCAATGCTTGAACAATTCATTGCGAAGGGTGGCCCCTATTTGGAACTTCTCATTATGCTTCCCCAAAGGTAAATAAAAAGAGAGCTATAGTGGCCTCCTATCATCAGTAGGAACATAGGCCAGGTCCACAAATAGATCATCTTGTTCTAACTACGAATTTTGCCGAGCTTCCCAGTAAGGCCGGGGGCTGTGAATCACCTTAACTTTTAGGTCCTCCAAGTCATTATCGGGGTTATATTACCACTTGTCACAAATTAATACCAATCCCAGATAAGCTAGCTTTTCTTATAGTAGACCATGTGTTTGCTTCTTTTCCATTATCACCGTTTTGAAACTCAAAGGGAAAATAATTTTTTTTTAGCTTCTTTCCTCCACAAAAGTTGTCTATAATCGATAGTTGCCGAAACACCTTGACGGACAACACCCTATCTGTGACGCATGCTGGGAGTCGAAATGGCTCCTTAATAAAGCCATGGAGCCTAATGAATGTGAAATCCTCTCTGAGAAACCAATCACAAAGAGGACGAAAAATCTGCATCCACCTTGTTTGTTCGGCTGAAAGCCGATAAAGCTGGCCATCCTCACTAAAATATTGCAAAATTAGAGTCAAGAAACACTCCAAAAATGTATAGTAATCATAATTCACAGAAAGGAGGGGAGTCCACACATAAATTGGCATTATTACTCCATTTTCATCAAAAATAGCCTAGCCCATACATTTTCTAAAGAATCAGGGTTCTAGTGCAAAAAAATATGAGCAAGGAGAGAAGAAAACCTGAACTTCTATTGTGTGTTGTATTCCTTGATCGAGCTCAGCATTTCCCAGAAAATGACTTCCACAAAGTCATACTAGAATAAAGAATTTTGTCTCGTTAACTGAAAACTCAGACCGATTTGAAACTCTTCCACATACTTTTCATCGTCCATGCCACAAACAAAAGCCATCATAGAGAAGGCCTCCTACAAGTCTGAGCTAAAAGCATTGTGCGTGACTAGAATTTGTGGCGGCTTTCAAAAATATTCTTTAGGCCTTTTGGTTTCTTTGTTATAAAAGTCTAGAGTGAGATCTTTGGTCCTCTAGAACTCCTCCACTTTCTTTGGAGTGAATGTCTCCATCTATTCTACTCTAGAGCCCCTTCCGGGAGGGATGCATAACATATCCATGATAGCCTCCACACTTATCACAACCCTTAGTTCCCAGCCTTTAAAGGTGTTACTATCTAGGTAAAATGTTGAATACACTCATGAACTAGTTCTGGGTAGTTATGCACAAAATGAACCATATACTGCAGGAGACCATAGAACCATAGCTTGTATGCCAAATATTGTTGGCTAGTGGCCTATTTCATTCTCTTGCAGGCTGCTTCCCTAAGAATCTTAGGGTTGGTTTTAAGGATAGGGTCATTGAATGCTATCCCATTCTTCTGTTATCAGGGTCTGGTCCCTATGCGCTTTCTTGTCCATGACTCGTGTGCGGATCCACTTTAGCTTCTCTGGTATCCCAAGAAAAGCATAAGAGATGTTATAAAAAATGATGGCCATTGGTGTCTCATGCATGGAATCAAATAAGCTTTGGGTTGCCTCTCCTTGTGCTTCCATCTAAAGATTCTAGGTCATTTTAGGAATTTGTGGACCATAGCAACATTCAAACTCTTTGCAATTCAGTTGGGTTCTTTAGAAAATTTTGCACTCAAAGCTCTTAATGATGAACATTGTAATCAAAAAGATTTTCACAGTGATGTTATTTCGCATGCAACACTTAGTCTTTTCTTGAATTGGAGTTGTAGACAACGGTTTCCCTTTTGCAATAAATTCGGCATGTTCCGCCAACTCTCTTGTTCATGCCAAATGATTTTTTTTTCCTTTTAAAAAATACATCAATTCATAATGACGATTAGTCATTGTGTCCTATGGCGTGATTTCCTGGGAAATTGAAATAATTGGAGGCATAGAAAACCTTTCGCATGCTTTTCAATTAATAACCTAAAAAGAATAATTAGGAAAAAAGTGTAACAAGTACACAAAAATATTGAGTTCATCCTTGGAGAAATAAAAATGCCCACATCATGACACATTAACGCTTCACCGTGCGGAAAATCACTTGGGACTACCATTGATTTTAGCTAATTAATTTCTCCTTAACTTCACATGCAACAATTCATACACCTCAGATGCATCTGGGTGGGATTCTCAAGTTTTCTCTTGGTGGGAATTTTGAGTTGGCTCTTGATGGGATTTTAGAGTTAATACCTGATCAGCATCATGCTTATCACACACATGTACCTCAACTATTTCTATAAATAAACCCTAATACAATAGAAAAATTACACTTGGTAATTAGGAAAAATTGGAATTTGGTAGTTGGGTAGAGATAGGCATAATGAATACTCCAATTAGGCTTACTAGCATTAAGTTACAGGTATCATTTCTAGGTGAAATTTCTAGAAGGCGTCTAAAACACATGACGAAGAAAAAGCATTCCTTGGAAATTACAACAATGAAGTGGATACTGAGGAGAGAATGCATAGAATATGAGGATAACTATAGGGTTAATACTGACATTTTCTCCCATTTTGTTGCCTCTTTGCTTGATATACAGGTACCCAAGCCAATGATCTTGCAACTTGTCAAACCACAATCCAAATACCTGTAAAACATAATGAACAAAAACATTAGGATATCAAATGCAAGTAAGAACAAGGATTCCCCATGAAATCCATTAGCAAAGCTAAAAATAGGAAAAGAAACAAGAATGAAATGAAAGGACAATAAAGCAAACTAAATCCTATTGAAGACAATGCAAACTCTTGATCCCATGGGGGAATTGGTGCCAATTTGATTTAAAAATTGGCACTTTCCCAACTCCTATGACGCAAGCTTGATGAATGTTGATGAATGATCCACTTTGATGAAGAATGGTGAGTGGTTCAAGACCAAAATATGCATAACCTAGCTATGAATTTGAAAATGTGGATGGAGATTGGTAAATATTTGAGCATAGTAAGTTTACTCAAATTGTGGATGATGAAATGAGGAGATTAGCCTCTTATTTATAGAATGAGAAGATGGATGAATGTCCAAAATAGAGAAATGTGGGACTAAGAATTAGCCAATGGCCAAGTGCCACCTGTCAACTTATGAGTGGATGGAGGATGTGCAAGTTTTGAAGAATGTGTCAATAAATGCATATATTTGAATTTTGAAATTGTTGAAATGACATGTAAGAGGGAAAGAAGATGCATTGAATGCTAGTTGGATCAAGGAAAAATGAATTTATAAGAGGAGTAAATGCCTTGTTGGAAGGAAAAAGTACACTTGGATTTTTAATTCAAATTGAGAGAATATTCCTTAAAAGATGCCTTGTTGAGGAAAATAGAGATTTAATAAATCGAATAACTCTATTTTTCATGTGCAAGTGGTAAAAGATGGAGGATGGGACATGAGAAGAGATTAAATTAATCAAGGTTGATTAATTTAATGAAGGGATTGAATGATGTGACCTATTTGACTTAAATTTGTGGATTTATTTAAATCAAATATGAGAAGAATGTGATAAAGGATTAATTAAATAAGGATTTTTATTTATTTAATTAAAAGAGATGATGTTAGATTAAACTAAATAAGGTTTTATTTAATTTAATTTAATAGATAGACTTTAGAGATTTAATCAAATAAAATTAATTATTTAATCAAATAGGATAATTAGATCATAATGGTTAATTTAATTATTGAGAAAGAATGACTTAATCAGATAACTAATTTATTTAATTAAGAGAGGAATATTGATGAATTTAATTAGATAAAGGTATTTGATTAAATGGTTAGACCAAAGGATGATTCAAGATGAAACGATGTTAGTGGTCAGGATCAGATGTCCAATGTCAATTAGTACATTTTACGTGTCTACATTTTTCCTCTCTTTGAAGCAATGCACTTGTTGTGTTGGTTCAAAGAATAAATGGTCTCGATCAAAGCCAAAAAAAATTCATTTTCAAAATCTTGCCCCACTACTGCCCGGTGAGAGAAAACATGCCAATATATTACCCCCTCAAGAGATTGGACGAAAATTTTGATTTTTGGGTGATCTCGTGAAAAAAGAGGACAAGGTGCCCGACAGGTTAAAAAATGCTCCAAGAGGCCAAAAACATGTCTAAACACAATAAAACGATGTAAAACAGGCCTCAACTGGACAAAAATAGGTTCAAGAGTCCAAAACCCTAGCAGGATAGCCAAACAAGGTGAAAAAACCCTAATTTTCAAGCTTAAAAAGGCTCTAAGGGGTCACTTTCAATTCATTTTCACACAACCTTTTAGCAATTCTAAGATTTTAGCTCTGATAGTCTAATGAAATGGGGCAATGACAACTCTTAATGCACATTTCTGACTGAGTCTAGACATACCAGCGGCCACTCAGCATTGGGGCACCAGTAAGTGATCCTTACTTGAGCTTTGTTTTTCTTTTTTAGCATTCATTTATTGCTTTTAAAGTTAGTTCTTTTGCAGCGACGCTATATAGCGCTGCTCAAAAATAAAACTGTGCCGCTCAGTGTTAGATTGTGCCGTGGCAGTGTAGTTTGGAAACAAACTACAAACTCTGACGCTGATGTCATGGCCTGCAGGGTCATTTTTAAAGTGCACCGCAGCTGTGCTCTTTTAGAGTTTAGCGCTCCAGCGTTGTAGTTTGGAATTTTCAAACTGCGACGCCTTCACAGATAGTGACACTGGGATGATTTATTGGACGCTTGGGATGAAATTTTTCAAAATTTTTAACATGGTGACATTTCCTAATGTAGGATGCGGCGAGGGAGCTCTACTCTTGAGACATGGTTATTTGTGAGATCTCAGTGATAGGGATCAAGATCGGTTGTGGGACATGGGACTATGGTTCATTGCATATGCAGTTCCTATGCAGACCCACCTTGGGATGATGTCAGTGCTTTCTGAGAGATGGCATAGTGAGACCTTGTCGTTCCACCTTCCTATTGGCGAGGCCACCGTCACCCTGGAGGATGTGTGGCAGATCCTCAGATTGTCGATACATGGGCGGGGCATTATTTACGACATGGATGCCAGACGGGATTCCTGCCACACATTCGTCACTATAGAAGAAGTTATCTATTGTGAGGGTTAGATTGAGCTTGAGCATCATAAAGCTCTGGCCTCTCCCTTCCGCTTGGTGGTTACAAATATTATTTCAGGTCTTGTTGCCCTAGATCGGCGGGGTCGGTATTTCAATCCTGGCTGGGGACTTTGCTGGGAGCGGATGGTGATGCTCAAGAGGATGGTTCATTTTGTTTGGGGGCCTATTCTTCTTGCTTCACTCTACAGGAATTTACATGAGTACGTCTACCTTGACGACCGAGCACTATGGGCAGGTGTTACACTCCTCCATGTGTGGGCGTGGGAGCACATTGCTATTCTTTAGCCGCGAGTTGTTGCAGTATAGATGGGGCCTGATGATCCCCTAGTGTGGTGTTACAGAGGTGGTGTGTCTTTTACACACACACGCGAGCACAAGATTCCTTACTGGAGGAGGGTCCTAGATGAGATGCAGGTTTTTACATCGTGCCCATACCTTGGTCACCTGGATGGGCTGATGATGCCCAACATATCTTCTTTTCCCATTAGGACTAGCTTATGCAGGGGTGGGAGCATACCATGGTGGAGAGATACCTGTAAAAGATCTTCTAGAGACTTGAGCAGCTATAACACAAGAATTTCCATGGGGATGGGAAATAGCGCTTCCTTCCTATATACCAGCTCGTACAACAAAGTCTTAAAGACTTGGTTAGGAGTTATCCGGTCTACTCAAAGCGCTACCCGAAGGTTATTCTGCCACTCCTTTTGATGCTTTGACTTGATTCTATTAATAAGTCAGACTAGATTTTTATTCATCGATTCATCTAGGCCATTTACCTACGGATAGTAGTTTGAAGATGTTCTTAAGAATATGCCATGACTGAGTACAAATTTCTTAAGATTATTGTCCTTGGCAAACCAAATCTCATTACCAATTCCTCGATAAGGTTCACAATCTCCGCCTTCATCGCATTCTTTAGGGGCATGGCCTTGGTCCATCTAGTAAAGTAGTTCGTAGTTGTGAGGATGCATTTGTGTCTAGCACTAGAGGTGGGATTAATCATCCCAATAAAATCAAGGCACCATTGTGCAAAGGGTTCTTTGGTAACTATTAGATTTAGGGGCATTGTTGAGTTATTCCTTCTCCCTATGAAGAATTGGAATTCCTTGCAGGCCTTAACCAAAGAGTGTGAGTCACTGAATAGTGTAGGCCATGAATATCCGACACACATAATTTTGATGGTAGTGGTCTTTGCAGAGAAATGTCTACCGGTGGGACTGCTGTGGAATATGTCTAAAATTTTCTTTGCTTGCTTTTTGGTGATGCACCACAGGAGAACCCCACTGTAGTTCCTTTTGAAAAGGACTCCTTCGATGAGTGCATATCCACTATTTTGTAATCTATATAATCTTTTTTTTTTGAGAAGGGAGGCATGTCGGGTATTTCCTAGTCTACTTGAATCTCATCTGATCCACCTACTAATAGCCTTCAGACTCAGATTCATTCCTTAGAACAAGTTCAGGTTGTTCCCCTTCAGCTAAAATTTATTGATCATGCGCCAAATACTCACATAGTCCTCTCCCTCGGATGGTCTTTGTGGGTCTAACCTCAATGTCATATTCCAGGATCTTAGTAATCCTATTGGCCCTTTTCTTTGTGATTTCTCCTTCCATAATGTATTCATGCACACTAGAATGCATGACATATACTACCACCTTGTTGCAAGATATGAGATGTTAGAACTTGAGCCCCTTAACAATGGTGAATGCTTTCCTTTCAATGAAGCTATAATTTGTTTCATAATCCTTTAAGGTTTGGAAATGAAATTCTATTGGATGTTCTCCCTTTCGTTCATCATCTTGATGGGTCAAAATAGTAGTAATGCTAGATTTTCTACTGAATACATACATTAAATTAAGTCCTTTGATAGGTTTGGATTTACCAACATAGGAGCTAAAGAAATAGTGTCCTTAACCTTCTCAAAGGCTTCTATGGCCTCTTTTTTCCATTTGAACAATTGATCCTTCTTGAGCATCAGGGAAATAGGTCTAATTAATCTTGCAAAATTAGAAATGAATTTTCTCACAAAATTTTCCATTCCTAGAAAGGACTGAACTCCCTTATTTTTGATTGGTAAGGGAAGTTCCCTGATTTCCTTCACCCGTTTTGGGTCAATTGCAATTCCATCTTTGGACACCATGTGTCCCAATAGTTTTTCTTGCAGAACTCTGAAGACACATTTTTTCGGGTTCAGGGATACCCTGAACTCTTGGCATCTTTTAAAAACTATTTCTAGGTGATCGAAATGATCATCTTTAGACTTAGAGAATACAACCAAATCATCCAAGTAGATTAAGATAATATTTTTGATCAATTCTCTAAAAGCAATATACATTGTTTGTTGGAAAGTTGCTCTTGCATTTGAGAGACTGAAGGGAATTTTTGCATAGGTAAACGTTCCCCACTTGGTAGTGAACCTTTCCTCTCTTTCCCCAATTGGCTCTCGCATTTGAGAGACCGAAGGTCATTTTCACGTAGGTAAACATTACCCACTTGGTAGTGAACATTTTCGTGTAGGTAAACATTCCCCACTTGGTTGTCTTGTGTCGGTCTTCCTCTTTTACCTAGATTTGGTTGTAACTGGAGAAGTTTTCTAGTAGAGAAAACATTTTTGATCCAACCACTATTTGCAAGATTGACTCCATGGAGGGCAAGGGGTAGTGGTTCTTCAGGGATGCTCCATTTAGGTCCCAAAAATCAACACACAGGAAGATGTCTCTATTCTTCTTTCAGACAGGGACCAGGTTGGACACCCATGTGTTGTACTTAATTGAGAAGATGATCTGAGATTGAATTAGCTTTGTCAACTCTTGGGCCATTAGTGCCTCAATATTCAAATTTATTGGTCTTTGCTTCTAGCGGATAGGTTTTGCTGCTTCCGTCAATTCTATCGTATGTTGGATGATTTTGGGATCATATCCCTTGAGGTCATCATATGACTAGGCCACTAGTCCATTATTTTCACAAAATTGAATGAGCCTTTCTTTATCATGATGTGAGACATCTTTTCCAACATTGAGCTTCCTTCCATCCCACACCTGAAGTTCTACATAGTCATTTTTGTCTGCTACAAACTTCCTCTTGTCATTCCTTGCATCATCATAATCGAATAGGTTTTCAAGAGTGACCAATCCTTTTGGAAGATTATTGGACCTTAACTAAATACTTTTCCCTTCATAGGCCTTAACGATTTTCAGTTGGAGTTGCTCAACGAACTCCTCTAATTGTTGAATGAATGAGGCGATGTGTTCATCACTTTCAAAAAATTGCTAACTCTGATAATTATTTAGGATTTTCGATTGGAAAATCATTCATACAAAGTGTATTGTGTGAATTAGGTCGGGAACAAGGTCAAATTGAGATCCGATTGCTGCCATGCGATTTGCGTCTGTATTTTTCTCTCTAGGCACTATTTGGATATTATAGGCTTCAAAGCTTTCAATCAAGTCCCAAAATATATGTCTATAGGATCTCATATAGACATTCTTGGCTACGAGGAGCCCTCAAACTTGATTGACTACTAGCTCAGAGTCTCCAAACACTATTATTTGCTTAATGCCCATCCATTCTACAAGAATCAGACCTTGCACTAGGCCTTCATATTCAGCTTCATTGTTCGAATAGGAAAATTGAAAGAAAAAATACCTAAGGGTATTTTCATTGGATGGGGATGTCAAACATATCTCGGCCCGTGCACCAACTTTACATCTTGCTCCATTGAAATGTAGCGTCCATAGCTCTGAGGCTTGATTGCTCTTGGATTCCTTCATGACCTTCAAAATAACTTGATCTTCGGTAGCATTCTGTAGCAGAGTATGTACTGAAACCATCTGATTACTTGTTTGAGTCTGCAGATTTATGCGCAAGCCTCCTTGGAACTAATTTTGGTGGTAGGAAGATTTTCCCCCTTGATAATTTTGGTAAGTTGGCTTTAGAGGCATGGACTAGTTCTGCTTGATGGTAGTTATTTCGTTTGAGATGGTTTGAAATAATTCCTTGACATCACTCATCTCATCTTTTGAAGAATTAGATGTAGAAGCAACACTCTATGACGTGCTTGGATACGCATACATAGATTGGGGAGGAGTGGATGCATTGGTAGATGCTATCTCCTGGGCGAGAATCGACAATTCTACAAATATAGGCATAGTGGGCCAAGGCGGTAACTTTCTGGCATTGGTCAAATAATTATTTTCCTAAACAACAATGTTGTATGCACCTAGCAAGGTGTTCCCACCAAGGGACTAGATCATCACTGAAATGTCAGCGTTGAGAGACTTCAGATAGAACATGAATTCCAAATATGTAGGTGGATGGATTACAGGCTGAATCCTTTTCCAATTTGTGTGAAACCGGGCATTAAAGTCAGTCATGGCCTCCTGAGGCACCCGCTTTATGGTCACTAGCTGTTGAAATAGTGAAGACCGATCTCCATTATTTGAAAACCACTCATAGAAAGGATCTTTGAGTTGATCCCAAGTATCGATAGTATTGGATTCCAAAGTGCGATACCAATCTAGCGCTCTGCCTTTGAAAGAGGCTGCGAGCAACCTTAGTGCAAAATTTTGGTTGGTAACACCATGCACCAAACATATTTCTGCTACATCTTATTGGTGTACAGATGGTGTTTTCGAGCCTTCCCTAGTGAATTTTGGTACAACTTTTAAATCAGAGGCTAGGAGAGGGGCCCAAATAGTGGGTGCTACTAGTGTTATAAGAGGAATTTTGACATCCCATGCCACATAATTTGTGTTAACAATTGGCAACATGGCTGGTGGAGGGATCAGAACGTTCAATGGATGGGTTCTTGTTCGTACTATTACCAGCGGTGGCATTAGCAAGCCAAGGTTGTTCACTGTTTGAGATCTAGTAACAAGACTATGGCTCATACACCCACTTTAGATATAGATACATTTAAGCAAGTCCCACTGGGCATGCTAGAAAAAGAAACTATTGATGCCTAAAAATTTCAAGCAACAACCTTATGGAAACTCAGTTAATGGGGGGACCAATTGCGCTAAAGTAAGTGACCTCTGGGTTTTTAAAGAATCCAACTCCTATATTCAAGGGGTTTGGAATGGGAAAAGGAAGAAGATATATAAAATAAAGATCTAACCTAAGGTGATGTGCCAAGATGTAGGTATGGGCACGGTAAATCTTCCTTTCAGATGGGTTTTAAGGGCCCGTTCAACAATCTACATGTTCGAAAATAATAGATAACATAGATGAAAAGCCTAAGAAGTTTATCAAATAACATAAAATAACTTCCATACATATTTACTAAAAAGAAGAGTCCAAGACATGTTCTGAATCAACAAACTTATATTGAAATTATAGAAGTTTTGCAAATAAACTACTCAATACAATAACAACATAGTATAATGTCTTGTCAACTAGCTAAGAAATAGAAAGGCTAAAAAACAATGGCATAGTTTGTGAATCTTAATACAATAATCTAAAAACAATACAAAGGCCTAGTGTCTTTCCATAATTTTTTGTGTATTCTCTGAACTCAAAACCCCTTTTCAGAGAGCTGAAGTAGTATATATATAGAGAGGTATCCCACCGCCTGGGAGCCAGTAACAGAAAAGATTCCCTGGCACTAGCAATCATGTCTGTCACAATTATTTTCCATGGCCTTTGCAATAGAAAAGATTCCAAAGCATGAAATGCAATCACCTTCGAACTAGATGCATCCCCTTGGGAATGATGACTGTGGTCCCAGTGGAAGCAACAAAAATTTCCCATGCAGACATGTGTCACTCACCCATATTTTTGGCTAGGACGCGTGGTAATAGGACATGGCTTGTCACTCATTCTTCCCTTCTGGCACTGAAAATTCCCACGGAGAAGACACATGGAGGAGTCTTCTTCTTGAGTGTTGATTGTGTGGTATGCCAAAAGGTGCTCATAGAATGATGCTATGTGGCACACAGGTGGAGCTCGGTAGAGAAGAAAAGGGGAGAAAGCTCTCAAAGGCCCACACTATTGACACATGGAGGCATGGCAGGGCTCGGTAGAGAAGCAAGGGAGGAAATATTTGCAAGGAGTGCACGCTGGACACATGGAGCAAGCAACCAAAATTCTTCAAAAAGGGGCTGGAGATATCCAAACATATGAGGCATGGGTTGGGGCTAAGCAAAACAATATTATCAACCCGAAGGGAGCTCAAGGGATTTTCAATCCATAGGTTGAAAGACAGTATGCTCATCTACCTCATGTCGAAGACTTTTGGTCCAATTGCCAAGATTATAAGGAAGTGTAGATGAGGCACTACATGAGGATGACATCTTAGTTTGTAAGGTCAGTAAACTTGTTCCCTGTGCCCGATCAAATAGTCACTAACCTTGATATAGTGACACAACTAGTAGAAAACTAGACAAGACAATGGGTAGATTCTCAAATTGCACAGATCAAAGTGCAAGGTATTGTACTAACTTATGGCAAGTTTGAAGACAATCTTGAGAGTGAAAATGATAGTGGAGCAGTTGTTGCCCCAATAGAAGAAGCCCCTAAATCTCGTCCAACAACAAGATCGAAGAAAAGGAAGGATGTGCCTAAGTGCCATCCCAAGCACAAAGTGTATACACAGAAGGATGCAGAGGGAGAATCCCTGAAGAAAGCAAAGAGGGTAGGGGCATTCGTAAGTGAGATGCCTACAATTAAGGAGGATCCCCAACATGAAGGAGAAGAAGAAGTTGAGCAGCCACAATCACCACCTGCCACTTCTTCCCCCACTGCTACTACTGTCATTGCCACTCCTCCACCTCCCACATCTCAGGCATTGCCTATTACTTCTCCAACCATTGTGGACATTTTAGTCCACCTTGCTTCCACCTCACCAATGGCCCTAGTAATGGTACTAGACTCCTCCTCATCCATGACATCCCTATTGTCATCTTCCTCGCTCCCTCATCCATTTCCTACTCTTTCTACCCCAATGCATGCAGTAGCCACTGCCACTATTCCACCTCTCACTCTACCAAATTCCTTCACAAAATACATGCAATGTATACCTACTGAGATCTCTGGGGTAATAATGAATCCTATAGTTCAAGGCTTGATGGCCACAGATTGTTGTTGACTTTCCCATTCCTCCCCCATATACAAAGCTACCAAAGATTGAGGTCACTATGAAAATATTTGAAGAGATGAAGAAACACCAAAGGGAGGCCAAAAAAGGTATAGTTGAAGAGCCTAGGACCCCTTCAAAGATGATTATTTTGAACACCCAGAGAGTGGGCGAAACATAAACTTAGATAGAGTGGCATCTGATGAAAAAAAGTCACATTCCTCAGAGGAAGACACCGAAGCCCTCTGGGTTTCTTCACCATAACACATTGTCAATAATTACATACTTAATGGCATGCAATTTCAATTTCCTCTTGTCTTTGTCAGCCATATATGTAGGACACTGTAAAGTTTGTAAATATTGGACAATCTTTCTGTACCATTTGCATGTTTGCATATCACAGATAGGTGCAACATCAACAATCTCTGTCTAATTATTTTGGTTAGCCTCCAAATTATTTTTTGCCATCAATTTAGCTAGGCCCTACCCTCTTACTAATTTGGTATTTTAGACATTAATGTTGAATTATTGGATCCTATTGATCCATCTACACCTTCTGCCTATAGTTTCTTGTTGGGTGAAGATGTATTTCACAACAACACTTCATACAAAAGCTATGTCAGTAGCTCCCACTAGGTAAGTTCTAAATTTCTTCACAGCCTTGACCAGAGCATATGCTTGCTTTTCAATCATGCCATATTTGAGATCTGCGGCCTATAAAGATTTACTAAAGAATGCAATGGGTTGTTCAAATCCCTCCTCATTTTTCTATAATAAAATAGTAGTAATAGTATGAAAAGAAGCGAAAGAGAAAATGTGCATTGGCTTATAAAAATTCAGATATTTCAATACTGGAGCCTCCTTGATAGCTTATTTAATTTTTTTGAACACCTGATTAGGATTCTTAATCCAAAGCACCTTTTCTCCCTTCTTCAACATCTTGGAAATGGGTCTTGTGATTTCTGCAAAGTTAGTCACAAACCTTCTTAAAAAAATTATATTTCCAAAGAATAACTGAATGCCTTTGACATTTTTTAGCTGAGGGATCCTATCTATGGCTACTACCCTTTCAGGATCAATCCTTACTGCTTTGGACATAATGTGCCCCAGTAATTTTTCCTTAGTGACCCCAAAGGCACATTTTTTTGGATTCAGAGATATCCCATACTCTAGAGACTTGACAAATACCTTTTCTAAGGGCATACAATGATCTTCCTCTAGGAAATCAAGTCATCTTGGTATATATCCATAAATAAATCAATAAAATTAGAAAAGGCTACATCCATAACCCTCTGAAAAGTGGCACCTGCATTCCTTAAACCAAATGGCATTCTCACATAGATGTAGGTACCCCATGGAGTAGTGAATGAAGTCTTGTACTACTCTAAATCTTTTACCTATACTTGGTTATAACCTGAAAAACCATCCATCATTGACAACAACTCACAGCCAGTTACCTTCTATAACATGACTTCCATGTTTGGAAATAGATAATTTTCCTTTAATGAGGATATATTTAGATTCCTAAAATCAACGCACAACCTTATATCTCCATTCTTTTTTCTGAATGGCACCTAATTGTACACCCATGAAGAATGCCTAATGGGCTTTATGATGCCAACATCTTTGAACTTTACCATCTCCTCTTTCATCTTGGGAGCCAAAGAGGGATTAATTGGTCTTTGCTTCTTCCTCAAAGTCTTAGCATTCTCCTTCAGAAGAATTTCATGCTAAAATAACTCCTCTTTATATGCTTTCAAGTCATCATATGACCAAGCAAAGACATGTCTATATTTTCTCAGTAAGGAAATTAACATTTCCTTAACCTTAGGCTTCATTTTATTTCCTACATACACTTTCTTAGGGTCATTTTGAGTCCAAAAATTTACTTCCTCCAGGTCCTCTAGATGAGCAATAGTTGTCTTAATCTTGCTTTTATCTTGGCTATCAAAAACCCTTTCAAGTGCTACAAGGCCTTTGGGAATCTTATTTATCTTTAACTGGATGACCTCCTTACCAAATACTGTGTCCTTTCCATCTAGATTTTCAAAAAACCCACCAAAATCAATCTCCTAACCCTCATATTTGTCAACACATTTCAAAAATTGGAGAATATCTTCATCATCATTGAAAATTTGCTAGTTATGCACATTGTCAAGAATGGAAGGCCTTGACTATACCTCAACCTTAGAGATACCTACAAAAGTTATGACATTTGGGCTCATTGCAATGTTAGCAAGTAAGTTAGGTACTTTGTTTTGTTCTCTTTCCATCCAATCATTTCCAAAAGAATCAAACTGCTCAATGAAATCCCATACAACATTTCTATACTACTTCAGTCTATTGTTCTTGCACGAATATTTGGCTCTTACTTGGGATATCACAAGCTCAAAATAACCAATTAACATTAACTTTCTTATTATGTGCTTCTTAGCCAATCTCAATCCTAGTAATAATGCTTCATGCTCTGCCACATTATTCATGTAGACAAAAGTTAAAGTGAAAGAGAATTTATATGTACTGCCACTAGGTGACACCAATAATATCCCTACACCAAACCCTTCCTTGGAACTTGCACCATCAAAGTACATTTTTGAAAGTCCATCTTTGTCAGATAATCTCAAAACCTCATTTTCTATGGGCCCAGTGCACCTATAATCTTCTCTTGGTACTTCTTCCACCTTAAAATCACTAATATTAGTTTCTATGAAAATAATTGTGTCATCTTCAGGAGCATGGTCCAGCATATGTGGTACCTTTGGTTCTCACACCACTTGAACATCCTTACCATCAATGGGAAATGTGGCATGTGACATGTCACATTACATACTATCTCCCATAGATGCACTCAATTTTTGAGATATCATCATTCCATAATTAGGTGGGATGTCCACTATCACACCAATAACATGGACTTCTCTTGAATCCATGGCATAACACTTACCATGAGTTCTATCAACTTTCAGTCCCAATGCCTCCATAATTTTGGATGGCATGATATTATTGGATGCTCCAAAATCAATGATATGATTTTTTAGAAAATTTCCCTCAACAATCAGTGTGAGGAAAAATGGATCAATCTTCCTAGGACAAGCAGTCATTGAATTTCCTAGAAAGAAATGGGAAATCTCAGTGATGAATCCCTCAATTTCCTTGTCTTTCTTATCCTTTTCACTCACTTTGGGTGGAGTGGGAACCACTAAATGATTACAGGCTATTGTAGCACCATTGATAAGGGATATTGCCTTTTTCGTATGTTCATCTATTCTCATCATTTCAAGAAAAGGAACAAATACTTTTACTTGGCTAAGTAATTGAAACATATCAATAGGAGTATACTTGGGTAATTCAATTGGAAGCATAACTTGTTTATTTATGCTCTCTTATTGATTTATGGTAATCTTATCTCTATGCTTGGCATCCCTCCTTGTAACTTCAGGATTTGGCTTTTGTTTCTTTATCTTACCAGTAGGGGATTTGGATTCTACATTAGTTTTTGGCTTATCTACTTTCTTAGCCCAATTTTTTTCTTCCCTGACCTCCTTAGCTTTGAATACTTCTATTTTTTCATTAGGCTTGTGTTCTTTAATTTTGGCATTTGTCTCCTTAATAAAAAGACCAATTGGACTACCTTTTTCACCATTGATTGTTTTATTCCTTAGATGATATGAACTTCTGGCTTGGGCAGCCAAGGCCACAATATATCTTGCAATCTCTTCATCAGAGGGCCTTCTAAATGACACACCATCTTCAATTTCCTCCAAATTATATACCTTAGTATCACTATCAACATCCTCATCAAAGAGAACTTGTTGATGATATGTACTAGCAATTTTCCTTTGATCATCTATGTCCATTTCATGGGACTCCATATCAAACGAGCATTCACTGTCAGCAAAATCAGAATCACCTATAACCATGACTATATCAATATCCTCCTCATTTTTTTGATCACATTCTTTAGGTATATCTTATTCCACCTCAACCATTTGTGCAACTGCACATTGCTGAGGAGAATGTGGCATTTAGAAAACCATACACCAAGGGGTGTCTTCAACAAAATTTCCTAAATTCTTCTATAGAGGATCTGGAGGGACCTTATTTTGGGCATTTCTTTGATTATTAGGAATAGGCTTCCTATTATACCAACTAGTATTATATGGGTGATCCTGCAACTGAGGATGTCTTTCATTCCTTTGATAATTTTTTGGTTGAACTTTGTCTTGTTTTACAATTTTGTCATTTATAGTTTTCATAAAATTATCTATCTTATCCTCGAGAGTGCTCCCTTTAGCACCCAAAATTTTATCCCCCTTTTTTAGACTTCTGAAGAGTTTTGCATCATCTCTTCTGCCAAATTTACCCATTGCTCTGTTGATATTCTCAATATGCTCTGCCATCTTGTAAGCTTCCCTCAATGTCTGAGGATTCTTATCTAGCAGGTGATAACTCATTTTTCTATCAAAAGCATTACAATAATTTACCAAGCACACATTCTCATTCAATAGTAGATGAGGGGGAAACCTCTTCCGAACATTTTGGAACCTTGTATTGAACTCAACCGCAGACTCATTAGGACCTTTAGCAATGTTATTAAATTGATTCAACAAAAAAATTGAATCAGTCTTGTCACCATATTTCTCTCTAAATATCCTTTTGAATTCCTCCCAAGAGCCAATTCTCTCAGTAGGAAAACCCCTATACCGCTCTCAAGCATCTTCAATGAGAGACTGCATAAAAAATTTCATCATGAGATCCTCTGCCTCTACCTCAAAGTCATCCATAAGATTAGAAAATGCTTTGATATGGTCTTCACCACTCAAGGCATTATTACCAAAGAATCTGACTAGAGCAGGTCTGAAATCTTCAGGGAAAGGATTAGGGTAACTAGGTATTCCGGTGAAACACAACTATTGGTATCTATCTACTTGCAATTGTCTTCTAGTGTTTCTGTCCCTATGATAATTTCTAGACTCATCATCCTTTTGGCTATGAGATTGATTAATTTCCTTTCCTTTTCCCTCCCCGTCGTTACCAACACCTTTCCTTTTTCCCTCATCATCTTCAAAATATGAATTATTGTTCTTATTATTTCCTCCATCTCCACCACCTTGATCTCCCCCATCACCTCCACTAAGAGTATTTCCTTCAAACTTCTTTTTATGTGACTCACTACTATTATGTCCAGAGCTTGAAGCTTTTGGAGTTAGTGTGGAAATTTTGAGGAAAGCAATCTTCCTAGCTATTTCAACCTTAACAGCTTCTATTTCAGCTTTCTTCAAATCCTCCCATAGTTTATCATTTACCAACTATAATTTCAAGAGCTCAGGATCTGGGGATGCAGTGGATGGAGAAGGATCAACTTTGGCATTATTTTTGGGGGTTTTAGTAGATGAAGTATGGGTATTTGTATTCGTGTTGGTATTGGAGGTATTGAAGGTAGTCTTCTTTGTCTGATCAATGGGCTTCTTCCCACAATCTACAAATGGTTTTTTCTTAGCAGTGGCAGAAGGATCTAAATCTTTGGTAGTTGAAATAGATGTGGTATAGGTACTAGCAGAGTAGGTCCCCATTTGAACTGTCTCTTTAGGAATTTCATGAGTAATTTTAGCAGTAAACTTAGAGACATTTTCTTCAAAGGCCTTTCACCTAGCAACATCTTCTCTCATCTTCTCTATCTTTTTTTTTCAAGCATCTCTCTCAAGTTGCTTGGCTCTAATCCTATCTTCTTTCTTTTTCAACCCCTTTAGTCGATTCTCTTCTTCTTCTTCTAAGGCTCGCATGTCTTTGCTTGTGTGTTCTTCATTTTCTAAGACATCTCCAAGCTCACTCGATGTAGGAGTATAATAGGGGTGATCAATAGGTTCTTCCTAAAGAGAAAGGTGTACTTCTACATTAGGAGACTCACCCCTTGGCTTGAAATTCTTCCCATTAAAAATAGACCTGACTCCAGGGGTTAAAGGTTCTAAAAAATCTTTATTCTTACTCCAAAAATCCCATCTATCCTACTCTCTTGAAATGTCAAGCTCATTATCAAACACTTTCTCAATAGGAAAACTTCCTTGATCTATGTTAGACACTTCAACTTTATGTGCCTCTTCCTGCACATTTTCACTACTTTACTTCAATATTAAAAGTAGGAGATGCATCATCAAGGGAATCAATAGACTTACTTGATCTAGAATGTTTCTTAACTCAGGTGGGTTTCTTCTCCTTTGTAGATACATATTCCACCTTTTTCTCATGATGATTTTTTGTATAACTTCCGGTCTTCCTCATGGTGTCAAATATGTCAGAATCCTTCTTCTTACATTCTTTTTGAGAGTTTATCTTTGTACTGGTATTAGAGACTTCAGAGTCGCCACCCAAAATGCTAGGAAATAGAGAGTGATTGCACTTTGAATTTGTACTTGTAACCTCAAAAAAAAAAAAAAAACCTAACACAATGTGATAGAATTAACTAGGATTTTAAACATTTCTCCCAGACACCTCCACAATGCACATTTCACACACTAGTAAACATATCTTTCTTTGCACATTGATCCAAAGCCCAAATTTTGGATATAGAATCTTTGATCACCTCTAACCAACATATTTGAACCACACAAGGAGATCTTCAACATAGAAGAAATGCAAAGAGAAACAAGAACACACCTTTGCAACATAGAATAATACCATAACATGTTTTCTCTTTTTATCAATTTTCTCAATATCCACAACATCTTTATCACATACAACAAAAATCTCTCTCAACCACTTGATAGTTGACACCAATTACAACACAAGATTGTTGACATCAATGACAACACCTTCATACTTGTAACACTCAAAGCATAAACTATGGACAAAATCTATTGATACTTTAAAGAGATGGTGACATTATTTGATCACCTTATATTTTAGTAACCTTTCAAGGGACTAAAATATGTGAAAGGATGCATGATAAGAAAAGGATCAAGGAATTTTATCGGATTCAAAAGCTTTATTGGTTCAAAAATTGGACAATGAAAAATGCTTGATATTTGGTCACAAATGTAACCATATTTTATATCAAAAGGCCATTCTATAATTGATGGTGGTAAAAATAAAATTTTATAACAAAATTCTATAGATAAGGGGTGATATTGAAATATTAAATAGTAATTCTAAAATCATCAT
This sequence comes from Sequoia sempervirens, assembly GCA_007258455.2. NCBI lineage: Eukaryota > Viridiplantae > Streptophyta > Pinopsida > Cupressales > Cupressaceae > Sequoia > Sequoia sempervirens. Next base: position 313,049,393 of record VDFB02000003.1, on the reverse strand, counting down.
AGCGGTTCTAAAATTGACAAGGGGTGGGCATAGATGAAAGTGTTAGTGTGAATAATAAAGTCTTCTACCTAGTAATTTATTCCACTAGCTAATTAAGGGATTTATTCATACTTTAAGTTGACTTAGGATATAAGATTCCATATAGAAGTCTTAGTTGGCTTTTCTAGAACTTATCTTATCTATACATCATTTCCTAGGTAGTTAGTTAGTTGTCGCATGTCATGTAGGATTAAGAAACATGTCACAATCATGTTCAATCCTATTCTTCACCTTTCCTATATAAGGAGGGTCATTTGTACACTTTGTATCATACTCCATACCTCATCATTTTGATAGGTCTTAATACCAAGCAAGCTCATATTCTTGCATATTCTCTTGTATAAGGTTTTCCTTTTTTTGTAGGTGGTCTTGGGTATTGAGCTACTTTCAACTCTTACATGGTAGCAGAGCATTCTATACCACATCTTACATGGTATAAGAGCATTCTATACCATCTCTTACATGCTATCAAAGCATTATATACCATCTCTTACATGGTATCAGAGCCAAGCCTTGCAAAAACCTTCTCAAATTTGAAGGTTGAGCTATTGCTTGTGAGAGATCTTGGTGATTTTTAGTAAGGTTGAGTATGCTCTTCTCTTACATCATATGATGACTTGGAGAATTAAAAAAACTTGAAAGAAATACCAGATTTGGGGTTTTTTGTTGAAGTTTTTTATTGCAAGTTAGAGGGTTTGTATTTTGGGATAATTTTTAGATTAGATTGGGTCATATCCAACCCTTCCATTGGGTATAGAAGGCCCAAAACCCCCATTTTCATATAAAATACTTCATATTTTGAAGTAAATTTATTTTTTGGTGAATTTTCAAAAATTTGAGGGGACTATCATAAATTTGACGGCCAAATGACCACCATGGAATCCTCCTCATGTCTTAATTAGGTAGTTTTCTTAAAATCGTCATAAATTTTGACTAAGGTATCATATTTTTGAAAACGAGATATCTCTGGAAAGCAGATTCTGAGCACTTTCTAGTGGAGTAGGAATTATTATCATATTTTATTCTTGTAATATTTTTCTATTGTTTGAAGTCAGATCTCCCATTTGGACCTCTGAGCTCATAAATTTTTGCCATTTTGTCAAATTTTGGAGATTATAGCGGCATTACAAAGGTGATTCTGAGCTCTATTATTTTGTTCATCTAGTTCTTTCAGATTTATCCCTAGGTACATTCTATTCAATTTTTGTAATTTGAGGCATTTACTTGATAACTTGGACATACTAAAATTTGGAGAAGATTTATTTGCATTGGGAGGCTTCATTTTCAGTTGTACATCATATTTGGAAGTTTCTAATTCATATTGAAGGTCAATGTATTTGTAATCTTGGAGATTTATCATAGTTCATTATGGGGTTTTCATTTCATCCTTCTCTGATTATGTTGAAAAGGGGAAGCTATAAACAATGGAGAGATGGTATCATAAAACATCTTTTATGGCTTCATTTTTACAACATTTGTATAATATTATTCTCCCTCCTGGTACTAATAGTAAAAAATTTGCATGGAATTGCAAAACGAATCATGTCTTAGGTGTTATTGCAATGCATATTGATGATGTCACTATGAATTTTATTGATCATTTGAAGTGCCCTCATACTCTTTGGACTAAAATTTGGGAGATACATGGAGATCCTGATACTCAACCATTCCTAAATGATCATGTTTCAGATTGTCTTGTACCTCTTCATTTTTTAGACATGATACCCTTTGATCATGCTACTATGTAGGATTTTGAATATTTGGAATACTTTAAATATTCCATAAAGGATGACAAGGGTTCTTCAGATTCTCCTTCTCCATTAGAGACAATTGATGTACCTTCACCTTCAACGATTCATTGTGCAGAGTCATTGATTAAGGATCCCATCATTCCTATTTAGTAGGACCATTCATCTTATGTTAGTGATTCATTGAGCATTTCTAATGATTTATTGAGTATTTCGAGTGATTCATTACAACAAGTATCTCATTATCTTCCTGATTGAGATTCTTATTGGAAAAAAAATGCATCCTTGTTTGTGGAGTCTCACATTTCAAATTTGGAGGACACATTTGAGCGTTTATCTTTGATCTTTGAGGACAACCATTGCACAACTATTTTTAAACCATCTTTGCCTTTGGATCTTGTTCAACATCACTTTCCACATACTCCTGATTTTTCACCTTCTTCATTGATTGGGCATGTGGTTGATTTGATTGTGGCATCTTCATCTTTAGTGGCAAAGGAGACACATGAACATCTTTTAGAGACATCATCATCATACATATTCATGATTCTTTATTTCAATTCCTATCTAGAATGGTAAGCATACTTGCATTTGTACTTGGTTTTGTTTCTTCCAAAAGGGAGTCAAGTTGTTTGTCGACATTGGATCATGTTTTGTCTTCAGGAACTTACCATTTTTGTAGCTGATCGCTCATTTTGGTGGGCTGCATAGTCTCTCTCTTTCCCTCTTATGGGGGGCTATTGATTGCAATGTATTTATGTGATGGATGGTGTACTTGGGGGTATCATGGATTCCTCCATCCTTCCTTGCTTGATTTGATTTTTTTTCTCTTTTGGGGAGGAGTTTTGTCCCATTGGGTTTTCTCCTTTTCTCTATTTGTAAAAGATTTCTTTTACATTTGTACATGGGTACCTAACATGGCCTAGTAGCTGGGACCTATCATTGCATATATTTGCATCTTTGCATAATAATATTCTCCCTAAGTTACACTTAAGGGGGGGTGTTAGTGTGAATAATAAAGTCTTGTACCTAGTAATTTATTCCACTAGGTAATTAGGGGACTTATTCACATGTTAAGTTTACTTAGGATATGAGATTCCTTATAGAAGTCTTAGTTGGTTTTTCTAGAACTTATCTTATCTATGCATAATTTCCTAGGTAGTAAGTTAGTTTTCACATGTCATAGGATTAAGAAACATGTCACAATCATGTTCAATCCTATTCTTCACCTTTCCTATTTAAGGAGGGTCATTTGTACACTTTGTATCATACTTCATACCTCATCATTTTTATAGGTCTTAATATCAAGCAAGCTCATATTCTTGCATACTCTCTTGTAGAAGGTTTTCATTGTTTTTGCAGGTGGTCTTGGGTATTGAGCTAATTTCAGCTCTTACATGGTATTAGAGCATTCTATACCATCTCTACATGGTATCAGAGCATTCTATGCCATCTCTTACATAAAGTAATGATTCTATCACAAAAAATAAAGAAAAGGATAAGGTAGATGGAAAGGTTGACTCTTTAGGTTCTAAATGGTTGAGATAATTTAGTACATAAGAGTATAGATTGAAAATATACAAAGTTAAATAAATAAAATAGGAAATATTGTTTAATAAGTAGGGAACATAAAGAATTTGGTACAAACAAAGATGAAAAAACAATTTATTGAACATGGTATCTATGAATGGTAGGAACACCAAATGTTAGATTCCTCTTTCTACATTAGATATTTGTTAATAATAAAACCAAATAGAACTATTATTTCGCACCTATCAAGTTAGATTTTTCTTCCCAAATTAGGGGTCTCTCAAGTGAAAAATATTGTGTAGAGTGTGTTGGATGTGTTTCTTGCATTTTCCAAAGGATTTAATTTTAAATATGATAATAAATTACTAAAAATAAATTAGATAGCTATAATTTAAAAAATTATATATATTTATTGGCATAATCTTAGTGATTTATATTTGTTACAAATCACATAATAACTTAGAAATTTTATATCTATCCAATTTTAAATACCTAAAGGATATATACAAAATATCATTTGTTCTACCTAATTGTGTGTAAAAAGGTGTGTGTACATAAATACTTACATGCATTATTCATCACCAAATGTGGTATGCACACCAATATTGTGTTGGATTGAGAGAAGATTAGATATGATAATGGAATCATTTTTATTCCTTTGGTAATACTTATGAAAGTGATCATTTATCGAAGTCCCATGTGGGTGAATAGAAACATGATGGTTCAGTGATAAGGTATTTACTTTTCACCCATGGATTGTATATGTGAAAGGATTTTATAACTCTTAGTGTCATGTATATGAATAGAAATAAGGTGATTTTGTATAAAGATGATTACACCTACTCATCTTTTTGTTTGCATGTGCCAAAGGGATAAATAAATTTGAATGTATCACGAGTGAATTAAATTAGGTTGAAAATGATATATGATGTGACTAAAGTGTAAGTAAATTAATTTTAACTTGATTCATCAAAATCCAATTTCCAACATTATTTTTGTCAATGTTTAACTTGTATTTAAATGAGCCTTTTATAATACCTTATTTATATTGTATTAAATAAACCTATATTTATTGACCCCTCCAAGAGGAATATTGAACCTTAATTTTGATGGGGCCTCAAGAGGGAATCCTAGGGCCTCTAGTGCTAGTTACATCATTAGATATGAAGTGGGAATCCTTATTTGGGTGTTATCCAAAAATATCAAACACAACACCAATAATGAGACTGAGATGGAAGCCCTCTATGAAGGCATACAAATTTATGTATAGAAGAAAATTATGGAGGTGGATATAGAGGGTGATTTGTGTTTTCCTTGAGGTATGTAATAGGTATACAAATTGGGAAGACTTGAAACATTATTTGGAGCTTGATAGGCTTAGTTCCACAATATGGGATGTTTCCATTTTAAAAAAATCTAGATACCCCTTTATGTATGGTAGTGGGATCGAAAAATAATTCTCATGCTACATAATTAATGAGTTCCTTATTGTGTTCACTTCTATTTGTGGTAACTTCTATTTAAATTGGTTTCTTCTCCTAGCACTAAAGAGATGACAATGTGGATGAATATGGAATATGATTTCTTATTTCTTCTTGAGGAATTGGTGGTTTAGATCTATAGGTTGTTCAATGTTGAACATGTGGAAGTTGTCACAATAATTTAATAAATAATTAGGATACAAATATGTAATGAAAAGAGGAGTTATTGATAAATGTGGTTATAGTTCTAGGGTAGAAGTAGTGCAAAAAATCCTTTCCTGTGCCTTCATAAAAAAGGAGATTATAGTACATTATCAATATTCAACACAAAACTAGAGGAAGAAATACTAGGTAGAGTATTCAATTCTAATGCCACATGAAAGAACAAAGACACCCTCAAGGTGGTCAAGTTGTTTAGAGAAGGACTAAATTATAACAATATAGAAATTTTCAACTTCTATTTTGACATCTCATTGATATTCTTTCCCCATCATAGGTGGAGCGTGCCTATGAAAAGTTAGAGGGTTTTCATTTCTTGATGCACCTAAAGATGATTCTACAAATAAATTTATATTGCATAATCTAGTTTTGATTTTATGTACTCTTTACTTTTAATTAATCCTTAATTTATTATTAGTCAAAGATCAAGAGAGATAATACAATGAGGGTGAACGCTTTATAAGAGAAACTCTAAATGATAAAGGGATTAGATAATGACAAGTACCAACATCTTATGTGATGACATAGAATAATCTAGATAATAAAAGCTCATTTTAGTTAAAACATAAAAAAAAAACTCTTGCATGGAAGGTATTTTTGTTCTTTTTTTAATCATATGTCTTGTGTTTATTCAGAATTCTAACATAGTATTAGAGCATGGATTCAATGAAACCCTTCTTCATTTTTGATTTTTTTTCTCAACTAGGGTTATAGGAGAAAATTTGGAATCTTCATTGTTCTTTTTACAAATTTTAGTGCACATATATATATATATACAAAAAATTAAACCCTTGTCACCCCAAGGTCGCATGGGTGACCAACACCTTGCCCCCTAGGGCCTAAATTTTTATTTTTATTTTTTTGCAATTTTAGCAAGATTGGGAAAATCATGATAACTTTTCACTCGATTATCAAAATCAGGAAAATAAGATATTGTTAGAAAGTTGGTTTTGAGTACTATCCAATGGTGCTAATTTTTTTCTCATATTTTTCTACTGGTATATTTTATCGCCTGTCAAAGTCATATGTAATGTTTTCACTCTTGAGCTCACAAATTTTGACTTGATTCTTTGTTTTTCATGATTCTAGTGACGTTGGGATGGTATTTCATAGCTCTTCACATATATCCGTACAATTTTTCAAATTTTATTCTAAGTAATTTTTTAATTTTCACATTTTAATGGATTATTTGGATGTTTTAGCTCCTGGAAACTTCATGTTTGCATGGGATGTCTTTTCTGGGTTGTTATACATGTATTTCCAACTTTTTATCCTATTTGGGCATTTTGAGCATCTTTTACATACAATTTCTCTTAAATTGTAGATGCAGTAAGATAAAGTTTCATCCTGGTGTATACTTTTTGAGGATTTCGTACATCCTATTGTGCCTATTGTACTCACATTATGTTAAAGAGTGTCATGGGTAGTTTGTGAGTCTTTTTTTTTTTCCATCACACTTTTGTAATTTGAGTATTTCTTCTAGGAAAATATTCAATCCTAGTGATTATTACCTCATGCATGTGTGCCTTAGTTTTCACACCTTTTTCTATTTGTAGGTACTTTTATGTAAACAATCATGTTTTATTTATTCTTGTACATGCACTTCTTGGTGACACATAGTTTCAATGGGCCTATCTTGGCTCTCCCTCTTTGCATTATGGGGGTATCTACTATTGGTGATAATTCTTCCTTGGTTTCATCTTTTGGAGTGATCTATGTATTTAGTTTTTGTTCCTATGTACTAGGTAGATGAAGTGGTTGGTTACCCATGCATTTTGTTGAGATGGAGAATTTACCTTATGGACACTCTTGCATTCCTTTACACCTATCAAAATGCTGATAAAAAATGACTTTTGATTTACCTTTTGGGGGAACAAATGAATTCATTTAAAATTTATTTTTTGTAAGTATGTAGTCATTATTATAAGATTCCCAAAAAGTCTAATTTTAAATAAATTTAAGTTTAATATTATATTTATTTATTATTTCTTGTGAATGTAGGTTTTTCACTAAAAATTAAGCTCTTTGTTTTGCACATGTGGAAAATTAGTAGATTATGAGTGCCTGAGATATTGATGTCCTTGATCCAACAAAAAGAGTAAAATTTAATTTTGATACATAAAAAAAAAGTTACACATTATACGGTCGTGCTATGTCTGAATTGTAACTGGTTTGACTTCGAAACTTGATTAAAGAAAAAATATTCAATGAAAAAATATCTAACCAAGTGGAAGCACTAGATATCGGAGTTACAAATCTAAATTTGAAATAATTAGAATTTTATCCTTCATGGAAAAAACGTTATGTGTTATACAATGAGCATCACTTTTTAAAAATGTTGTTTTCTAAAAAAACTCGTTTTCAAGGGAGATGGAAAAAGAAGTGCAATATGATTCCAAAAATTTTGAAAAAAATATATTTAGAATCTACAAACAAAATGTCACAAAACTCTAGTATGCATCATCTTCAAATTCCTCACGGTTTAGCCACAATAGGTGCCCAAAAGTGAAGATTTAGTTAAAAAAAATTATTTCAGTGTCTAGTTTGGCCAAAAAATTGCAAACCATTATTGTGGGATCACCCCTTTGTGTTTGCATGTGCCAAAGGGATAAAGAAATTTGAATGTATCATGAGTGAATTAAATTAGGTTGACAATGATATATGATGTGACTAAAGTGTAAGTAAATGACTTTTAACTTGATTAATCAAAATCCAATTTCCAACATTATTTTTGTCAATGTTTAACTTGTATTTAAATGAGCCTTTTATAATACCTTATTTATATTGTATTAAATAAACCTATATTTATTGATCCCTCTAAGAGGAATATTGAACCTTAATTTTGATGAGGCCTCAAGAGGGAATCCTAGGGCCTGTAGTGCAAGTTACATCATTAGATATGAAGTGGGAATCCTTATTTGGGTGTTATCCAAAAATATCAAACACAACACCAATAATGAGATTGAGATGGAAGCCCTCTATGAAGGAATAAGGATTTATGTATAGAATAAAATTAAGGAGGTGGATATAGAGGGTGATTTGTGTTTTCCTTGAGGTATGTAATAGGTATACAAATTGGGAAGACTTGAAACATGTTTTGGAGCTTGATAGGCTTAGTTCCACAATATGGGATGTTTCCATTTAAAAAAAATCTAGATACCCTTTTATGTATGGTAGTGGGATCAAAAAATAATTCTCATGCTACATAATTCATGAGTTCCTTATTGTGTTCACTTCTATTTGTGGTAACTTCTATTTAAATTGGTTTCTTCTCCTAGCACTAAAGAGATGACAATGTGGATGAATATGGAATATGATAATTTCTTATTTCTTCTTGAGGAATTGGTGGTTTAGATGTATAGGTTGTTCAATGTTGAACATGTGGAATTTTTCACAATAATTTAATAAATAATTAGGATAAAAATATGCAATGAAAGTCATATCTATGACAAGATGCTAAATGAGGAGTTCTTGATAAATGTGGTTATGGTTCTAAGGTAGTAGTAGTGCGAAAAATCCTTTCTCGTGCCTTCAACACAAAACTAGAGGAAGAAATACTAAGTCAAGTATTCAATGCTAATGCCACATGAAAGAACAAAGACGCCCTGGAGGTGGTCAAGTTGTTTAGAGAAGGACTAAATTATAACAATATAGAAATTTTCAACTTCTATTTTGACATCTCATTGATATTATTTCCCCATCATAGGTTATGGGGAAAAGTTAGAGAGTTTTCGTTTCTTGATGCACCTATAGATGATTCTACAAATAAATTTATATTGCATACTCTAGTTTTTATTTTATGTACTCTTTATTTTTAATTAATCCTTAATTGATTATTAGTCAGAGATCAAGAGAGATAATACGATGAGGGTGAACGCTCTTTAAGAGAAACTCTAAATGATAAAGGGATTAGATAATGAAAAGTACCAACATCTTATGTGATGACAAAAAATGATCTAGATAATAAAAGCTCATTTTAGTTAACATACAAAAAAACTCTTGCATGGAAGGTATTTTTGTTCATTTTTTAATCATACATCTTGTGTTTATTTAGAATTCTAAATTAGAGGATGGATTCAACGAACCCCTTCTTCATTTTTGAGTTTTTTTCTCAACTAGGGTTAAAGGAGAAAATTTGGAATCTTCATTGTTCTTTTTACAAATTTTGGTGCACGTATATATATATATATATATATATATAATTAAACCCTTGTCACCCCAAGGTCGCATGGGTGACCAACACCTTGCCCCTGGGGCTAAACAATTTTTTTTGTTGTTGCAATTTTAGCAAGATTGGGAAAATCATGATAACTTTTCGCTCTATTATCAAAATCGAGAAAATAAGATATTGTTAGAAAGTTGGTTTTGAGTACTATCCAATGGTGCTAATTTTTTTCTCATATTTTTCTACTGGTATATTTTATCACCTGTCAAAGTCAGATTTAATGTTTTCACTCTTGAGCTCACAAATTTTGACTTGATTCTAAGTTGTTTTCCATGATTCTAGTGATCTTGGGATGGTATTTCATAGCTCTTCACATATATCCATACAATTTTTCAAATTTTATTTTAAGAAATTTTTTAATTTTCATATTTCAATGGATTATTTGGACGTTTTAGCTCCTGGAAACTTCATGTTTGCATGGGATGTCTTTTCTAGGTTGTTGTACATGTATTTCCAGCTTTTTATCCTATTTGGGAATTTTGAGCATCTTTTACATACAATTTATCTTTTGTAGATGCAGTAAGATAAAGTTTCATCCTGGTGTATACTTTTTGAGGATTTTGTACATCCTATTGTGCCTATTGTACTCACATTATGTTATAGAGTGTCATGGGTGGTTTGTGAGTCTCTTTTTTTTCCATCACACTTTTTTCATTTGAGTGTTTCTTCTAGGAAAATATTCAATCCTAGTGATTATTACCTCATGCATGTGTGCTTTAGTTTTCACACCTTTTTCTATTTGCAGGTGCTTTTATGTAAACAATCATGTGTTATTTATTCTTGTACATGCACTTCTTGGTGACACACAGTTTCAATGGACCTATCTTGGCTCTCCCTCTTCACATTATGGGGGGTATCTACTATTGGTGCTAATGCTTCCTTGGTTTCATCTTTTGGAGTGATTTATATATTTAGTTTTTGTTCCTATGTACTAGGTGGATGAAGTGGTTGGTTACCCATGCATTTTGTTGAGATGGAGAATTTACCTTATGGACACTCTTGCATTCCTATTTTTGGAGGTGATCTTATATTTTCATTTGATTAGTGTCCATATCATTGGTACCTTTTCCATTTGTATATTTGATTTCTAGATGTCCGCCTTTTTTTTCCATCTAATTCGAGTAGTGTCATTGGGGCGCTCATGCAAAAAAAAAAATCTTCTTGATCATGATCATCATTTTTTTAAAGGAGGTTCTCCATTTCAGCACTATATTAGTCATCATTCAATAGTTTTCTATAGCTTCTTCATGCTTGTGTGATTCTCTTCATGTTCCTATTCTTTTTGGGACATTGTTTTGGAGGCTTTTTAGTTCTTCATTCATCTTTCTCTCTTTTGTAGAGGAGTTTTTCCTATGAGGTTTTCTCATTTTTTCTCAAGTTGTGAGAGATTAGATTGTTTATTCATGGGTACTTCATCAAGCCTTTTCTTGGAAATCCATCATTCATTCTTTGTTATTATATGTATTGAATTTTTAAGGCTTTTTAGCTACTCCCTAGGTTCATCTTAATGAGGGTGTTAAGAGTAATCATAAATTAGCTAATAATTAATTAATCTTTAATTGATTGTTAGTCTAATTCATTTCATGCACTTAAGCTAAACTTATGAGTGATTTTTTATGTTAATTGAAGTAAGCTTTTATTAGATCATTTTATCTAATCCCTTTATCATTTAGGGTTTCTCCTATAAAACACTCACTCTCATTGCATTATCTCTCTCTATCTCATTGAAGACCCTTGAGATTCATTTTATAATTTTTTTTTGTTGATGATATAACAGATTATTGTTTGCATCTCTCTTGTGTGGAAGGTGTTTTTGTTCAATTTTTGATCCTACATCTAGTATTTATTCATAATTCTAATATTAACAAAAGAATAACAAAGAAATGACATGCATACTGAGAGATTTTATTTTTTATTTTCTTAAGAGTTATTTTATAGTTTTAATTTTCTTTTAAATAGACTTGATGTCATTACACCCCACCTCTTATTTTTATTATTATATTTAATCCTCCAAAATAGATAAAAATAGTCCTTTAAATAAATATAAAGTAATCAATATAAATACAATAAAATAATTCATTAACTTTTTTAAAATTAAGAATTATTTTATTTACCAAATTTTTTTAATATATACATCAATAAAATTATTTAAATAATATTATAATTATAAAATAATTATATTTATATTCATTTTTATAATCAATACTTTCATTATTAATGTATTATTTATTTAAGAGTTATTTTATTTTTATTTACATAAGAGTTATTTTTATTTTTATTATTTTTTAAATAAATAAGCTATTTTTTAAATATATTTCACAATAATTAGATTTATATAATTTCATGATTATAATATAATTATATTTATAAATATTAATAGTAATATATCAAATAACATTTATTTTTTATGGTGAAATATATATTTTCTACAATATTTATTTTTAAATAATTTTTAATATAAAATATCAAATGGGATCCATAGGGAAGATACTTCTTGGTGTCTTTTATATAGATTTATTTAATATATGTTAATGAATATAAAAAAAATTATGAAAATGATACTTTTTACAAGAATCATATAAAAATAAATTTAACTGGCAAAATAGTGGTCAACCACATAACCTTAAATAAATTATAAAAATACATTTATTTTTTTATACGCAAGTATAGTTTTTTATTAATTTAATTAAAAGTTCAGTCTACAACTGTCTGCAATGCAAGTTAAAAATCCACCATTAAGAGAGCCACTAAGAAGAACACCCGCCAACCAACCCCACCAAAAAACCAACTAGAGCTAAATTAAACCAAAATGGCCAATAGAGGCCAACGCCACAAACAGAGCACCACCCAAGCATCTAAAACAAAAAACCAAACCTACAAACCAGAACACAACCCAAACCAGACTTACAAAAAATGGTTGGCCTCTACGAATGCCTCAAAATCTTTAACCCATTCCACGCCCGCAGCTGCCATTAGCCCAAAGAACTTCTTCACGAATTCCATGACCACCGCCGCTATCATGCTATATGCTTCATGAGGGTTGGTCCACTCAAGTTGAGGAGAAACAAATACAATTTGATAGCATCATCCGAACACCGAAGGAGCTCCAAATTGTAGGGACTTGAAATACCTCTTCCAACCACCACAACACGTAGAACCTCATCAACCCCTTCCACCATATCTTCCTTGAACATCTTTTCAAGAAAAAATTTCACCTCACCCTTGTCCACCTGAATATCCAAGAGAGAGACTAAACATCGAGATGAAACATGCAGATTATCCCTACCATATTCCTTGTTCTCCAAATTCCTAGAACCCAAGACCATTTTGGTCGCCACTACTACCAAAGGATCATTATTGAGAAGAATCATTTTCAAACATTGATTTGTTATTGCCTTGAAAGAGGCTTGTCGAGAGGACGACTTCAAGGAAATTGAGGTACCGCCCCAAATATTGCCAACCCATCCAACGATGCCTCTATCATGAACCTTGAGCGCTTGCCCATCGATGCCCAAGCACAGATCAAACCCTGCTAGAAAGAACACCATCCACAACCAAAGGAAAATAAAATGAGAATGAAAGAAAGTTTTGAATGGCCTTAAAGCTAGCCCATAATGAATAAATGCCAAGTACTAAATGACCACCAACTCAACTAATGAAGCACCTCTGCGTGTCGGTAACATGTCGAAAAGACTAAAACCTTCAAGCATATGCACTGTATCTGGCCTCGAAAAGACCGACCTCACAACACCCATCAATACACGTACTTTCAAGACAAGACTTCACTTGCCAATTCCATTTCATGAATACCTTCCCATGTTAGCCTCCTAACCCATACCTCCAAGCACCATGACAAAACTGTCACTTCGCCCACCCTTCCACCCACAATTATAAAAATACAATATTATTTTTATAATGAATCATACACTTCTATAGTAAAAATATAACACATTTACTAGAGAGATAAATAAAATCACGCTCCAAAAGATGTTAAAACATAAAAACAAACAAAAGATAATGGAAGTAGGTTGACAATCAATACATGATGTTCCTAAAGTGTAAGTAAACAAAAGTCTCATTCATCAAAATTCAATTTTAAATACTATTCTTGTGAACTTTAACTTGTATTTAAATGAACCTTACATCATAGCATGTATAGATAACTTAAATACATCTATCTAGAGATATAAATCTAGAGATATTTTATTTACTTAAAAGTTATTTTATTTTATTTACAACTATATATTTTTAATTTTATTTTTTTTACTTTTGCATGTAACTTTGGAAAGGTTATATTTTATTATTCAAGATATTTATAATTTTTTATTTATTTGCAACTATTTTTAATACTTACATTTAAAAAAAATATATATTACAAATCTTTAAAATTAACTTTTTAAAAGAAATTAGTTTTTTCAACATTTGCTAATAGTTTTTAAAAATATTTTGATAAATTTAATTATTAAATAAAAGATTAATTATTAATATTTTCTATTTAAAATAAATAAATAAATAATAAATAGTTTCTATACATCTATACAAATAAATAAATAAAATATATTCGTGTTTGTTCTATTTGGTCAATTATTTAACTATTCAAGATTTATATGTTTATTCAATTTCATATAGTTTCTAATTATAATTAATAAATCAATTTGTTATCTTAAATTAGTAAATCATTATTATTTTATTAAAAAAATTATTGGCTAAATAAAATGGAGATGTAGATAGTATTAATGAGGAGATATCTAATTTTTTGTGTTGTTTCTTTTAGAAATATTATAATTTATTATTAAATATTAATTATTTGATGTGTAAATAACTGTCAAATTTAAAATGGGTGGAGAGCCTAGCTTGATTGGTTAAAGCATCATATTGAGGCAAGAAGTCACAATTGCCCTTGTGGTATTAGAAGGTGTGTGGCACTGCAGTTTATAGGGAGGCTACCCCATCCCCTAGTCTTCAAAAAATAAGCTTTTTTACTAAATTAAAAAATTAGATCATATAATTATGTCAAGTGGTAACTACACTGAGAGCAAAATCTAGAGTGTAATCACATGAGTGTGTTAACAAAAAATATTTTATAATTTTAATATTATTCAAAATAATTTTCATGTCATTAAACTCCACCCCTCATTTTAAGATCAATAAAAATAATAAAAAACTCTTAATTTAAAAAATTTAAGAAATCTGTATTTTGCTTATGAATTTTTTTATTTTTATTTAATGAAAAATTATTTCATATTTTACTTTTTTTTTTGGTATATTTGATATATTTTATTTTTTAATATATATCCTTATATTTATATTTATATTAATTTTTATAATAAATTCTTTCAATATTAATATTTATTTATTTAGGAAATTATTTTAATTTTATTTACTTAAGAATTATTTCATAATTTAATTTTTATTTTTAAATATATGTTTATTTTTTTTAGTTTTTAAAATATATATCAGAATAATGATATTTATATAATATTTGTGATTATAATATCAATAGATGAAAAAAAATGAAATGTAATGAAATAAATATTTTAACAAAAACTATTAAAAAATTAACATATATATATTTAAGAACTATTTTATTTTTATTTACTTAAGAGTTATTTTATTATTTTAATTTTGTTTTAAATAATGTTCATGTTTGCATTCCACTTGATATTGTTCTCATTATGCTTAAACCTCCAAAGTCAATAAAGATAACCCTTTAAATACATTTAAATCAAACAATATAAAAAAAAAAGATAATTGAACCTTAATTTTTAAATTATTTTAAGAATTATTTTTGATTAAACATTATTTTATTTTTATTTAATCAAGAAGTATTTCATAATTTTTAATTTTCTAATATATATTCACTATATTTTAATTTTTCTAAATGGCTTCCGACAAATTCACTGCCAACAATTCAGCGTTGGAAAATTCACCGCCAACAATTCACTGCAGGAAAATTTACCGCCATGAAAAATTCACCTCACGGAAAATTCACCACCAACAATTCACCGTGGTGAAAATTCACTGGAAAATGTTAATGCAATTAATTTTTCGCAGCGGTGAATTACTGGTGGTGAATTTTCTTTGAGGTGAATTTGTCATGGGAGTGAATTTTCCCACGGTGAATTTTTGGTGGTGAATTTTACCACAGTGAATTTTCCTAGAGCCTTCGTAAATATATGTAAATATAATTATATTTATATAATATATTTTTTTATTTTTTTAAAAAAATGAGGGTAAAAATTTTATTGAATCAGAACAATAATACAAAGTCCAAAGAAAAAACCCACAAGGGGCCCAACAAAACAGGAATTAATTCACACCCAAGAAGCACCTCATGTCCTCAGCAACCCACTCCTCAAGAACAAGGGCCATGTCATTAGGAAGATTGCCCCAACCATCCACATACCAAGAATCAGTCCTCTTTGTCGCCAATCTAGCCAGTCCATCAGCCACCCTATTCCACTCCCACAGAATATGGTGGAAAACAATGGACTCTAGAGTAGAGAACATAGAAATAATCTGCTTGACAACCACAACTAGCTGCCAATTCACATCCTCCAACTGTCGCTTATGCAACATATCAATAACCACTTGAGAATCAGACTCACAAACAATCCACTACCACCCAAGGCCAACCACGCGCTCAATCGCCATAAGAATAGCACTAGCTTCCATAAGATTATTGGTATGCAAACCATGATACATAGAAAAGAAAAACACCACCACTCCCAGGCTGTCTCTACCAATACCACCAACTCCAGCATGCCTAGGATTACCCCTAGATGACCCATCTATATTTATTTTTAGCTCCCCCAGAGTAGGTGGACACCAAAAGCCATCACAAGCCACCCTCTCACGCCCACGCCTATGATGCACACTGCCCAAATTTCTCCTATCCCCTGCAAGAAGACCTAGGGAATTAACAACACCCAAGTCCCCAGGATCAACTGGCATAGACAAGTCACACTTTGCAGACAAAGTCTCCTGCAGAGCCCCAAGAATTCACCTCCAAAGTTGCTCCAAGATCAATTTTTTATCCAAAAAATTCATCTGTTGCGCTCCAACCAAACTTGCTAAACAATCAAACTAGGGCCAATGCTCCAAGTAATTTTAAGAAAAGAGGTTTTGGCAGGAGATGATCCCTGTGTCCTCCAAAAATCATCCAAATCAAAGACATGGCAACACGGTAAGCTCTAGAGATTCCACCAGTGATGCCAAATAGCCTTAGCAAAGGAACACTGAAAAAAGAGATGCGAGGGGCATTCTTCATGTTGACCACACAAAACACACATGGAGGGGCCCTCGAACCCCCGCTTCCAAAGATTGTCCCAAGTAAGACACTTACCTTGGACAACGAGCCAAGAGAAAAAATTACACTTAGGCCAAGCAAATTTATTCCAAACATGCTTCCACCAAGAAACCTCAGAGCTCCCAAAGACCTGTTTATCCAAAACCTAATAACAAGAGGCAACCAAAAATTTACCTCACAAATCAAGACCCCAAGCAAGCACATCTCTCCCAAGAAGAGAGTTGCAGGCGCGATCCGAAAGAATCTTAGCAAGCACTTGACGATCCTCCAAAACCCCCCAGGAAGCCAATCCTAAGGGTCCTTCCACCTGGACACAGTAATCTGACTCAAAGATTGTTGAGATTTGAAGTCAGCCACATGACACCAGCCCACCTCCTGAAAAATTTGGCACAAGTCTTGAAGGTGGGGATGAGATGACAAAATAGGGGGATGTCCATCCCAAGAGTCATGCCAAAAGAGAGCTTCCCGACCCCCATTATAAATCCAAAAAAGTACCTGTTTAACAAGCTTGGCACCCCATTTGAGGGTACTCTAGATCATAGAACCTTTCCCCTCCATACTGAATCTTACAACCTCCATGCTTTCCACCACACCCAAATATTTGATTGTAAGAATTTTAGCCCACCACATATGTTTTTGTGAACACCAATGCCAATACAGCTTAGCAGCCAAGGCCTACCCATTCAAATTAGTCCGTCATAGACCAAGACCCCCCTCCTACTTCGGCCTACAGATAACATCCTAGTTCACCAAGCTCCACTTTTTATGAAGAAGGTTGCCATACCACAGAAACTAATGAGACAGTCTCTCGAAATCTTTAATAAAACTTGATGGAGCAGAAATAACAAAGCACCTATAAAGAGGGAGAGCCTGGATCACCAACTTTAGAAGAGTCACTCTCCCAGTTGAAGAAAGCCACCTGCAAGTCCAATGGCTAACCAATCTTTGAAACTTGTCAAGAGTCTCTTGCCAAAACCTTTTAGGGAGAGAACGAATGGAAAGAGGAATTCTAAGATAGAGAAAAGGAAGCGAACCGATCTAGAAATGAAAAATACTTGCTAATCTCCTTTGGATAACCTTAGGAGTATGGAAGAAGTAGATGAAAGACTTCCCCTCATTAATGCGCTGCCCAGAGGCCGCTAAGTAGCTGTCCAAAACACTGCGCCAGTTCAAAGCCTCCTCAAGCTTCACCCTACCCATCAAGGCAGTATCATCTACAAACTAAAGATGAGACTGAGGGGAAAGACCATTTCCCCAATTCCAACCCTGAATCAAGCCGCTAGCTACTTGAGCACAAATAAGCCTTCCCAATCCTTTCACAAGTAAGATGAATAAGTAGGGCGACAAAGGATCTCCTTGTCTGAGGCCTCTAGAAGCACCAAACAACTCTGTGGGCTCACCATTGATAAGCACCAAGAAGGAGGAAGAAGTAACACAACTCTTGACCCATTCAATCCAACCACTAGCAAAGCCAAAAGCTCCAAGAATCTTAAATAGAAAGCTCCATTTAACATGATCATACGCTTTAGCCATGTCCAACTTGATAAACATAGATTTTTCTTTTGAGGATTCCATAGAATGGATGGTCTCAGCTGCAATCACAACACCATCCGTAATTTGTCTACCAGCAACAAAACCCCCTGCTCCTCAGAGATTAACCCACCAAGCCAAGGTTTCAGCCTTTCAGCAATCAACTTAGTAATAATCTTATAAACAACATTACATAACGCAATAGGCTAAAAAAGATCCAAAGAATTAGCCCCCTCCTTCTTTGGAATGAGAGTTAAAAAAGTTGCATTCAGAGACTTCAACATTTGTTTATTCATGAATGATTCCTTAACAACCTCTAAGAGGTCCAACTTAACCACCTCCCAAAACTCCTAAAAGAATTCAACAAGGAATCCATCTGGCCCTGGTGCTTTACCTTTCTTCATCTGGAAGACAACATTCTCAAGCTCCAACAAGGTAATAGGAGAAAGCAACAATTCATTTATTTCATTACACACCAGCTACATGATACAATTCAGAATCCTTGTTTCATCCTCCTCAACTGGAGGTGAATCCTTAGAAAATAAAGAAGAGAAATACTGAATACATTCCGCAGAAATAGAAGCAAAAGAGGATAAAATTTCTCCATCAGACAACATGAGAGAAGAAATAACATTACCTTGCCTTCGATCTTTAATTGAGTTGTAAAAAAAGAAATATTCCTATCACCAGCCTGAAGCCATTCAATATGAGACCTTTGTTTCCAAAAAAAATCTTCTCTTAACTACCATTCCTCTACCTCTTTTGTTGCAGCAATCTCTAACAAACTCAACTCTTTCGTTAGGCCTTGATCACGAATCTGCCAGGTGATTAAGTCTAGGTTATCCTGAGCCTTCCATTTTCATGAAACAAATTACCAAAGAGTTTCCTATTCCATATTTTCAACTTGTATTTGACATACTGTAACCTCTTTGAGAATGAGTACATAGTAGTGCCATAAGTTGGCTTCCCAAGATCCCACCAGCCAGAAATCATATCATGAAGAGATTCATCCCGGAGCTACATGAGTTGGAATTTGAAATTATGTCTAGCACATCATTGAGGCACATCAATCACAAGCTTAATTGGCTAGTGGTCTGAACCTCGACAATCTAATATTTCAGAGCTAATCATCCACCTGTCCCCCATCCAAAAATTGGACACCAAAAATCTATTTAGTCTTTCAGAAATAACATCTCTAGTTCTCCTATTATTCCATGTGAAGACTCCATTAGTTGGCCTGATATCAACTAACCTCAAAAGAACCATATTATTCTGCAAGAGCCTAGAGGAAGGCTCCAAATGAGAACTACCTCCTCTCTTCTCTTCTAAAGAAATGACAACATTAAAATCCCCAGCCAGGATCCAAGGTAGGTAAGGATCCAAAGACCTCACATATCTAACATGATCCCACAGCTGGGCTTTACCTTGGAAATCAATTGGAGCATATATATTAGAGAAAAGAGCTTTCTCCCCTGACTAAAAATGAGAAGCAACACAAGAAATCGAACTCTTACAGGAGATCCACCAAATTGGACTAACCTTCTGAGGATCCCAAAAACAAGCCACTCCACTGGAATTACTAAAAGCACCCACACATTGACATTAGCCACGACCCCAAATCTTAGAAGCCACACATAACATACTATCCATTGATAACTTAGTTTCCTACAAGAAAATCACATCTGAAGAATGAATATGAACCAAATCTCGAATAGCCTTTTGTTGAGGGATGCTATTCATACCCCTCACATTCCAAGAAATAACTATCATCATTGCGGTTGGGAGAAGTGAGCATCAATAGTCTTCATCGAACCAGCCTCAACCAATGTCTCTCCAGCTAGCTTCACCTTTTCTTGGTCCTTTTTGCAACCAACCTTAACTAGTTTCTGAGGAATCCCTTTCTTAAAAGATTTTTGTTGCACACCCAGAATAGAGGAAGAAGACTTAATCTTACCCAAGTCTGAGCTACCCCGAACTTTCGAGAAAACCTTACCAACACCAAAGGGGCCACTAGAATCAACAATCACCCCACTCCCCACACCTAGAGCTAGAGTGAAAGGAGCTAGACCAGACACCATCTGAGGATCCTAGTCACCAAGCTGATCCAATCTAGGGATCACCGAAGGTTGTGCCTCAAATAACTCCTTAGAACCAGAGCCATCCTCCACTTGCATGCCAACTGGAAACTCTTCTTCCTAAACTAGCTCATCCAAAGCCTCAAATCTATTGAAAGTCTCCCCTTCTTGCCCATCCTTAAAAGGTCTCTTTTGACCCTGACCACGATTGTGAGGTTTAACTGGAACAAAACCATCTTTGTCTACTATCATTCCCTACATGGGATCCTTACCCTTTTCCACCCTCAGGTTAGATTGGGTACCCACATTACTTGCACCTCTTGCACCAAAATCCTGAGGACACCTCCGCTGCAGATGCCCGTATTCATGACATAACCAGCACCGAAAAGGAAACATTTCATAATGCAATGGCTGAGTCTAGGAATTAGAGCCAACAGTCAAATCAATAGAATTGGGCAGAGGCTGACTCAGATCAATCTCGACACAAAACCTCGCATAAGAAAAGATTCTCTTATCCAAAGTATGTTGAGAAGGACCAATAGGCTTACCCAACAATAAAGTAATCAATTGTAATATATCAGTTCACCAACATTCAAGCGGCAGTCGAGGAAGGTGAACCCAAACCGGGACGCTAGAAGGAAACTCTTCTGCCGAATTAAAGCCTACATGCCATGGTTTTATGAAAAGACCTACTTTGTTATAAAAATAAGGCCCCCCTTCAAATGCCCTATTTCGATCTGAAATGCATGAGAAATCTACCAGAAAGAAATTATTTGCAGCCAATAGAACATCAAAGTCACCCTCCGGAGACCATGTCTTGCGGATCCAAGTGTCCAGGAAAGAAAGAGAAACCCTCATCCCCATAATTGAATCACCAACATAGGACATACATGAGCCCTTTCCAAGCAACCATTTATCTTATGCAATTTAAAGGTACGAGGTTTTGTCAAACCCTCTCCAGATGAAGCCCCATCACCGACCTCTGTCATAGCAGCATCCCCCCTCACCTCACCAATAGGTGGATTTCTTGCCATGCAAACCCTACACTAAAAACTCCAGCCAAGAAGCCCCAAACCAAAACCAGCCTACCTCATAGCCACCACAAGATTGCATGCAAAAGAAAATAACAACGATAAACACCTCCCAACACCAGCAAACAATAAGAGCTCCCCCCAGCTAGCAAAGCAATCAAAAGAGCAACCCTAGGAGAAGGAGATCACTGTCTTTGGACAACCCAACGCTCATACTAAGCCCCAACAGCTCACACCAAAGCACACCTGAATCAACACCCGCGCACAGAAGAAAGGGAACGAGAAACATGCCACCCCTGGCCCTACCCACACCACACAAACTCCCCACCCATGCAGCCACTAGAAGCTCAGAAACGAATAGGCTAGGGCACGGATGCCCTAGCACGCCCGCAGCCTACACCGGAGAGCGCCATCTTTGAAAAGTCACTCAATTTCAATTTATAATTATAATATTATTATATTTATATTAATTTTATAATTAATACTAAAATTAATACTTTCCTTATTAATATTTTTGTATTGAAGGGTTATTTCATTATTTTAATTTTCTTTTCAAATATATGTTTACTATATTTTATATGTCTGAATAATTATATTTATATAATAGTTTGACTCTAATATAATATAATTATATTTATATAGATTAACAAGAGCTATAGGGCAGTGAAGTTCCTCTCAAAAAAGTTATAGAATAGTTATGTTTTAATTAGTTGTGTTTGATAAGTTTTAGCAACAACGTTGATAAAACAAATAAATAAATAATCAATTAATCAATGAAACTGCATGTATTTGGAGGTGGTGATCAAATAATAAACCAAATCAAAAGGAACAAAAGATGCCTCAGATGGCTTTGCAACCTTCAAAGTTAGCCACATATGCAGGGAAGGAAACTCCGAAGCAGATGAGTTGGAAAAAGTTGCCTCGACGTTGGCCAACTAGGATTCGAAGGACTAATGACTAGGAAAGTCTACTGGTCATTTTTTGCACTGGTTGTTACTTTGGCGGCCCCAAAACCTTCAGAAGGAAAGGACACTTTATCACGTCATCTTGACAAGCCATGGGATGTCGCTACAATCATAATTGAAAAAGATAAATTTGAGGAAATGATTCCTCCATAAGGATGTCGACTATTGCATTAATTTCATCTATGGGAATGAGTACTCCTCACATTCGCAGTTGTATTTGTCATGCAAGTAGGTGGCGCTCGGTACATTAGCTCTCATGTGCTGTTAAGCAAGTAGTTTTCAATGGCATTCATAGCATTTTGTCATCACAAAGGCTCCAAATGAGTATAGACTAGAAGTTTTTGGAAGGTGTGAAGAAAGGTGAGCAATGGAGACGCCACTGGCTTTGGAAACGAACAAACAAATGCAGGCTTTTCGCGGGGAAATCACGGACAAACATTTGCAAGGCCTTATTCAATCCTCTCATCTGCTCATCCTAGTGGCCACTAAGTGCATGTTGGGTCCAGAATTCCTGAATGCCTACCACAAAGCACGAGCCAACACAGAGATTCTAACAATGTTTCTTGCAGTCCTCCTTCACATGGGTGTTTCCAAGGCTAGGTAAGAAATTGACCCAGATGGTTTTTGCACTTACATGGGTGAAATAGATGTAGCATTGGATAATGTGGATGAGGAAAGGAACATTCCCATGCCACAAAACTATTATATGACGCGTGTGAGGGGTCGTGAGGTTATGAAATTCCCTTTGATTCACACCATTAATCCTGAAGGTTTTGAAAAACTATGGGAAAAAAGGGATAGGAGCATCTTCTTCCTCCTCAGAGCTGCAAATCTAACTACAAATCTACCTAGGGGTTGGGTCAGAAGGTACTCAGAGGATGAGGAACTTGAGGATGAGTTTGATGTTGATGATGTCTAGGAATGGGGACTGGGTGAGGGAGAGGAATGGAAGGAAAATGACCAATGGGACCTAGAAGAAAAAGCTAATGATCTAGCTCACAGGAACTGCAGCCCCGACTATCCCACAATCGCCAGTTATAAGGCTTACCTAAAGCAGTGTGAAGCTGATGATGAAGATGAGGACCTCTGAGAATTGACGTCTTATAGGGTGGGTTTTTGAATCTAGGTGCAATGTAATTATCTTCACAGTAGTTTATGGTTACTAGTTTTTGTGTCAGTCCTGGGAGTGGGGTTTATTTACCATAGTCTATTGTGTCCTCCTGTTCTACCAATAACTAAATCGGAAACTAGATTTTGGTCTCCATGTTTTGTTATCTAGATGTTCTGGTTGGTCAATAATACAAAAATGACTAGCCAACATTTTCTGCTACTACTCATGTAAAATCTTTTGAAAATCAATATAGGGTGCTGCCCCTTGTAGTGTTTACTAATAAAAAAAAAAAGATGCCTCAAACCCCATATGTATGACTCTCGTGGTCAAATTTGTGCCACTAGGAGACAAATCACAAATATTATTCAACTGGGTAACATCGACAATAATTTTAGACACAAATGTGGTCAAATTTGCATTACAATTAATAGTCTACTAGTTCATAAATAGATGATGTTTTCTGAAAAGAAAGACTACCAAAATTTTGTGCAAATTTCCTATTGAAAGATAATCGTGGTTGCATAAGATCTTACTATTCAAATAAATCAGTTCAAAAGCTTATTTGGCTTTGATGGTAACTGAAATATTTTGGAGTGAGCATTCACTGAATTGGTTTGAAGACTGATTGTATTTACTGATATTTTGTGAGCTTGGTTTGATTTGTGATCTTAGAGTTAGTAATATTTGAGTTGAAACTATTGTTAGTTAGAAGCCCCTCTCTATGATGACTGGCAGAAAATAATGTTTGGAATTATCACCTAGCTTTGTGCTATTCAAAGCCTTGAATAATCTCCTTCAACCCGGTCAATGGAATTACAAGAATTGTGGTCCCAACATGCATTTATCTTTGGAGAACCTAAAGGGTTACCACTGCAATGTATAGAAGATTATGTGATTCAACCAATGCTAGAGAATGTAACCATAATATCCACCCTTATTGGTACTCTTTCCTCTAAAAGACAAAAATAGAAAAAAAAATTCTAAAACCTATTCCAAGTAGTGTCATTCAATTAAGCATAGGTTCTTACTCTTCACCAATTCAACTGGTTCAAAAAAATATGGGCCTTGAAAATAAATATAGCGTCATTCAATTAAGCATAGGTCCTTACTATTCACCAATTCAACTGGTTCAAAAAAATATGGGCCTTGGGAAAACTTCGTATTTATTTTCAAGGGCTGAATAAAATTACTATCAAGGACATATTTCCTATTCCAATGGTTGATGAGCTCTTGAATGAACTACATGGCACATGCTTCTTCTTTGCTTCTTCTCCAAGCTTTCTTTATGATTGGACTATTATTAGATCTGTGTTAGAAAGACATTCCTAAGATGGCTTTTAGAACTCATGATAATAATTATAAGTTGCAATAATGGAATTGAAACTTGATAAATAATTTAAAATAATAAGTTTGATTGGTTTGTTGCCATATAATAATTAAAATTTTGAGAGAATAAATTGAATATATTTAAATTTAAAAAATTTAATATATTTTACTTTTAACCTCATCAACACTTTTTTGCAATGTAAAAACCTTGTTTCATAATGCTGGAAACATTTTTCTTTGGTTATTTTTACCCAATATAGAATTTTAAATCACTATTTTAAGTATTTTTCAAATTTTTTTTAAAAGAATAGTTTTTAAAAAGAATTTCAAAACTTTAACTTTTCATAATAATTGTATTCTCCGATATCAAATTTTGGACAAAATTGGTTGGCATCACCTAAAACAAACTTAAATTGTTTTAGCCAATGATATTTGAGGATAGTGGGAGGGCCTTTTCTAAATCCTTTCTTTTAAAAATGAATAATGATTATGGTATAATTATATTAGATATTAATAAAATGTTTATATTTTTTTATTTGAACATTCTTTTAATATATAATATCTTTTAAAATAATATATAATATATATAAAGGTAAGTAAGAATTTTATATTATAAAATAATTAATATTTAAATTTATTAAATTTAATTGGATGAGTTTAAGTGATAAATTAAGATTTTTAAATATTTTTTTATACAAATGAATATTCATTATTTGTTTTAATATCTTTTTATTTTTAGGTAAAAGGACAAATTTTAAATAAATAGAAATGAAAAAAGGCAAATCACTATATAGCCAGATTAATTTAATATATTAGATGTTAATTTAATATAATATAATATATATTAAAAATATTTAATAATATAATATAATTAAAATATATTAAATTATTAAAAAGTTAACATATTACATAATTTAAAATTAAAATATAAAATTATAATATTATTATCTTATATATTAAATTGTATATTAGATATTACATATTATATAGTATATATATTATAATATTATAATATGTTGTCAAATTAATAATATAATATATTAAAAACACATTATTTTTTTAATTTGTTATTAGATTATTTTATATATTTGAATTTGTTATTTGAATTATATTTTATTTTATTTAAGATGTGACAAGTAAATAAATGCATAGAATTGAAAACGTAACAAGTAAACAAATTTCAAGAAGAGTTCAAAAAATTTCCTAAAAAATAGTTAAATATGTTTTTAGGTTGTGGTCTTTGTGGAGAAAACTGTGAAAAGAGCTGGGGTAAAAAAGTTTATGATCCGCCCTTATTGCTCAAAAAAATTAACCAATAAAATTGAGGAAAAAATATTTTTTGGAATTTGAAAAGTTAAAAATCGTGCATTTAAAAATCATGAATTAGTTCATTCG
This sequence comes from Sequoia sempervirens, assembly GCA_007258455.2. NCBI lineage: Eukaryota > Viridiplantae > Streptophyta > Pinopsida > Cupressales > Cupressaceae > Sequoia > Sequoia sempervirens. Next base: position 313,023,409 of record VDFB02000003.1, on the reverse strand, counting down.
GCAAAACTAATAAGAATATATTAAGTAGCCCACTTATTTATGATGTTGAGATGTATCTTTCTCTATTTTTTAATTTATTTTTTGTAAATTCTTATATAAAATTACAATGAGTGATCTAAAGAAGACACCTCTTGAAGTCTTTTATATAGATTTATCTATGATAAATATGTAAATGAATATAAAAATTTTAAAGAAGAAGATATTTGTACAAAATTTTATAAAAATAAATTTAATTAACAAAATAACACTCAACCAAGACATTAAATAAATTATAAAAACATGATTATATTTTATGAATAAACATTTTACATTAAAGAGAGGTGGAAACATAATCAACCTCATTAAATCTTCAACCCTAAAAACAAACAAAAGACAACACACTACTTTCTCTTCTTTTACTTCTTTTTCTCCTGTCTTCGCCATTTGTTCCTCAACCAACTATACTAACAATCTAGTCACAGACCATGGTCGCCCTAATGCAGAGCATGGATTGGGCCTCCCGCCTCCAGTTTGTCTTTGCTGAAGGCCGTCTCTTATCCACAACAGAAATGAGGGATTCGAACACAGCTTCTTCACAGGGAATCAGAACCCCCATCCCGTGATCGAATCCCAATTCATTCCCAACCTCATCTAACAATGGACGGAAAACCGGATGGTTTAAATTCCTGACGCGCATAATAAAGCGGGTGCGATTGGTCCCAATATACACAGGAACATATCCCTTTCGAACATTCACCGCCCCTAATTTCAAATATCCCCATTTCCTGCGCCACAACAACTTCCTCATATTCTTCACCATAAAAGCTTGGAATAAAGGACTTCTTCCGCTGCTCCCCATTACAAAATTCGATTCAAGATCTTCAATACAGAACAATAAAAATGCACTGAAATGAGGAAGAAAGTATAGGAAATGGAATGGAAGTAGAAATCCTGGATATATATAAAAGAAACAATCGTGCCATACAAAAGATCCGAGGAGTGATGATGTAAGCAGTTTGGAGAAGTTTATAAGACATGGATTCTAAACACACTTTCACAGTCCAACGCAACGATTTTGTTTTGCCTGTCGTCTCCATACCTGCACATATTTGAACAACAAAATCTGGGGTTTACGTCTGAAACTTTTTTCAAAATAAATAAAATGTAAAGGGCGTACTTAATATTTTAAAAAACGTATGAACTTGTGTGATTGATAAGTTGTTCATTAAATATTTCTTTGCTTGCCTCTGTAAATTGTTTTCACTTGCAAGATTTTGAAAAGATCGGTACGATAGATACTAATTTTATTTTGTTCTTCCATGAAAAGAATATGGTTTATGTATATATATACAAAAGAAGGAAGGTGATAAAAAGGTATATTTTTCTATTTTATTAAATAAAATAGCTTCATTTTATCATTTCTACAATACTTTAATGGTTTCAATTTAGTCTAGCAAGTGTATTCTACATCTCCAAATCTTATTGTCTTAATGTAATTGGTTTATGTATATACATACAAAAGAAGGCAGGCGATAAAAAGGTATATTTTCAAAATCTTAATTTTTTATTTTATTAAATAAAATAGCTTGATTTTGTCATTTCTACAATACTTAAATGGTTTCAATTTAGTCTAGCAAGTGCACTCCACATCTCCAAATCTTATTGTCTTAATCTAATTTAACCTTCGAATAGTATAATTATTTCAGACACTTTTAAAATTATATTAGTATTTCTTTTTAAGTTTTATATTTGAAATTGTAAGTTGAATCTATAGATTATAATAGAAAATTTTATGATAAAATAAATTTTTAAGTTAAAATAGTGTTAGAATTGGTGACTTTTTTCAATCATATTTTATAATAAGTGATTTAAAAAAAATAAATTATTATTATTTGGGGGTGGGGGATAAATTAGAGTCTTATATAATATTTTGTATAAAGAATTATATTGCATCATATTTAACAAAACAAAACAAAAGAGTGGAATGGTATCAAACCTAAAAGTTAGAGGTGAAGTAAAGTTTTAAATAGAGGACAGAAGAACGTAAGATAAAATAACAAGTGATTAAACTATTATACAACAAGAGCTATAGATTTTGTAGGATTTGGTATAATATAATCATCAAGATTTTTCCAACCATCCAAGATGTCCCAGCCATTAGGAATAGACTCCTTCCATACAATAGCACATTCTTGAAAAAAATCAAGCTAACCTAAGCAACTCTCATCAAAAAAATAGTCAAACTCAAATAAGGAAGCATGACACTCTCAAGATAATCAAAAGCACAATGTCACAATTTTAAGAAACAAAGTGAACATGTCACTACTAAGATAAACCACATCCTCAATATTGAGGAGAGTGATGGGATCCATATGAATTATGTTGGGTATGGTCATTATGGCTATGACCATATTTGTCTCCTAAGAGAGGGGAAGGACCCTTGGTAGAGGATGAGGGTGGAAAATGTGTGACTACACAATGTGCAATATCTTAGAGCTCTATAAGAGTTTGTAAATGTGTACCTTCCAAGGAAAATATATTAAGTTACATTTGAATCAACAAAAGAATATTAGAACAAATCATTGACTTATTATATAAGGAGAATGTTACGATTAAGGTGTCATCTACCTTGTAAATTTGGTGTCATATTGCATGATTCCAACATCCTTGCAAAGTGTCTCTAGGAACTTAGGGTGTATTGGGAAAATATTTTATAATATTAACTCTCACCATTGTTTGTAATATGCCTGTTTGTGGCCAAAAATTTGACAGTATGATGCCTTGTGAAACTGGTTCGAGGGATACTTTGCCTTTGGCTTGGTGACTTCTCCCTAGGGTTTTAAAAAGAAGTGGCTTCTTCATAATGGGTTTTGGAAAGGGAAGGAAGCCGGTGTAATAAAGCAAATTTAAATCTAAGGCGATATGCCAAAGCTTTCTGATAGGCACGATAAATCATAGACTTAAGGGCCTGAATGTGAATGTTATTGCTATGTTCCAAAACATCAGAAACTTAAAGTTATAGCATAAACAATTCATTTAATTGACATAAAAGTATCGCATACATTCTTACTGCTAAGAAGAGTCATTAAGACATGGTTTAGGTAAGCAAGTTTGTATTCAATGCATAGAAGTCCCTTCAAATGAAATGCTTAAGACCATAAGAAGCACAGTTTACAGTTTAAACAAAACATGGAAACAGAAAGGCCGAACAATAGGCACAGTCTGAAAGTTTCTTGTGAATAAACATGCAAAAGAGGCCTGGTGTCTCTTGCTAAAAACCAGTATTCTTTCTAAAATCTTGGACCTTTGTCTTCTCGACAAAGAGAGTATATATAGCTGGAGAGAAAAAATTCCCACCGCTTTGGAAGCTGTAACAGAAAAGATTCCCAATCTCCTGCAATGATGCCCGAATCAGAACATTCTCAAAGCCGTTATAACAGCAACCAGTTAGAACCTAACATCCAGTTGATTGGTTGCAGGCGTGTCCTTTGTAATGATGGTAGCGGTTCAAACCAAGCTTTGAGGCGACAAGTGCCATCTACCACCTCAGAGAACTATGACGACCAGCGCCTGATAACACAAACCCGCTTTGCCAGCCCACAGCCTGCTTTGATGATCAGTGAAAGGCACACAGCAGCACGTCGCGGCCCGAATGAGAACTCCTCCTTTAGCTGTCGAAAGATTGCGAAGAAGCGACACGTGTTCGAAGGGTCAAATGCTATGCTGAGGTGGGGAGGAAGCTGTGTGAACTAGACCCGAAAGACGCTTGGCAGCGTTTCGGAGCCCGCTACGTTTTATCTCCTTGCTATATTGAAAAGGCTGCGAAATTCTGCCATGTGGCTGAAGGTAGGGCCCACTGTGAAAATAGAGAAGGCCAGCAGAAATGTTTCGCAGTCGGAAGCTGCATATTTTATCCCCGCAAGGAAAGCTTGCGATACGCCGCCACGTATCGAGATGTGGGCCCCTCTGACAATCTTAGGAGTGCTGGACCATTGTGGAAGGCATAGCGACCCGAAGAAAATATAAAGCAACAGAATAAGAATCCCCGTGGGCGAGACACGTGGACACCCAGCGCAGCACTTCAGGACCCGAAAGGGAAGCCGCTAGCCCAAGTTGCGAAGTGAAAAATGCGCAAAGGGGAAGATCAAAATCTGCCGGGAAGCCGAACAACTTGGAGACGCACAGGCCGACACACGAATATCAACAAAAGGAACCCGAAGGGAGCTGTTGAATCTTATTTTAACAGCTTTTGGCGACTATCAAGGGCGTTTCGGATAAGGAACGAAGAACCCAAAAACTCTCTAGTTCTGCAGACCAGAGCCTTCATCTATAGGGCAAACGAAATCATTAGAGTTTGGAAAGTGCAGCCTGCAAAGGCGACCATTCACTTTCAGATGGCTTTGCCATGCTGCGCAAATTCTCTTGTGCCCCGCGGAGGTCAATAGCTTCCTTGTGAGGCAGCACCTCTGGCAGGCCAGCGCCTGCTTGGATATGGAAAAGCAGCTGAGAGAGTGGATGAATGACTGCCTCGATATCTGCTGCCGTTGGGGGGCTGCCGAATTCCTTGAATGCCTCCGGATCTTTCTCTTTCTGTTGAATAACCTCTGTAATCTGTGCAGCCGTGGCAATAGTGCCATCCTCCAAGAATGGAGACGGCAATCCCAATTTGCCCAACTCAGAGAAACTTCCCCGAATACCGTCTAGCGCCTTGTTTAGAAAAGTCGCCGCTGCCTTAGTACGCTGGAAAGCGGAGTGGCAATGAATGAATTTATTTGCCGTTTGAGCAGCGGTGTCCCGATCTTCGATACCCGCCCCGGCAAGGATCTCGTCCGAGACAGAGTATAGCTTATTTAGCAAGTCCCTTGCCTCAGGAACCTTTTCCAGGATGAAACGAGGGAACTGCTCCATTGCGTTGTGGGCTTCCTGATTGAGTCTTAATGCCTTGTCGATGAACCAAAGGATAGGCTGCAGATTTAGGCAGAAAGTTTTGATTTTCTTCCAGTGAGAAATGTACAATTGCCTGATCAGTGGAATGATATCGGGCTGGGCAGGGGCAGGTAACACAGAGGTTTTTAGCGAAGAAATTTCTGCTTCCCTTGAAATCAGGGCCTCAGCTAATTCAGCCTTCTTCTTTTTCTCGGCCGCCAACTGCTCTGCATAGCTGTTCATTTCTTTATTCCAAGTTTGTTCAGCTCGGGAGTGGTTAGCCAATTGCTCTTCTAACAAAGCTTTTGTCTCTCGGAGCTCACCTTCTAGCTTGGTCCTTGTTTCCCGGAGCTCTTCTTCCAGTTTAATCTTCAGACCTTTGAATTCGGCCTCTTTCTCCTGTGCCTTTTGCTGATACTGTTCTTGTAGGCGCTCCACCTCCTCACCTTTCTCTGCCATCTTTTGACTGTACTCGAGGCCGAAACGTTCAAGCTCCCCTTCCATTGACCATAGGCTCTGTTGCGATGCTTGGTTTTGGTTTTGTAATTCTTTTAATAAGACAGGGTCGGCTGCTTGGGTCTTCGCAACTTCGCTCTGAAGCCTGTTTCTCTCATTTTCTGCTGTTAGCGCCCTTTCTGTCATTCGGGCGATATCCGCCTCTAAGGATTTTTCCTTTGCCTCTAGAAAGCTCACCCTGTCCTTGGCTGCCTTGAGCTGTTCATCCTTCTTCTTTAACTGGCGACCAGTCTTTAGGAAGTCCGAAGTGACCACCCGTTGTGTCTCCTCCATGATTTCGACTTTATCTTGTGGCCGGGCTACCTTCATGTCAAGTCCGACAGCATAAATCTCGTAGTCCTCGGGTTGCATTTCTCCCTAGGGCTTGCTTATCCTCGGGTACATAGTTGCAAATTTCAACTCTTGGTGGGCCTCGTCATACGAAGCCTGTACTCTCGGCTCGGCGGGGGCATTGTCATCCTTCACTTTACGTCGCCTCATTCTATTTGCGCGCGCCTCCTTTCCACAATCTATCTGTGCTATGAACTCAGCTGGTGATGAAACCAACCCACCTGCGAAAGGGACACCAGAAGGCAGGGCATAGGGATAGGTGACTTTCATAGGTGCACGCATTTGCTTTTTCTGGAGGGTAACCGTTTGCGGGGAAAAGTGTGGCACATTCCACAGCCTGGCCTGAGGATTCTTAGCAGGGCTAAACATTTGCAGCGGCTGAATTGGAGGTTCAGTTGTAAGGCCCATTGGCCGAGGGAACGGAGTTGTTGCCTGTGTATCAGCCTGTTGCGATGGGAAGGGATCTGTAAGCATCTCGGAAAAAGAGTGGGGGCCAATAGGAGGAATATTTTCTGAATGCGAGGTGAGGAAAGTCTGGGCGGCAGCAGCAGGCGTAAGCATGCTCGAAGGAGTAATTATAAATGGTTGGGCTTGTGAATACTGGGCAAATCCAACGGAATAGGCTGGACTAGAAGCAGAGGGTGGAGGGCTCGGACTAATGGCAGGAGTTGCGGACAGAGCAGGGGCGGATGCGAAAGAATGAGATGTAAGAGAGGAAGGAACGAAATGTACCTGCTGACTGGTCGGCGGTGGCTCCGGGATCGTTCGGGACTCGCCAGTAAACTCCGACATTTGACTAGTATCGGGTGCTTTTCCTCCGACGGGTTCATGTGAAACTGACCCGATAACATTTTCAGTACGTTGCCTTTTCGCGGGCGGACGCTCACTAGCTTCGGCAGTCGGACCTTTTTGCTGAGGTGTTAGTCTGACTGGTTTAGCGGCCCATGTGCGTGCAAGCGAGCCCTTTGATATGTTAAAGCGCACATTAGTGCCCACATAGGCGGCATGCTCGGAGGCATCGCCTCCCTGCGTTGATACTGCCGTTTCTTCCTCCTACCCCTCAGATCCCTCTGCTTCGCTTCTGTTAGCACTAGAGATCGGGCTGGGATGGCCCTCATCCCACCACCTTTCAAATTCCTGATCCTCCTTCACTTGATTATAAGGAGCCTTCAACTGTGCTGTTTCCTGGCGGTACCTCCAGAAAGCTCTTATTTTTTCGTCACGCCATTCCTCGTCCACTTTCAATTTGTTATACATGGTGCGCTCCATCAGAAGGTTGTCCCTGGCCACAGCCAGTGGAAAGTAGAACTTGTGCCATGGGCCCCTGGTATCCGGTGTAGGGACCTGTGCTAACTCAACAAAATTTTCATTTTTATCATTCCGGCAATTACGCCGCTTCTCCTAGTATGGTCGGGGAACATGTGTAACATTCATATGTGGCTCGGGTAGATCATTGAAAGGGTTATAATCCCACTTATCATTTACTAGTACCAACCCTAGCTGTGCCAGTTTGTGCTCTAGCAACTCGTGCGATTTCTTTTTAACAAGCGTTATTAATTTGAAACTCTTCGGGCAAGTGAAGAATCCCTTCTTCTTGACACTATCGCGGCTACAGAACATGAAATCAACGATGCACACCTGCCGAAAAACCTCCAGCGCGAGCACTCTATCGGTGATGCAGGCCGGGAGCAGGAAAGGCTTACCAATAAAGCCCCGCATTTGAAGGATTGTGAAATCCTTGCCCAAGAACCAGTCACAAGCGGGGTTGTAGCTTTGCAGAAATCCAGTCTGCTCAGTGTTAAGCTGGACAATATCACCTTCTCCGATCAAATCATTCAGGACCGGGGCTATGAAATAGTCCGCGAAGGCATAATAGTCATATGTTGCGGAAAGGTAGGGTGTCCATGTAGACACCGGCTTTCTTTTGTTCTGCTCATCAAAAATTGATAGAGGGACAAACCGGGCAAAGAAATCTGGATTCTGGTGCAGGAACATGTGGACCAGGTAGGAAAAAAATCGAAATTTCTTCTTCGCCTGATAATTCTCTATTTGTTGTATCATTTCTTCAACCATGAACTGAGCAAAATCATACCAGAAATGTTCACGCTGTTTGCGAAACTGCATCGCAGGGCCTAGCTGAAAAGCCTCAATCTTTTCATCGGAGTCTCGGCCGTAAACAAATGTCAGCATGGAGATGGGGTCCTGGAGGTCATCGCGGAATGAACCACGCGATAATGGGATACTCGGTGCCTTAGCGGAGGCAACACCCTTCTTATTAGTTTCTTCTAGCAAGAACTCGGAGCTGGTCTTCATCTTTTTCCATATTTTTTCCCCTTTGCTTGGGCGGAAATGCTCGATATTCTCTTTTCTCCTTTTGGGATCAGGGATACATAACATATGCCAGATGGCCTCTGGGCTGATCTGAACCCTTAAATTGCGACCTTCAATGCAGTGGGTATCTGGGTTGTAGCGTTGAACAGCCGCGTCGACCACCTCCGGGCAATAGTGCACCAGTGGGACCATGTATTGTGGAAGACCGCTAAGCCAGACTCTGTTTTCCGTGGCTTGGTCTGCCTTTGACGTTGATAACCTTGCACAAGCTGCCTCTCTGAGAGATTTAGGGTTCTTGGCAAGCTTTGGGTCGTAGATATTAGCCCACTTTTCCATAACCTTTTTCGGGTTTTTCCACTCTTTCGGTCTCTCTAGCTCCTCTGTGTTTGCTCTTCTTGTCTTCGCGGGTATACCTGGAGTTGCATATGCTACATCGTCAAACACGTATACCTCGTCTGAGGAACGAATAGCCAAAAATAGGTCCTGGCTGATCTCTTCTTGTATCGGCTAAGCTGAAGATTCCGACATCTTTCTTTCGTTGCAGAACTTGTAAGCTTCTTGGCTTGTGAATACACTGCGATGGATATCCAGACAGAAAACACTTCGCACCCTCCTTAGCTTTTGTGAAAAGACTTGGAAATACCAAGCGTTTTCATGCAATAATAGCAACTTTCCAAAGGTGGTAGGTGAAAGCAGGCCTTTTGCATTTAATTCGGCATGTACCGTCAACCTGGCAACTTCGTGCAAGACGAACTGATTGCTACTCCGAGGCGGCTGGATTTCATCATTGCTTTCAAAAGCTCGTGTGATACGCCCTGATCTCCTTGGAAAATGAGCCTGCAACTGGCTTTCTCACCTTGCGTTAGCATGTACCGGCATTTAATATCTGGCCGAAATGATTACGCCAAGCAAACGATCACGGCCTGAAAAGATACGAGGATCGCCTTGGGTTCCGGGATGCGTTTGAGATATGACACAATTGCATACGACCATACGTCCCTTCACCAACAAGTGCCACCTTTTTAATGCTTACTTAATTAACTCCATTTAATTAAGCACGCCTAGAGCCGTGCTATCGTGCATGTATCAGCCCAAAACGTGAGCAAACGCAGACTCGGCCTTTGAGATTGCAGCCAGTATACATCACGTTTCTTACAGGCGGATTGGCATATGTCTTGTCAATTTTTCTATAAATAGCCCAGTGGAAAGCAAGCAAACATACTTAGCTTTTTGGAGTGATAGGTCAGTAGCAGATTGCTTTGCAAGTCTTTTCATAGGTTAGGTGGTGAGCCGATTCGGCGTTATTTCAGCAGTCTTAGGGATAGTGTCAGGGGAAATGGATACCCCAATTCGTCTTACCTCATTCAAATCACAGACGGCGTTTGTAGGCGAGATCTCTACCAGAAGGCTCAAAAGAATGACGAAGAACAAGCACTCTCTTGCTCTGGTAGCCATGAAGTGGGTCCTATGCAAGGACTGCGTTGAATATGAAGACAAGCATAGGGTGAACACCGACGTGTGTTCGCACTTTGTAGCGTCCATGCTGGACATTTGCGTCCCCCGGCCTCTTATCTTGAAGCTGGTCAAGGAGATCTTCCCGAAGAAGTACCTGAACAGGCTTGGCGAGGTTGTCACACACGCCGCGTATGGGATAGGTCTGCTATCAGCCAGCGACCTACGTCGCTATATTGAAGAAGAAGCTATTGTGGCTTGGCTACCATTTCTTAGCGGATTCCGCCTGCAGACCCATGGCCAGCATCAGCAAAGGGTTACCCAAGCCCTACACTTCCTGTTCAGGAGCTACAACGTGATACCCTTCTACGACGTAGAATGGTATACCGACTTCAGGGACCTGGTGTATCCACCACCGACTATGCCCTTGTTGAATGACGCTGCCAGTGCTGCCGAGGAGCCTGTGGACGAGGAAGAGGCGAACGCTGCGGTGAATGCGTCGGTTGCTGCCAGCCATTCATGTGGATAGATAAACCCCTTGCCTTCCTGCCTGCTGATATAACATACTTGCTTTAGATAAGCCTGATAAAAGGCCGCTGTATATATAGTATGTTCTAATACTTGTACATTTTGAAAAATCGGCATTCATGCCATTTTGTAACCCAGGAACATATATATATAAATATATACGTCTCTCTTTTTTAAAAGAAAACTATGCTCCCTTTGCTTCTGTGTTTAATTTTTCTGGGTTTGCAAATCTTTCGTGCTTTTTCTCCGTTTATGAGTATATTTTGTACTTAAGAAATTCCGGTGTTTTACCCGCTAATGACGATGAGAAAATGCGTAACAAGACAACTGACTAGCAAAAGAATAGGCCAAAAACAGGAAAGGAAATAAAAGCGTTATTTACAACTGTACAGGGTAGAGCATTTTGCCTAATGGAATAACTTCAGATGAATCCCATTGACGAGGATTCCTAACGACTCATGTTCCATGTTTTCCAGCTCAAAAGTGTTGTGTTGCATGCACCGAATGATTTTGAAGGGTCCCTCCCATAGGCTATCAAACTTACCGTGCTGACCTGGCTTTGCGGCCCTGCTGTCATATTTCAGCACTAAGTCTCCACTTTTTAGGCCTTGGTCGGAAGCCTTTTTGTCAAACCACCATTTGACCACCTATTGACGGTTTGTCATCGCTATTAGGGAATTCTCCCTTTTTTCTTGTACTTCCAGTAGTTCGACAAGCCGAACCTCCATGGCATCATTTAGTTCTATTTCAAGAGATTTCAATAACTGTATCGCCGGGATCTCCATAGAGATAGGTAACAGCGCCTCTTTCCCATATACTAGCTCATAGGGCGAAGTCTTAAGGACTTGCTTAGGAGTTATGCGGTTAGCCCAGAGTGCTTTTCGGAGATTTTTATGCCATTCCCTGGTGGTCTGAGCCAATATTTTTGAGGAGTTGGACTAAACTTTTGTTTGTCGACTCGGCTAAGCCATTTCCCTGTGGATAATAGTTTGATAATGTTTTAAGAAATATGTCATTTTTTAATGCAAAGTGACATACCTTTGTGCCTACAAATGCTCTAGCATTGTCCGAAATGATTGTCTTCGGAGGGTCGAACCTTGTCACTAGAGCCTCGAGGAAGTCCACAATCTCTGCTTTCGTCGCCTCCTTAAGAGGAACAGCCTCCGCCCACCTTGTGAAGTAGTCTGTAGCTGTTAAAATCCATTTATGTCCGGAGCTAGAAACCGGGTTGATCATTCCGATAAAGTCCAGGCCCCATTGCGCAAATGGTTCATCCGCCACAATAGGTTTGAGGGGCATTGCTGAATTCTTCCTTCTGTCGGAGAAGAACTGACATTTTTTACAAGTTTTTACCAGAGAGTAGGAATCATTGAAAAGTGTAGGCCAGTAATATCCAGCCCGTAGGACCTTGATGGCGGTAGTTTTAGCGGAGAAATGTCCGCCTTCGTTGCTATTGTGAAATGCGTCGAGGATCCTCTGCGCCTCCCCTGAATTAACGCATCGTAGGAGCACACCATTAAAATTCCTTTTGAAAAGAACTCCTTCTATCAGCATGTATCCGCAATTCTGAAGGCGGTAATACCTTCTTTTTTGGGATGAGAGGCCTGACGGATACTTTCCGGTTCACATGAAGTTCGTTCTATCTTTCAGCCAATCATCCTCCGATCCCGATCCATTTATCAGGACAAGTTCGGCTGTTCCTCTTTAGCAGGCATCTCCTCATCCTGTGCCATATACTCACATAGTCCTCTGCCTTTGACAGTCTTGGTAGGCCTGACCTCGATGTCATACTCTAGGATCTTGGTGATCCAATTAGCCCTTTTTTCTGTGATCTCTCCCTCCATGATGTATTCCCGCACACTAGAATGTGCGACATATACCAGAACCTTGTTGCAGGAAATTAGATGGCGGAACTTTTTAAGTCCCTTTACTATTGCGAAAGCCTGTCTTTCAACGAAGTTATAATTCGCCTCATAATCCTTTAAGGTTCGGGAATAGAACGCAACTGGATGCTCTCCCTTTCCTTCTCTATCCTTTTGAGTCAGAACAGTAGCGATACTGGACTTACTACTGAAGGAATATATTATAAAATCTTTGTGTTGATCTGGATTGATTAACATCGGGGCTGAGGAGATCGCTTCCTTGACCTTTTCAAATGCCCCCCGAGCCTCTGTTGTCCACTTGAAAGCTTGATCCTTTTTTAGCATTAGGGTGATCGGCCTAATTATTCCCGCAAAATCGGAAATAAATTTGCTGACGAAATTTACTTTGCCCAGAAAAGACTGGACACCTTTCTTATTTACTGGAAGGGGAAGCTCCCTTATAGCCCTCACTCGTTCGGGGTCAATAGAAATACCTTCCTTAGACACAACATGCCCTAAGAGTTTACCCTAAGGTACTCTGAATACACATTTCTTTGGATTTAGGGAAATCCCAAACTTCTGGCACTTTTGAAAAACCAACTCCAGATGATCGAAATGATCATCTTTAGATTTAGAAAACACAGTAAGGTCATCCAAATAGATTAGGATAAACTTATTGATCAGTTCGCTAAATGCGACGTCCATAGCTCTCTTGAAAGTTGCCCCTGCATTAGATAAACCGAAAGGCATTTTAGCATATGCAAATGTTCCCCACTTGGTGGTGAACGTAGTCTTGTGCTGATCTTCTTCTTTTACTCGAATCTGGTTATAGCTAGAGAAGCCATCCAGCAGAGAGAACATTTCTGATCCTGCGACAGTTTGGAGGATTGATTCCATAGAAGGCAACGGATAGTGGTCTTTTAGAGATGTTCTGTTCAGGTCTCGAAAATCCACGCATAAGCGGATATCACCATTCTTCTTTCGGACTGGCACCAGGTTTGATACACAAGTACTATGTTTGATTGGGAAGACAATGCGTGACTCAATGAACTTGGTTAGCTCTTGTGCCATCAAGGCTTCAACTTTAGGGTTGACTGGCCGCTGCTTTTGTCGGACTGGTTTCGCACCTTCTGTTAGCTCAATAGTATGTTGGATGATGCCAGGATCATAACCTTCCAGATCATCGTAAGACCAGGCCACAACTCCATATTTTCCGCAGAAACCGATAAGTCTCTCTCTTTCTTGTTGTGAGACATCCTTTCCGAGTCTAATATTTTTGCCGTCGAAAACCCGAAGATTTTCATAATCGCTTTTGTCTGCCACGAATTTCCGTTTATCATTCCGGGCGTCACTACAATCAATTTTTTTTTCGAGAGTAACCAATCCTTTCGAAAGCTTATTTGACTTTAGCTGCATAATTTTTCCTTCGTAGGCCTCAGCGATCTTTGGTTGGAGTTGATCAGCAAATTCCCCTGAGTGTTGAATAAACGAGGCGATGTGTTCATCGCTCTCAAAGACTTGCCAACTTTGGTCATTGTCGAGTATTGCTGGTCGAACAAGCACTCGCACTGAATATTTGTTCCGAAGCAAGTCGGAGACAGGATCAAACTAAGCACCAATTACCGCCATGCGATCTGCATCGCCATTCTGTGCTCGGGGAATGGTCAGGATGTTGAAGGCTTCAAAACTTTCTACAAGGTCCCAGATTCGATGCCGATAGGATCTCATGCGGATATTCTTTGCTGCAGAAATTCCTCGGACCTGATTAACTACCAGTTCGGAATCTCCGAACACAATCAATTGCTTGATACCCATTCGTTCCGCTAGGCTTAGGCCTTGGACTAGCCCTTCATATTCAGCCTCGTTATTTGAACAGGTGAATTGGAATCGGAAATACCTCAACAACTTTTCATTCTGTGGGGATATTAGACATACCCCTGCTCCAGCTCCAACTTTGCTTCTTGCTCCGTCAAAATACAATGTCCACAGCTCACTTGCTTGGTCATTGTCGGGTTCTTTGACGACCTTTGGAAGAACTTAGTCTTCATCATAGATCACATATGTGCCTAATCCGGTAGCATGATAATTTCCGAAAGGATCATTGTTTATATGTTCACTCAACAGAGTGTCTTCCTTATCGCTTCGGTCTCCGCTCACTTTCTCCTCTTCTAGCAGTTCGACATTGTACATGTCCTGCTTAGTGATGGAGATATGTGCGGCTTCAAAGTTAATCAGGGCCTCATTCGCCACATGTTCGGAATGCAAAGCCTCCGATTCTATCTTCATCTTTGCACCATGTTTGGTCCTAAGTATTAGATGTGACCAATCTAAAGACAAATATCCGCCCACCTTCGAAGTAAACTCTCGAGAAAGACAAAGACCAAACATTGGTGGAACATCTATGATCACTGTATCTTGCGGGACCGTGATACTTGGACAGGAAAATAGAGTTAGCGGAAGTGCTTTGATGACACCCACAGTATCTACCTTATTTCCATCTAGCTGCATCACCCCTTTCTTCATAGGTTCGTAGCTGAGTCCCAAGGCTTCGGCTATCAGTTTTGGCATAACTGTTGTACTAGCGCCAGAATCAATCATAGCGTTGTGTAATAGCTTTTCCCCTACAATGAGGGTCAAGAAGAAGGGTTGAGGTTTTGGCCTACCTCCGCCTTCCGTATGGGATTCCTTTGCTTTGTTTGTAACAACCTTAGCCCGTGGCATTTGATAAACCGCCTCGGTACTGGCCGGAGGCTCGGTTAGTGCTGGGTCCATCTGTTGTTGAAGCGCCTTTTGGAGTATAGTTTTCTGTTCCGGGATAGCTAGAATGTCTCATAAAGACACATTAGCGGGTGATTTCTTCAACTGCTCCACCACATTAAAAGGTGAGGAGCTCAGAGATTTCTGCTCCTTTGCTTTTGTTATAATGATTTCCTTCCGCGGTTGAGAAGACAAAGAGACGGTCGGTGCGCTAAGAATTTGATCTGAAACGTCTTTGCATTGCGGGTTGTCCGAAAGCGAGACAACGGGCTCACCGGTGTATCTCCTCTTGGAGCGTGTGTTATAGTCGGACTGTACCCGCGGCGTTTCGGCTGTGGGCGAGTCATTTGCAAACACCATTTCCTCATCTTCCATCCATGAGAAGAGCGCATGATCAGGAACAATATCAGACTCTTGCTCTAAGGACATTCCCTATATTTGCGCGGTAAGGACCGCATTCTCCATTGCCGAGGCGTATATGTATTCTCCATTCTCTGTCGCAACACCTTGACTACGTTGCTCTGCTATCCTTTGTTGTAAGTTGCCACGCGGACAATTTCGGGGCATATGTGCATCATTGCAAGGGAAGCACCATGGATTGATGTCATCAATAAGATTGTTCTGTCCCGCGGTCAATTCTTTACTAGAACTTGGCGACGCACCTGCCAGCGGTGTAGGCACCGGAACGATTTGGTTTATAGCCGCCGTTGGTGAATTAGTGCGAGGCGCATTCTGATATTGATTTTGATGATAGGTAGGCCGCCCACCTTGATAGTTCTGATATGCAGGTCGTGGAGGAATTGCTTGGTTCCGCTTGAGAGTTGTTATATCGTTCGCCATCGTCCGCAACATCTCCTTGAGGTCACCCATCTCATCTTTTGGAGGACCCGATGTAGAGGCCAAATTTTTAGGAGCGGCTATATATGAATACGCTGACTGGGGAGTCGCTGGCGCACTGGTCGACGCAACCTCTTGTGCTACGTCCGATATCTCAGGAAATATCGTCATAACAAGTCGAGGAGGCAATTTCCCGCAGTCTATCAAGTGATTCTCTGCTTTGATAGCGGTGGCATATGCATCTGGTAAAGTGGCTCCTCCCAAAGACTTGATCATCATAGAAATGTCGGGATTGATGGACTTCAGATAAAACATGAACGCCAATTCCGGAGTCGGGCGGATAGTTACAGGAATCCTCTGCCAACTTGAGTGAAATCGGGCATTGAAGTCCGTCAGAGCCTCCTGGGGTGCTCGTTTGATGACAGATAGCTGATAATATAGCGAAGAACGATCTCCGTCATTTGAAAACCTCTTATAGAATGGATCTCCGAGGTCATCCCAAGTGCGAATGCTGTTAGGAGTCAATGTTCGGTACCAATCCAGAGCTTTGCCTTTGAAGGACGGAGCAAGGAGCCTCAGGGCTACATTCTGCGATGTGATACCGTGTACCAGACATACATCCGCTACATCCTGCAAATGCTCTACTAGAGTTTTTGTGTTATCTCCGAAGAATTTAGGAAGAGCTTTCAGGGCCGAAACCGGGATAGCGCCCCAGACGGCAGGCACTACCGGAGCTACCAAGGGACTTCCAGCATCCCATGCCACATAATTTCTGTTCGCGGCCGGCAACATGGTGAGAGGAAAGGGTGGTGGGAATGGAACTGTTGCTAACTGATTTGCGGCTTGTACTGTCCCTAATGGAGGCACTAGTAAACCTGGGTTATTTTCAGTCTGGGATCTAGTTACAGGCCGATAACTCATACACCCTTCTTTAAGACAATTTCATTAGTTTGGGTCCCACCGGGCGTGCCAGAAAAAGGGTAAAACTGTTGACGCCAAAATTTGACGAGGTAACAGTGCCTTATGGGAAACTCAATTCAAGGGGGACCCCTTTGCGCCGAACTGAGTGACCTCCGGGTTTTAAAGAAGTCGGCTTCTTCTATAATGGGTTTTTGGAAAGGGAAAAGGAAGCAGATATAATAAAGCAAATTTAAATCTAAGGCGATACGCCAAAGCTTTCTGATAGGCACGATAAATCATAGACTTAAGGGCCTGAATGTTATTGCTATGTTCCAAAACATCAGAAACTTAAAGCTATAGCATAAACAATTCATTTAATTGACATAAAAGTATCGCATACATTCTTACTGCTAAGAAGAGTCATTAAGACATGGTTTAGGTAAGCAAGTTTGTATTCAATGCATAGAAGTCCCTTCAAATGAAATGCTTAAGACCATAAGAAGCACAGTTTACAGTTTAAACAAAACATGGAAACAGAAAGGCCGAACAATAGGCACAGTCTGAAAGTTTCTTGTGAATAAACATGCAAAAGAGGCCTGGTGTCTCTTGCTAAAAACCAGTATTCTTTCTAAAATCTTGGACCTTTGTCTTCTCGACAGAGAGAGTATATATAGCTGGAGAGAAAAAATTCCCACCGCTTTGGAAGCTGTAACAGAAAAGATTCCCAATCTCCTGCAATGATGCCCGAATCAGAACATTCCCAAAGCCGTTATAACAGCAACCAGTTAGAACCTAGCATCCAGTTGATTGGTTGCAGGCGTGTCCTTTGTAATGATGGTAGCGGTTCGAACCAAGCTTCGAGGCGACAAGTGCCATCTACCGCCTCAGAGAACTATGACGACCAGCGCCTGATAACACAAACCCGCTTTGCCAGCCCACAGCCTGCTTTGATGATCAGTGAAAGGCACGCGGCAACACGTCGCGGCCCGAATGAGAACTCCTCCTTTAGCTGCCGAAAGATTGCGAAGAAGCGACACGTGTTTGAAGGGTCAAATGCTATGCTGAGGTGGGGAGGAAGCTGTGTGAACTAGACCCGAAAGACGCTTGGCAGCGTTTCGGAGCCCGCTGCGTTTTATCTCCTTGCTATATTGAAAAGGCTGCGAAATTCTGCCATGTGGCTAAAGGTAGGGCCCGCCGTGAAAATAGAGAAGGCCAGCAGAAATGTTTCGCAGTCGGCAGCTGCATATTTTATCCCCGTAAGGAAAGCTTGCGATACGCTGCCACGTATCGAGATGTGGGCCCCTCTGACAATCTTAGGAGTGCTGGACCGTTGTGGAAGGCATAGCGACCCGAAGAAAATATAAAGCAACAGAATAAGAATCCCCGTGGGCGAGACACGTGGATGCCCAGCGCAGCACTTCAGGACCCGAAAGGGAAGCCGCTAGCCCAAGTTGCGAAGTGAAAAATGCGCAAAGGGGAAGATCAAAATCTGCTGGGAAGCCGAACAACTTGGAGACGCACAGGCCGGCACACGAATATCAACAAAAGGAACCCGAAGGGAGCTGTTGAATCTTATTTTAACATGTACCATATGTGCTTTTCATGCTCAATCATACCTAGTATATAATACTTATGATAAACACTCATCTCCTACTATGGAGTAAATACAAACACATTGCATCCCATGTTCAAACATATCTAATATAATTAAATACCTATGTTGTACTACATGCTACATAATTAAACACCTATGTCACCATGTAATCCCTTCGACATATCTAATATAATTAAATACTTGTGTCAAGCAATCTCTCCTATCATAGAGTACTTAAAAACACAATATAAAAATAGCCTAAAAGCTTCAATTCCATTTTTCAAAACAATATTAAATAATTCTACTGCTCAAATAGAAAAGACATTTCATGCAGCATAGGAAACACATCAATTCCAAGTAAATAATAAGAAGAGGAAATCCCCATGCATGTTATTGTTTATACCAAATAATGATGTCAGTGCAGCCTTCTCCAACAATAATTCAACTTGATTTAGCTTCCCAAAACAATTCCCTCTCTCACTCTTATTGATAGAACACTTCTCTCAAACAATAACTCTTTCTCACAAAAGCTCACTCTTTTCTCACTCACAAAACAGATGAAAATGGCTAGTAATATCTCAAATATGATAAACAACAAGTGGCATATAGCTCTTGGTATGATAGGTCTCTCTCAAGTGAAATGGGAAAATGGAAATAATGTTCAGACAGGAGAATGAGAATGATTCCGAATAATGATCACAAGAATGAGTAAGAATCAAAATGTGTTACAAGTGAGATGGCACGACTATTTATAGTGCAGCTAGCATTTTGAAATTCCTACAGTTAAGGCATGAAGTATGACACCAATTTCATGCCACATGATTTAGTATAAAGGTGGCGACAGATAAAGCTCAAACTCAACATTTACCATTCATAGATCGATTTTCATATTGATAGCATTCAAAAGACCATTTCAACTTGCACATGGAGAATTCATATATTTCTCCCAAAATGACCTCTACAAGAAAGTGAAAATAGAGGTGGTGCCAAAACTAGCAAGTTGGTGCGATTCTCAAGTGAGAAGAATATGTCAATGATAAATTAGCAACACAACCTAAATCAACTTGTTTTATGGGTTGAGTCGACTAAATCAAATAAATATGTTGGACTATGTCCACATCTTTTTCATTTTCCATGTCGACCAAGTCAAAGCCAGCAGATTTCAGACGTATTGCTTTGTCTTACTCATGCATATTCTTGGCTGGTGGTACGTGGCTCTTCATACAGTCTCATGTATGATCCAAAGTCGACTTCCATAATAATATCCAATATCGACATATATTAGCCATGGACTTATAACGTCAAAAGAAGTCTTCAATAAATCGACTACTATACAACCTTTAAGACTCATCAAATCTCCCTTAAAAACTATTTGACTGAGTCTTCACATATTTTGCATTGGCATTCAGATCATTCACTTAGCAATTATCCATCGCCTTGTAACTCAACCAAAAGTATTTGGTACTTGTTGGTCAAGTCTATAAATACTTCCCAAAGGTTTCGACTAAGTTTTAACCTTCAATTTGACCTAAATGTTGCACTATATATTGTTCATAGTTTGCTTTAAAAACCTGGCCACTATACTTTATATTCGGCCTTTAAATGCTTGCATATGTTGCATGCAATCGACCTCCAATATTTCCTATATGTATAAATATATACATAGCTTTATATAAATACATATACATGTATATATATATATATATTCTGGTAAAATAGCTTAAATGCTATGCATATATATATGTATATATATATACATGCTATGCATATATATATGTATATATATATACATGCTATGCATATATATATGTATATATATGTATGTATGTATGTATATATATTCTAATATATATCTATATATATTCCAAGTTAATAATAAAAGTATACAGAGTTTATAAATACTCTTCCCGTTATTCTAATACAATAACTACCTATACGTACATAAACATATCATTTAAGCAAAATAATCTATTTGACAATCAAATGATTGTGTCTAAGTGGTATATTCAAAATAATACCATATTCAAAATGATACTTTTATATATATCACATGTAATTACATTAACGTAATAATGTATATATATAAACGTATACGTGCATTACCATTTACGCATATATCAAATATAGATCTTTGTTTTGATAGTCACACACACAAAGATGTTATATATATATACATGTATACACTTTTTCCAAGCATGAATGCTCACGTATAGATATGTATATGTATATATATATATATATATATATATATATATATATATATATATATATATATATATATATATATATATATATAAACCCTCATCAACCAAAAAATCAAGCATAGAGATATAAGGGAGGAACTCACAAGCTCAAGCAAATAAACTTCACCCAAAGATGCACGCAGTAGTAAACAAGACTCTCAAATGCAAACATATTAGCTAAGGATGAATTACCTATTACCCTCAAACCGACTCAACTCAATCTTTCTAATGTGGTGTGTGTATATGCTCAGATAGTTTACTTTTACCGGTTACTCGTCCAAGATCTTCTCCCGAGTGATACTTCCCCTCCCCCTGGAGAATGAACATTTACCTGCAACCACCATCACATGGTCTTGGCAGTCAATTGTTCACAACATATGCAGTATATATAAACATTCCAAAGTTAGAATAATAACTCAATAACCACTTATTCACATATATGTAGTATTTCACCATGGATAACATCAACTGAGATAAAATCAAATGAAACAACTTCAAATGAGATAACATTGATATTGATAACAAGGTACTAGCATAATTTATTCATCTCCAAAATTCACATTACATTCACATTTTACCCTTCACAGTAATAGTAAATAGTAACTTCACAATTGGGATGTAACAACATCAAAGATTAGTTAGTCTTGCATGTATATTAAATAATGCATGTAATTGAGAATTATCTTTAGTTAGAAATAAAATTGCATGTCAATAATCAAGTTCCATGTCAATAATCATGTTGCATGTCAATAATTAAATTGCATGTCAATTATACATTTAACCATTATTATGCATGAAAGGATTGCAATAATAAAATATCTTCATATAATCATTTTGCATGAAAATAAAAAGAGTTATTTATTTTTATGGTCATCACACATGTTATTTTCTTCTATATGTGATTTGGCTTACCTTCTGAGATAGGTGTTGAATATGGACTAAGAGAGGGAAGTAGATTTTTTTTCAAGATCTACCTACCATTTATGGTTTAATTGCTTTGGCCAAAGCTAGGTGTACCATTGAAATAGATCGATGTTATTTTATTCTCTCTATCATATCTAGATAGTAGGGCATAGCATGTTCATACGTGAAATGCATGTAGATATATTAGGTTACACCAAATTCCATCCTACTAGTTGTTTCCAAGTTGCTAGGCTTATCATGCAAGGTCGAGTATTCTTCATGTTAGGAAGAATTTTGAGGAAGTGTAAGCTTCGTGGTTGGGTGGAAAAGTGCCTCAGCCATGTTCTCATCTCTTGGTTTACAAATGACCATTGTGGTTAGTGGTGGTCACAGACTCTAGTGATTATGTTTCTTTTATATCTTTACTTGTATTGTTATGACCAAATGAGCATGAGATCCTTAGTCATATTCTTGCATAAATTATATCTTGTACTCTATAATACTTGACTAGATAGTACTTCATGTGATGATGTACTATAATTCTTGTAATTAATATTTTGGATTAGACAAAAAAAAATTGATTTGTAAGTTGTGGGGATAGGGGCCCACTCCCTTTATTGAAAATGTAATAAAAGATTACAAAAGGCTGCCAAGTAGCAAAGAAGGGGTTGAAAGCTACAAGAGTCTCCAAAAGAACAAAGTAGAGCTAAGAAGGCTAAAAGAAGAAAACAAAACTGAAACAAATGACCAAAATTGATACAATGACACACAAGAAAAGAAAGTTGAGCACAGACTCCCAAAAGACTACGCCCTGCAAGAGTTTCGAAAGAGAAGATCATCCAAGGTTCGCTGCGAACTAGCTTCCACTGCCTCTAGACCTTCAGTGCGAAGCTTTTCCATAGCAGAATTCCTCCCAACCTTCCTCTTAGAACCGCAATCAGGTTTTAATTTGCCACATGAAGACTGAGAAATCCCAAGTTTCTTGGAAGGAGCTAGAGAAAAATCATCAAAATAGTCATGAATTTGGTCATCCAAGTCCTCCATGAAAGGGAAAGTGTCAATCAGAATCAGAGCCATCCTCCTCTGACCCAGAGGGAGAATCAGGACTCTCATGGATGGGGACAATTGGCAGAAAAGGGGGATTCGCCTGCTGATTCAGAATCAGCTCCAACACTTCGGGAGGATTAAAGAACTTACCATGATTCCTCCAAATACAACCCTTTTTGACCCACTTCTTCAAGCAAACATTCCTTGCCCTAGCCAGGTGTTTGAGGGAGCAAGCTTCAATCTTGTGTCCAAGCTCATTGCAGCGGAAACAATGGAAGGGTTAACCCTCATAGTTTAAGAACTGAGTCCAAACACCATATGAGGAGTGGATCCAGATATAATGAGTGAGAGGTTTAGAAATGTCCACCATTGAACACACCCTATAGAATCTACGATCTGAGGCCACCCCTTCTGAATCAAGCTTAACAAAGGACCCCACTTGGTTGACCATATTGCTAAGCATATCCACATTGTGCAAAACCAGGGGCAGATTGTAAAGCCTGATCTAGATAGGAAGAAGAGTAACCTTTGCAGTAGTCGGGTCAAAGAAAGGAGACCAAGGAGAAATAAAGAGGCCAAATCGCTTGAAGAACCACAACCCTTTCTACAAAACAAAGTTATAGTCATCCGAAGAACAAAAGGTAATTAGAAAAAAACCAAAATCCAAAGACTCTACAAAAGGAAGAGTCAAATTACTCCAGGTACATTTGATCCATTCGATAACATAGGACATCGAAGGACGCTTGTGCAAACAACGCAAAACCACCGAGCGGTTACCCCAATCCTCTGCAATGGATTCAATACACCCATCAAAGATGCAAAGGTTCGCAAGCTCGTCGGAAAAAGAGATAACTGAATCCCTTTGGAAAGGAGAAACGATCACCATCAGAGTGAGAACCGCTATCCATGTTTGGAGGAGGGGAGGGAGCAGAAGTAGCCAGAGGGCTGGGTGGATTAGGGTTTTCCTGCGAAGTATGTTTGCGACAAAAATTCGAGCACACATGAAATGGATTTGCCCTGTTTTTGCACCCATCAATAGAACCAATGGTCACGCCGCCAGAATCAGCCCCTCCAGTGTTAGCAGCCAGAGGATCGAAAGTCTAAGGTGCGGGAGGAGAGGATGGCGCCAAGTCCAGAGACGCCCTAGAACGAAGGTTATACCTCTTTCGCCCAACCCCCACCGCATCAGAGAGACCACCACACCTCACATCAGGGAAACACGTGGATTTTTTTCGAACATTTCTGGAAAGCATCATCATTTGATACGCCATCCCTGCGCGCAAACGGAGCAACAACATCGCTAATGCAAGTGACACCAAGAGAGCCCTCACACATCATCGTGATTTCATTAGATTAAACACTTTTACATGTGAGATGTAATATGTCATTTGTATATACTTAAGATGTTTCATTTTATTTCTATATTTATGTGAAAATAAGTTACTATTTATTTTTGTGAGATTGTTTAGGGTTTCAACTCTCTCTCTCTCTATATATATATAAAATTGTCTCACCCTCTATCTTTCTCACTCCTCCTCTCTCTCTGAAGGTCAATTAAAGTATTAGATTTTTTATATGTTAATTTAATTTACTATAGAAAAATATATTAATTATTATTTATAATTATAATAAACTAATATTTATATTTAATATTTTTATTATAGGAATATAATATATAATAATAATATAGTTTATATATAACTATATATAATTTAATTTGTATTATATAAAATATATATATTTTAGCTAAACGTTGTCTAATGGGACAACTCCCTTTACATTAAAATATTAACATATTTATATAAATTCATCCAAGAGGAACATTAGGCCCTTTGCACATTCAGTGATCTCTCCTCTATGCCTTTCTTATACATTTTCAAAGAATTCTTTGTTACTTTTTCTTGATCATACCTTCACAGCCAAGAATACCTATAATGAATCCTTGGTTTCGTAACTCTGTGATGGTAGGAAATACAACCATCACAACTGATGAGTCCAGTTTATGAATCAATTTTGATAGAGTTTATTATGCATTTGTTGTAATTGTCATAGACTTTGATACTTGGATGTTGACCTTTTTATGATATTTCCTCAAAACCATAGACATTGGGCATAAGCTTATTTTTGTAATCTTTAATGACATTGACATGTTGTATGAACTATTTATGTTAATTTTATATGTGGATTAATGAATGTTACTTTAAGATAGTTATAGATATGCAATTGTTGTGCGTACTAATATTGTTATGTAGATATAATTAGAAGCCTACAAAATTGAGGAAGATTCTACTAGCTGGTCATTCGCCATCAAGGTCAACAAGGTGATCATTCAAAGGCCAATGGAGGGAAGACTCTCAATGGAGGGAGATTCCTAGTTTAAATTGAAGGATTGTAATCACCTTGTAAATGGTCTTAATTGTTTGTTGAGCGAATATAGGAGTTATTGTTGTGCTAAATCTGTGTTAAGGCAAACATGCTTGACTAGATTCCATGCATGCATAACCTCCTCTCCACTTTTTATGTTTTCCCTAAAGCGGCGTCCTCCTAATCTGTTGGAGTTGACTGCCTTGCTAGGTAGTTAGTTAGTAGTTCTGCTTCTTATAAGTAAGAATTGAATGCTCCTCAGAAGGTTGATTAATCTGATGATGTACTCGCATTCTTAGTTTTCCAGTAATGTAATGATGTTGCTCGATTGTACTCATGTTTCCAATGAATAAAATGAAGTTATAAGTTTGTGCATTTGATTTCACATTTGTTTTAAGGGATACTCATCCAAGGGGGCCCAATTGGTGAGCATTCAATCCTTTAGTTTAGTTATTACTTTTTGTTCAACAATTAGTTAAAAATTTGGCACTGTTTGTTCCTACAACCACTAGAATTTCATTTTGTGATTGTTCCTACAGCCAAATCAGACATAGTAGTTTCATGTTTCTTTGCTCAGATTTTCATTTTTGTTATGCATTTCAGATCAATATAGTTGTTGGTTGATGCTCAAAATTCATATTACTTGTAGACACATAAAATATACTGATTGATCCTATACACTTGATCCTGATTTACTAACACCAGTTCATCTTGAATCATCTCCTTTACTAACCATTTAATCGAATAATCTTTATTTGATTAAATTCATCATATTTCATCTTTTAATTAAATAAATCAATTTTATCTAATTAAATCATCATCTCCTATTAATTAAATAAATCATTTTGTTTAATTAATCCTATAGTCCCTTTTTAATTAAATAATTCATTTTATTTAATTAAGCTCTAAAGTCATCTCCTTTAAATTAAATTAATTAATTTTTATTTGATTTAAATCTAACACCATCCTCTTTAATTAAATAAATCAAACTTTATTTAATTAAGTGTAAAATCATTATTCCTCTCATTTTGATTTATTTAAATCCTAAAATCTAAATCACAATGTCAAATCAACTAACTTCCATTAAAATTAATTAAATCATGGTTAATGCTAACACTAATCATTCAAATCCTCTAGATTTTGCAACTTGCACATGAAAATCCATTTAATTGATTTATTAAATCTCTATTTTCATTCAAAAAGGCATCAAATATGGAATATTCCTCAAATTTGAAAATCTCCCCCCAAAAGGACTTGTTCGTCCAACAAAGCATTAAAGGTCTCTTACATGTCCTTTCTTGGGCCAAGTGGCATTTAATTCATCTTTCATCTCCCTCCAACATGTCACTTATCCAATTTTGAATTTCCACCTAATAGCATTAATTTGCACATTCATCAAAATGTGCTCCACCTCTATCCACTCACATGTTGACAAGTGGCATTGTGCTATTGGTTGGTCTTTTATCCCACATTCATCCATTTTGCTTAGTCTTCCATCATTCTCTTCTATAAATAGAAGAATCTTTTACTAATTTGGGATTCACAATCTTAGGAATTTGATCCACAACTTCATGCAACATCATTATCTTCATGCTTTGAGAAAAGTTCATCCATTTGTCATCTATTTTCATAGTTTTTCATCATTTCATAGCTAGGTTATGGAGAAATTTCATCAAGGAGCATCAATCTTCAAAGTTCATCATCAAGCTTGACTAGGAATTGGCAAATGGCTATTTTCCACATCAAAATAGCACCAATTCCCCCATGGGATTGAGAGTTTGTTTGTTTTGAGCAAGATTAGATAGCTTTTATTTGTGTTCTTCATGTTATTTCTTGTTCTTGATATTTCAAATGAATCTTATGGGGAATGATGATTTGATTTGCATAATGGACTAATATTGTGTTGTGCGTTTGTGTTTGTGTAGGTCTAGGATCACCATTCACATTTTGGTGCTAGAAGGAGGGCGAATATGAAGAAATTAACACATTTTTTCACCATAATTCTGTTGTTTTTTTAATTTTTGTGTGTCTACAGGAAAGTGTGCCATTGACAGAGTCAAACTCTGCCGCTATCAGTCCAACGACGTTATTTAGTGACACTTTCAAACTACAAACTACAACGCTGGAAACCATTTCCACTCAGCCCGGCCAACTCAAACTCCAAACTACACCACTTGGTGAAATAGCACTGCAATTACGCTCACTGTTTCCTCATAGAGCGTCGTTGATCTCACCAGAGCACCGCTGACATCCTCCAAACTGCGCCGCCATCACAGACTGCACTGCTGGGGTGGGGTAAAAGGCAGATTTCTAGTTTTTTCAACATGTGTTTTTTTCATTTTGATCCATTTGAACTTCTAACTAGTTTTTGGCTTTGTTTTTTGTAGTTTTAACCAGTTTTTGTAAGTTGGCTTGATCAAAAGTGAAAGGAGGAAACAAAAGCAAGACTTCTTATGGCATCTTTATTCTATTGTATCAAGTGTTTTTAAACACTTTGGAGAGCAATTATAATCCCATTTCTAAGGACTTTGTCATCTTCAAGCTTTTTAGGACTCAATAAATTTCATTTGGGCTTAAAAAGAACAAAGCAAAGGGATTAAAAAGAACCTTAGGAACTTACTAAAATTTGTTTTGGGGCTTTAAAATTGAACAAGCAAATTTCACACTTCAATATTGGTGCTTAAAAGGAATCCATTCTTGCTTTGAAGGTTAAAATGAACATGTGCTTTTTGTGCTTTGTAATCTCTTATACAAATTAATATCATTTAAAAGGCATATGTGCTTCACGACGATCTTGAGAATCAAAAGTATTTTGGTGATATTAGGTTGTCTAAAAGATTTCCTCCACACTTCAATTTGGGATTTTAAAATTGAACAAAGCTTTCTAGTGTGAGTGGAGTATATTGCGTGTGTTCTCTCTTTGTTCATGTAAACAAAGATCGATCGAACTACGGATATGCTTGCTCGCTTTTGTTTACCCTTAGAGGGGTCTGCCTAAGAGACACATCCAAAAGGAGAACTCGAAGGTGACTCCAACCATTTTTTCACTCAGGCCGGTATATAAAAGGATAAGACTAAGTCGTCGAGTTCAATGGTATGTAGGCCTTAGTTGTACAGTGTCTTTTAGAATGGGGTACTACCTTAAAAAGTATAAGAGCCCCTAGTAAGATTGATCAAAGCCTTTAGTGGCTTGCTAGACGCTCGCAAGGTACCATGTCCCCAATCACCCTGACTAAGAACCAATTTATTTAGAAGCCCAAATCCTTACCTATTTGTTGGTGCAAGAATAGTCGTTCTAAAGCCGCCCCACATTTTTGTAGTTTTTGGTAGAGATGAGAAGTATGCCATGGGAGTTTCATGGGTACTAAAGCTTGGTTGACTCATAGAAGTGAGTGTCATGGAGGGGAGCCAGTGTGGTCAAACTTTTAATCATCCGCTGAGAATAAGAGCAGCTAGATTTATCCAAGTGGGGATTCAACAAATATTATATCTTGACTATCCATAGGGTTGTGCATTTTATTGGAATCAAAACATTTTGCTTGGATCTTAAACATTGGAAAAAAAACATTCAACTATGATTATCAAAATTCAAACCCTTTAGAGGAAGCAAATACCTTTGACAAAATATAAGTGTTATTGCTTTCCCTAGGGATTCTATCCTTAGAGGCTTCTAAGCATTTGAATTTACATCACAATTTTCTCTCACTAAAGTCAACATTAGGGAACTTTTTCCTTAATTTCCTTGATTTCCACATAAATGGACTTTGTGGGATGAAAAGAAATTGGGACATTAGACATTTAGTTTCAAAACCTAATCAAGAAAGTGTTTGTGGTAAAAAGGACTCATTAAGCAAAGATAAGAAACAATTGGACCCCACACATGTGCTCTTCCAAATGATTTCCCAAAAGATCAAACTCTGAAAACCAAAATCCAAAGGTCTTAGTCAATCACAAGAAACGTTTGTCTATGCTTTACAAATTTAGAGAAAGATAGACCTTCAACTTTTACAAACGTGCATCCAAGAACAATCCAAATTTGTATTCATTTTACTATTGTCAAAATCCAAGTCTCTTTACAAGGTTTGAGTATCTCACCTAGGAAGTAATAGCATGTTCTTCAACACCTTGGTCTAGTAAATAAAATCCTTTCTAAGTCTTTTAGTATCAAAATCAAAACACCTTCATTCATCCTCAAAACACCAAGATCAAAATCCACCTCACAAACAAATCTTGGAAAACTTGAAAAAATCCTTTATGCTAAAGTTTGGGAAAATCCTTTGAAATCAAATTCCAAATCATCTTGTTTGACTAGGTGTGTGTAGATGAATCCTTCTTTGCACACTTAGTCAAATTATCATCTTGTGGACAATTTTACTCTAGGACAACATCCAACCTCTTAGAGTTTATAAGTTCATTATCTAAATCAAACCCAATCAAAATCAAATCAAATCAAATCCAAATCAAAATCCAAAATCAAATCAAACATCAAAACCAAAGTCCGAAACTTTAGTATCCTCTTCAAGGTTTCCTAAGAGTTCCAATCATTCACCAATCAATCCATTTTTCATTATTGTTTCTAATTTTAGCTTCCTGCTTAAAATTAGTGAAGATTTAATGAGAAGTTATTCAGTGGGTATAAAATTTTTGAGGCATGGTTCATCCACTAAACCTTTGTTTCCTGAATGAAGGGTTTTAGAGGAATTGATTTATCAAAGTTATTCAACAGTTTGATTGAAACTGCTGAAAAAATCGAACAAAGCAACAAATAGTTCATTTAGAAAACAAAAATTCAGAGAAATGAAGTATTAAATTATCATTTTCTGCAACGTTTGTCATTGCTGATTATCAAAAAGAAATTGCAGATCTAAAAGAAAGAATGCAAAAATAATTATTCATTTCAATTACAAAACTTTTGTTCTAAACAATTACAATTTCATTGCAATTCCACTATGTGATTGAAACAAATTTAGTTTGCTAATCATAAGTCATTGCATATCATAAACAATTGATTCATTCAAAGATATGTTTTTGTGATCCCACACAAGCCTTGGGTAGACTAAGTTGACTAGATTCAACAAGAAGTACAAACTATACAACTAAAGAACAACTAAAGCGAAACATGAAAAAGGAGATCATGACATCATTGCCTTAAGGGCTGGTGTAGGGTTGATTTCTCAAGTCCATCTCGATCTTTAGTATCTTCAATCTCTCTCCTAAGTTCCAGAATCTACAGTGATTGTAAAATTATGTTAGAGCTCGGGTCATGAAATCCAAGAACATGTTTAAATTCAACAAAAATATAGTTTTTACTTGTTATTAAATCAAATCAATTGAGATAAATGAAGATTGTCAGATCAAATAAAAAAGAATCATTGAATCCATTGTTTTTACTGACTTGTTTGTTTCATGTGTAGAAACAAGAAATGTAATGTTGTTGTTTATCAAATTTTAGTATGAGGGGTTAAATGAGGCTCCCACAAGGGTGGAGCTGAGCTCATTTAAAAGTTGTGCAGTGAATTCATCATGAGGTCAATATAGTGTTTCAAAAAAGTTCTAGAACAACCTCATATAAAAGAAATCATTGCATTTTTACATTATATGCAAGTCTTTCATATATTTTTAAATACATAGGCTCTTTTATTGCAAATTTCTTCGTGATATGAAGAGAACAGATTATTGGTTTCCAAGAGATTCAATAAGCTCATGCCAATGGAATTTACAATGTTCAGCCATTAAAAGCAAGATAATGGTAATCATGCAAATTGGAACAACTAATATATTCATCTACCTTCATCAAAGAACAATCACTAAAAGATACAGTGGATATTGCTTACAACAAAGAAACAACAATGATAATGTCTTACTTTTGTTAAGGGATTATATGTTTCTATTGTGACAACATTATATTATTTGCATAATCTTTTTAGACTTCAAATGGATAGAGATTGAAAGCAACCATGAACAATTTCAGCTAAGAATATTACTTATTCATAAAAGCGTCAAAATGATAAGTATATATTCATTTTGAAACAACACAACAAAGGTGTTAAGAATAGATCATTTGTTGATATCAATGGAAATTACAACACTTAGTTATCAAGAGCAAAGATAAATGCATTATTTTCAGATTTAGAGGACAGACTTATCATTTGCAAAAAAATTCTTAAACAATCAAATATACAGAGGCTGAGTTAGGATCTTTCCATGGCAGCCTGAGGTTTTTCTAATAAAAGTGTTCATGTTCTCCTTTATTCTCAGAAAATGAAAGAACCAGTATGATGTCAAAATACATAGAGAATCCATGATTTCAGCATGGGAAAGACTAGGAAATATCAACAAGAAAATGAAATGCCAACAAAAGTTTTACATAGTTGTGGCCTGATTTTTACAGTGAGTTTGTTTTTTACAAATGAGAGTTTAATGGAAGAAACAATGAAAATCAAATACCCATTTTCAAAGATGAAGCTACACAGTAGAAGTCGTGACCAATCCTTGTGCAAAAAACAATGAAATGATGCATTCAAAGCTCAGACGGGGGGTTATCAATGGCAGCCTGTAGGTCTATTTCTCCTTTTGAGAAAACATTTTAAATACATAAAAAAAAGGGTAGATATTAAGCTCCAATGAAATTTTCTCATGGTGGCCAATAGAAAATACCAACAAAAGATAAGATTTCACAAAAGAATACATAAAAAAATGTGTATAGCCGCGCTCTGAAGAGCTTGAGAAGCTTTTAAAATCACAAAAAATTCCAGATTTGAAAAAGAAGGAGAGCTTACCATGAGTTTTTCTACCTCAAATCTCCAGTTTTCCTTCAGAAATGACGTCTAAAACACAGATTTATAGCTCAGAGGTCGACTAGGGTTCCTTCATGGTGGCACCCTAAGGAGGTTTCCAGAATGAAGAATGAAAATAGCAAATGAATTTTTGTCTTTCATTTTAAGGTTATAACCCTAGAAGGTTTGATGGAAAAGTAGAAGGCATTTTGCCTTATGTTTTATTTGAAAAACTTTTCATTTTCAAATGAGGTCATGGCTTTACGCCTTTTATTTTTATTTTTGAATAGTCTTCAAAATAAAAATTAATACTTGAAGTCTTAGTTTTTAAGTCTTTTGTATTTAGGCTTATTATTAACTCTTTATTTTTGCATTGAGGTTCAAATATAAAACTTTATTTTGAGTGATAATTATTATCACTTCAAAATGAATGTTATTATTTAAATGAAAAAAATAATGCCTTAAATGTATTTGGCTTAATTAGAAGTCTTTATCTTTGCATTTGGAATCATATTGTAAAACATTTATTTAAGGTGATAATTATAAATCACTTTCAATAAAAGTTGTTATTAAAATGCAAATTAAAGATGTTATAGATGCAATTTCAAATACAATTCAAAAGTCAAATGGAGCATTCAAAGCTTTTGCTTAAATCTTGGGAGAGGTTGAGAAAAATTTGCCAACATATGGAGCAAAATCAGGGATCTTTGGCAGTTAATTGAGAGTTCACTTTCATATTTGAGTTCCAATTGATTGAAGTTCAGTCAAGGAGTGTTTTGAGGCTTGAAACTGAAGTACACATTCAGTTATGACCCTCTTTTAGAGGGGTTTTCAGTTGCATACGACCCATGAGGTTGTTTTGAATTTGATAACTCTTTGTGCATGTTTTGAGGAGTTGTTTTCAGTTACATGCCTTGATTGAAGGAGAGGATGGACAACACATCAATTTTGGAGCCAAAATTCAAATTTGAGTTTTGAGAGCCTTTTCTATAAGTCCTTCTCTTCTCTCTTATTTTCTCTAGTTCTAAGTTTGGAGGCTGCAGGAGCAGATTATTCCTTGCTTTGTAACTCATTTTCTTGTGAGTTCTACATATTTGTAATGTAGATACTTCTTATTTCTCAATAAAGAAGCTTATTTCCTTCTCTATTTTTTTGTGTTCTTTGGTATTAGTTGTGAGTTATAGGATTAAATATTGAATTCTTTCATTATTTTATCAATTCCTCCAATACTGAATGCATAAGATATTATGTCATAGTGCAGGTCTTAGTTTGTGCTTTCATTCTCATGTATAGGAAGATTGTGAAAACATTATTATTTTCCTTTCTCTAAGCATAAGTTCAAGCCTTACCTTAGAACCATTTATGCAGGCATAATTTTTATGAGTTGTGAAATTATAGCTTTATTGAGTCTTTTGTGAGTTTATCAAAGTTGCAAATCATTTTGACAATTGGTGAATCACTTTGCTTTCCTGTTTTAGTTTTACTTTATCCTTTTATCCTTTTCCCTCTATTTAAAAAAATAGTTTTACAAGAAAATCCAAAGGGAACCAGCCCAAAACCTGGAGGTCTATTCTCACCATAGGATACCCACACCCTGAGAATAGTGCCATGTGCATAGGGTTTATGAGTTTTTCAACTTATCTTCGGGTGCAAATCCTTGTGTTAACAATTATCACCATCACCATCCTTTTGATCCTCAATATCTTAGACTTTCTTTTTTGTACCTAAAGTTTAGATCAATCCAAGGAATTGAAGGTTCACCTCCCATTCCTAAAAATTGATCCTCATTTTATGGTCCAAACTAGATCTCAACACAAGGAGAACATGGAAACTAACAAAGAAACATCCACTTCGAGTGACTTGAGTCAAACCGCTCCCGAAATAAATCCCATTGAGTCTAGCAATCCCACGCTCAATCTCCCTCCACTTCCACAAGATCGTGAAGAAGAAGGTGGTCAAGTGGAACACATCACCAAAAATGTTTTAGGGATGACTCAAGATGAGATTATTGAAATGGTCCAAAATCTTGAGACTCACAAAATTGTCAATGCCATGATGAAACTCAATCCCTCACAATACATGCTAAAATTGGCCAAAGAAGGGGTTAAACTCCCTTCTGATTTTGATGTAAGCACTATTGTGGAGAAGCCTCTTGGGATTATGCCATCGGTATCATCCACACCTCCATTTCAAAGCATCACTCAAAAAATCCCACAAATCACATCATCCATTGCTCCAACTCAACCAATTGTCAA
The DNA here is from genome assembly GCA_007258455.2 of Sequoia sempervirens. NCBI lineage: Eukaryota > Viridiplantae > Streptophyta > Pinopsida > Cupressales > Cupressaceae > Sequoia > Sequoia sempervirens. The sequence goes on along the minus strand of VDFB02000003.1, from coordinate 312,989,809 downwards.
CAAGGGGAGCTCATTGCTTCATGCACTACAAACACACACCCTTGTCAACAACCAAGATTTGGATGCAAACACTATCTTGGGTCAATCTGTTCCTCAAAATCCATTGCACCCATATGTTCCACTCACCTTTCATGACCCGAATGACCCATCCTCTTTTCATGCAACACTGAAATATCCTCTCAACACACAAACCTCTCTCCCTATGACTTCACTAGGAGAAGGTGGGCTATTTGGACAAGGGGGCATCTTTGATCCCTCATCATCATCATTTCCTCAAGGGAATACACCACCCATTTTCCCACCACTTCCACATTTTCCATTAACATCCACACCACTCCTCGGTTTAGGGCAACCCCCTTTGCCAAACCTCAATCAACAAAATCAAAACAAGCCCCCAGTCGTAAATCAAACCATTATACCAAATCCTCCAATCTTGCCATCAATATCGCAACAACAGGTGGCAACCATCCAAACAACAAAAGCAATCAACACCTCATCTACGATACCTCAAAACGTGGTCTCCCGAGGACCTATCACATCAATCACACCATCTACCATGCAAACCTCTATCATCAATCCAACAACACCCCTCATCACAACAACAAACACCATTCCAAATCTGCCACCACCACCACCACCACCAAGACCAAATGTGGAAAAACCATATAGCATCACATTACAAGCAACTCAACAGGCCTATCAAAAGGAACTTCAACAATTACAAGCTTAACAAGCACAAAACACACAAGCTACAAAACAAGCTGCTCAATAGTGCAAGCAGCTCAAGCCGCACAATAAGCACAACAAGCTACTCAAGCTCAAGCTTTGTTGCAACAACAACAAGCTACACAAGTAGCTCAAGAAGCTCAAGCTGCATAGGCTACCCAGGCTGCACAAGTAGCCTAACAAGCACAGGCTCAAGCTCAAGCTCAATATCAAACTCAACAAGTACAAGCACAAGCTCAGTACCAAGCACAACTACAAGCAGCTCAACAATAAGCATATCAAAAATCCCTGCAACAATACCAAGCACAACAAGAAGCAGCCCAATTACTAACCCAACAACAAGCATTGTTGGCACAACAACAACAAGACCAACAACAACAAATGCAGGCATATCAACAAGCCTTGATCGCACAATAGAGCTTGCAACAAACTCCCACCAACATACCCAACACTCCCCCCATCACTCGAACACCTCAACCACCTCAAAACACGTTCACTCCACCTCCCGATCTGTGAAATGATGTAACGACACAAATCAAGTTGCTCTCGTAGCAAGTGATCGATCTTCAATTAGGGAAAACAATGAAAACATCAAGCAATTTGTGCCCCTATCCATTCGACAGGAGTCTTGCAATGGTACCATTCCCAAAGGGTTTTGAAATCCCTAAATTCATCAAATATTGTGGGATAGGAAACCCTAAAGATCACATCAGGGAATTCCAAGTACATTGCATGGAGGTCACATATGACGATACATATCTGATGCAGTTATTCCCTCGAAGTTTGGTTGGCCCCGTCATGGAATGGTTCTCTCACCTTCCTCCAGGAATCAAAAAGTTCCAAGAGATCATGGATGCATTCATAAAAAATTATGCATTCAACATTGGCATGGATGTTACTCTAGAGGAACTATCTGTGCTCAAACAAGCTAAGGGGGAATCATTTGCTTCCTTCTTGCAATGATGGTGATCCAAGGTCAACAAGAGAAAATGGACCATGCTAGAGGAACAACAAATTTGCACCATCATTTCCAACCTCGAGAAAACATTGTCATTCCATCTTAAGATGCAATGTATCACCACATACGACTATTTGATCCCCAAAGCGCTCAACCTCGAACAAGCCCTTATTGCACAAGGGGGACACCCACATACCCAAAACATCAAGACAATCGCCCATCCACCAACAATAATGAAAAACCTCGCACGTGGGCGAAGAACAACACTAATGATGGTTTGGTGGATGCCAAGGTCATAATCAATGCTCTAAAACAAAACACACAATCATACCAACAATCACAAGGCAATAATTGAAACAACACGCAAGCCAACGCGGTATTACAACAACCACCCAACAATCAAGTCAACAATTTGAATAATCAAGGGGGACCACCCCCGCAAAACAAATATCCCCCCAAGCGAAAATAAACTGCCCTTGGGGAACCAATTGAATCGGTCATGAAGAAACTGATAAACGAAAAATCTCATCAAAATTCCCACTTATGAGAATTATCAATAGCCCCAAGTGAAACCACCATGGTACAATGAAAATCACCTTTGTGATTTTCATATAATCAAGGGGCACACAACAACCAATTGCATGAGGCTGAAAAATCTGATCCAAGACCTCATCGATGACTAGGTCATAAACGTTGAACAACTAGCTAGAAATCAAGACCTTAAAATATACATGAATCTGATGTTAGATCATAACAAAGGGAATAACCATGGAAAGACCAAGTATGCCAATGTGAACCATGTGTACGATCATGTTGTTGCATCCATAGATGAATGGGTCACTGTTGTTAACATCAAGGGAGCTAAAGCTGATTATGGAGTCACCACACGTGGCAACAAAGTCACCATTGTAGGATCATCCCAGCCACCTAGAGCATACACCTCAAATTTGAAATCTATTCCCAATGGCTACAATGTCCTAGAACAGCTGAAAAGAACCCTTGCTCAGATCTCCATCATGGAGTTGCTGAAGATATCACCCACACAGAAAAATCCTAGAGGAAGCATTGGCTTCATCCACCATCTCCGCGGATCTTGATGCTGACTATTTCCAAGCTATGGTCAGACACATCACCACCCCAAGTCTCCTAACATTCTCTGATCATGACTTTCCTACCCAACCATCTCATAATCACACACTCCATCTTGAATTCCTGATTCATAAAAACATAGTCCAAAGGGTCTTGGTAGATGGGGGTGCAGGCCTAAACACTTGTTCACTCAAACTAATAAAAAATATGGGATTCTTAGAGGATGTTATTGAAAAGGGTAAGGGTATCACAATCAGAGCATATGATGATCAGGAAAGAGTGTCTCAGGGCACTATCCAACTCCCTATTCAAGTAGGTCCAACCATCATGGAAACCACATGTCAGGTTCTTGACCTTGATTTACCTTATAACATTCTCCTGTGGCGTCTATGGATCCATGGGATGCAAGCTATCACATCCACTTTCTATTAGTGCATCAAATTCCCATATCAAAATCAAGAGGTCACGGTCCACAGTGACCCCGAGCCCTTTGCGTACTACAAGAATTTGGAAGCAAGATATTACAAAATACCCCAAGTACCAAAAAATGATGAAGGTCCTTCAACCCCATATGTAGACCTAGCTACGTTAGCCTCCACCTTTGAGACAAAGACACCCGCCATTCCTGATATCTCTGAAATCAAGGTCATTATCCAAGATAATGGGTGTGGGGATTATAAAATGAAGAAAAGTGCTTTCGTAATAGGAGAGTTACCTCAATCTCCTAGGTCTCATGGGCAACCCCAACCAGCCGAAACATCATCCCAAACCTTCAGAGCAGACCCTTCTAGATTTAGATGTTGGGGAGATCTAATTCGGGAAGTGGTGGATGAAAAAGACATATCAAGCTTGCTATACCAAGATGAAAGGCCCACGCCTGATCTTCCCATGGATGAGAGTAGCAAAGGATTACAAATGATGCTTGGTATGGGCTATAATAGAAACAAGAAACTTGGAAAGAATGATAATGGTCTTCTAGTACCTCTCATTCTAGAGAAGTGTATGAGATATCTTGGCCTTGGCTGTACCCCTCTGAAGGTGACCATACTTGGAAAAGGTGCCTCGGTTAGAAATTAAAAAAACCCCCTCAGCTATTAGCATTTTCCCTTCAATTACTAGTATCCACAGGTCGAGTCATAGATAACTTTACATTTAACATAACTGATGTATACAGTAGTGATGAGGATCCTATAACTGATTTACCTATGATATTCAAGGATTCCTCTCTTCTCATGATTAGTACCTTGTATTTTGAGTCAACCAATCAAACCCATGAAATAAATTTAGTCTATCCCCAACTCATCGGTTACGACCAACGAGGACCACCAGTTTTGGACACATTAAAAAATGATGAGGCACTCTTGGAATTCATGGGATTGCGGCATACGATACCATATAGAGATCACAAAGCTGGATTTGACATCATACTGGACACACATGCCTATTACGGGGAAACGATTGAATCCTTTAGTCGCAAAGGTGAAAATATGAGAACAATCTCTAGGTCTTTGAGTGAAAACCACACTATGGCACTCTCTGACCCAAAAATAGTAAAAATAAAGGACACATCCAACAGTGAAAATCTCTTTGAGGCACCGAAGGATGAAGGATTCAATCTTCCTCCCAATGCTATTCATTAGGAGAAGTCAGTGGTCTTATCAGAGAAGTGCAATCTAGTCAACTTGGAAACAGAGGAAACGCCGCATATCACCTTTTATGCAAAATCACTTTTGACAGAAGAGAAATAACTCCTGGCTGCATTTCTAAAAGAAAGAAAGAAAAACTTTGCATGGACTTATGCTGACATGCCTAGGCTTGATCCAGAAGTTGTGGTTCACCACCTAGTTGTATATCCCAAAGCAAAGCTAATGAGACAAAAGCTAAGGAAAATGCATCCCCAGATAGCATTGTTGGTCAAAATGGAATTACAAAAGCTCCTAGATTTAGGGTTCATATGGCTGATAGATTATCCAGAGTGGGTCTCCAATCTTGTACCTATTTCAAAGCCCACTAGGGGCATTCGCATCTGCACAGACTTCAGAGACCTAAACAAAGCATGTCCCAAGGATAATTTCCTGCTCCCAAACATTGATATGATTGTGGATATGACAATAGGACATGAGATGCTATCATTAATGGATGGATTCTCAAGTTACAACCAGATCATGATAGCAAATGATGACCAATATAAAATGACTTTCACTTGCCCATGGGGGACATATTGCTGGAATACGATTCCATTTGGGCTAAACAATGCAGGAGCTACTTATCAAAGGGCCATGACACTAATATTTCATGATATGATCCATAAAACTATGGAAGATTATGTGGATGATATATTGGCTAAGTCAAAGAAACGTCGAGATCACATAAAAACATTGAGCTCCATCTTTGATAGGCTAGAAAAATACAAGGTCCGACTAAATCCAAAAAAATGTCTCTTCAGGGTATAATCAGGAAAGCTCCTAGCGTACATGTATCCATGAGAGGAATTGAGGTAGACCCTGCCAAAGTCAAAGCAATCCTCGAAATGGAGGCACCGAAAATATTGAAACAACTAAGAGGCCTACAAGGAAGACTCTAGTCCATTCGCCGATTCATAGCGCAACTAGCAGACAAGGCTATCCCGTATTCTCATCTACTCCATAAGGGGGTAGCATAAAAATGGGATGAGAAATGTGATCAGGCCTTCAACAAGATCAAGGAGTACTTTCTCACACCACCAGTACTCATGCCACCAATTCTAGGCAAACCCTTGATCTTATATATATTAGCAACAACAACAACTCTCGATGCTCTCTTAGCACATCATGATGAAAATGGGAAAGAGAGAGCTATGTATTATGTCAGTAGAACTATGGTGGGACATGAGCTGAACTACACATCCATCGAGAAAGCTTGCTTGGCAATCGTGTTCGCAGCACAAAAATTTAGACAATATATGCTAGCACATCAAATAAAGCTCATTGCAAAGATAGACCCGCTCAAGTATCTTCTTTCTAAAGCAACGCTCACAGGGCGAACAACTAAATGGGTTATGATCCTGATAGAGCATGATATTGAGTATGTGGAACGCAAGGCTATCAAAGGACAAGCAATTGTAGACCAACTGGCAGAGGCACTAATATACTCAGAGAACCCGCTTATATCAGAGTTCCCTGACGAATCAATCTTCAACCTAAGTGTAGTGGATCACTGGAAAATGTACTTTGATGGATCCTACACACAACATGGGTTAGGAGTGGGAATCTTCTTCATCACTCCACAAGGGGATTGCATACCTAAATCATACAAGTTGTCATTTCCATGCACAAATAACATTGAAGAATATGAGGCTCTTGTCATAGGGTTGAGAATTGCGGTACAATGCAGATCATGGCATTTAAGGTCTACGGAGATTCACAGCTCATAATCAACCAGGTCAATGATGAGTATCAAATAAAGGACGACAAGTTGACTCCATACAAGAAGTTGGTGGAAAGACTCAAGGAGTTCTTCATTGATATCACATTTGAACAATTACTAAGAGAAAATAACAAAGCGGCGGATGCCATGTCAACAATTGGATCGCTATTGGATATCCCACACAACATCCCAAAGCAAGAATTCCTCGTAGAGCAGCTTCTCAAACCAACATTCAAGGTACCAGAGTCTGAATTTGTGTGTGAAATCATTGGTCTTGGTGATCCCTGGTATCATGATATATACACCTACTTGAGAATAGGAGTCCTCCCCGCTGATATAACCTCAAACCTCAAAAGAGCCTTTGTCAAAAAGTCATCCTGTTTTGTCATCCTAGGAGATACCCTATACCGTAGAAGCATTGAAGGAACACTTTTACGATGCCTAAGCTTTAAGGAAGCTTTGACCGCTTTAACTGAGGTACATAACAACATTTGTGGTTCATATTCGAGTGGTATGACCTTGGCTAAGAAACTGTTGAGGACTGGGTACTATTGGCCTATAATGGAAAGGGAAGCTCATGACTATGTCTGAAGGTGTTTGCAGTGTTAGCAGTATGGGGATCTCATCCATGCACCAACTCAGGAGCTCAACCCAATTGTCACACCTTGGCCCTTTTCACAATGGGGGCTCGATCTCATTGGAAAAATCACCCCCACCTCATCCAGTGGACATAAGTTCATCATCACTGCCATCGAGTACTTCACAAAGTGGGTGGAAGCCATCCCCATGACCTATATCATAGGAAAGCAGATATCCAAGTTCATCATGAACTACCTAATTTTTCGCTATGGTTTCCCTCAAGCCATTATCTCAAACAACAGGACACCTTTCAAAAATCAGGATGCTCATGACCTATGCCAAAAGTTCAAAATCCAACATCGCTTTTCCACTCCGTACTATCCCCAAGGAAACAGCCAAGCTGAGGCTACAAATAAGACCATCCTAAAAATCCTCAAGAAAATAGTCAATGACGCTGGTCATGACTGGCACTTGTAGCTGAATCTCGCCCTATGGGCCTACTAAACAAGCATTCGCACATAAACAAGTGCCACCCCATTCTCCTTGGTCTACAGATCAAAGGCCATACTCCCCATTGAGATCAAGCTCCCATCCTTGAGAATATCATTGCAGAATCTCATCACAGATGAAGAATATCGGGTGTCAAGGTTGAATGAGCTAGAACTATTGGATGAGCAGCACATGGATGCCTTAAACCATTTGCAAGTCTACCAAAATCGCCTCAAGAGAAGTTACAACAAAAAGATCAGGAGTCGGATCTTCCAAGTCAGAGAGATTGTGCTGAAGGAGAATCAGAAGAATGTTCCAAATTTGTATAGCAAGGGAAAGTTTGAACCTAATTAGTTGGGATGTCATCATAGCAAGCTACAAGTCAGAGGCATATTAGCTATCCATGCCCGAAGATGAACCTCTGCAGGAGCCCATGAACAACTGCCATCTCAAAAAAAATTATGCCTAAACTTTCAAGGTATAAAACCAAAAATTAAAAAAAAATTAAAAAATATAAAAATAAAAAAAAGGATTAAAAACAGTAAAGAGAAAAATCGTCCTCTGGTGAAAACCACTTCGGTGGCGCTTTGGGCAAGTACCTTGGTGAAAACCTAGAAAACAAGCGCCTTGTGTAAATAAGCACCTTCCATCCACTAGGATCTCCACAACTTGTTCTACATCATTCATCCATCACGCTTCCATCATCCATTTATCTCCATCCATCACCCATCTGCGTTTGCATCATAGCTTGATCCTGTGTTCATGTCATGATCCCTCCTAGTATTACTCGGCCCATTCTTAAGGTCAGTTTGTCCTACCTGTATCAAAGTAGTCTATTGCATCACGTTGGGGGCATGTTCTCATTGGGTCAGATTCATGTATATTCTTGAAGTCTTCTCTAAATCAAAAAATCCAAAAACATTCAAAACATGTCAAAATCCAAAAAAAAGTCAAAAGGTCAGTCAAAAAAGTCAAAAATATAGTCGTCTTGTTGAACTACGGGTTTCTGAGCTCTGAACTTAGGCAAGGTTGATCTTGGATCATCCCCCGAGACACTTAGGTCAGTCCTTTAGGAGTCTATCATAATAAACTGGCAATCCATTTGTTATATCTCATCAATAATTGATTTTGTGTTAGTCGAACTACGTGGTCTCTGTGTGTATAATGAAGGCAAGGCTAATCTGTTGATCAGACCCCAAGGCCCCTAGGATAGGTCTTTAGGTTAGTCTCTTGGTCAAAATCTCAGAAAACCCAAAACATTTGCAAAACATCTTGAAAATACCAAAAAACAGCCTCAAAACATTTCAAAACACCAAAAAACATCCAAATATTTGAAAAAAAAATCCATCCATCCCATCTCACTTTCACTTGAAATAAACATTCACTTGTAATAAATTGATCATCATCCTCAACCTTTGGTGAAATAGTTGGAAACAAGTCTAGCAGGTTAAAAGTTAAAACTCAAATGTCAAGGTCTTGAGTCTAGGTCAGTAAGTAAACAAGTTGGTCAACTCTTAGTCTTAATAGCCTATCATCCAGTCAATCTCAAATAATCTGATAACATCATGTCCTATGATGCATCCTTCCTACAATGGACATCGACATTAGGCATCACTGTAGTTTATTCTTGGTTAGTGGTATGAAGAACATTAGCTTTTTTGTTTACTTGATCTTTGTCTTTTAACTTATCTTATTGCACTCATTTCGATGACATCTCAATGATGTCCAAATAAAGGGATTTAGAGAGAAAGGAATGAGGCAATGATCATTATATTTTTATCTATTGTGCTTGTTGGATGCTCTTGTAATATAACTTTGGTCATACCTACTTTGTTTGGTTTGTAGGGAGGGTATTTTAGGTGTCTTGTTGACCACATAGGAAGGCTTTCCTTCCTATGTTTTGGTCTGATACGTTTGAAATATCTGAACTACATTTTGAATAAGGTTTTGTATGCCAGGTGTGAATAGGAATACTCCTATCTGTTTGTCGAGTCAAATTCCATCACATTAGGTAGAACACCATCTTGGTCCTTTATACCTTGATGCATTGTGCCTATGTGTATTATCAAACATAAGGTAAGTAGCCCTTTTAAAATCCCAATTCCTGATAAGCAAATCATCATCATCATCATTATCATCTCTAATAATGTAGGCTTGTTGGATCTTATTTCTGCGCTAACATGGTACCATTATAGTTAATCAAAATCATCACTAATGCATCCATCTTGCATCCACAAATTGTCAGCATAATGCATATCATATCACATGGGAAACATTGATCATCTCACATACATTGCATTTCATCATTAATATAGATTGGTTATTCTAAGCATCTCATAAACCATACATTTGCATCCATTACATAATCATGAAAGTATTATCATATAAACATCGTATCATGTGCATCATCATATCATATCATGTGCATCGACACATAGGCATCATCATAAAAGCATCATCACATCATACATGGAAAAGATAATGAAAAAGAAAAGGAATATGTCATAGCATCTCATACACGTCATGATCATCATCCATTAGGTGCATAATATAAATCTGTTAGTCTAAGCATTTTAAGTCATTTGCATATCATAACATTTGCATCCACATCATCATAAAAAGTACATAGAAAGATACTAAAAAGGAAATGCATCCATCTATCCATGAGCATAATCATACATATAGAATCATACAACGCATCACATCACATAAAATAAAGTCACATCATGTCATCGCATATACAAAAGTAAATAAATCCATCCATCATGCATAAATAAAATAGGACACATCTCATATATCAACTCATCATATATATCATCAATAATGTAACTATCATGGTACAAAATCAGGATCAAATGTGTATGAATCAATCAATGTATACAAATGCCCACGGGGCTATAAAAAACGGAGCCCGTGGATCGCAAAAAGAATGGTGTCGCTGATAAAAAAATGTGAGCTAGCCTTGATGACTACTCCTCTCGCCTAGCTGTCTTTCGGGTTGGTCCTACCTCTTCCTTGTCTGTTGTGAGAAATTCAACACTTGGGCCACTCGAGGCACTGCCTGATGATAATGAACCCGATAATACTTGGCCTCTCTCACTATATCCTGGTACATGTGTACCAGGACTGTCCTACCCTGAGCAGTGACTACCATGCTCTCTAGCTATTAGTGTCGGCCCACCTCCTGTGCTAACTGTAGCTCTGCAACCTATCTCTGCTACACAACCTGATCTCGCTCTGCGCAGGCTTGATCTCTCTCAGCCGTCAATGTAGCAACCTGTGCTTGAAGCTGTTGAATCAATGCATCCCTCTAGTTTGGCTGAGGTGGTGGTGGCGGTGGTGGTTGTTGTTGGTCCCTAGGGCCATCCCTCAGCTGGTCCCTAGGGGCATCTCTCTGTTGATGCCCATGCCCCCCATCTCTTTGGCCTCTCTAGTCTGGAGGTGGTCTACCTCCTCCTCTACCTCTGTCTTCATCTCCTCATCCTCCTATGCCTCTGTCTCTATCTCCTCCTCGTCCTTTCCCCCGCCCTTGCCCTGCTGTCCGGCCTTGAGGTCACCGCCGTGGTAAAACTGTCCCGGGCACTGTCAATCTAACGGGTGGCATGAACAAGTCAATAAATGCCTGTGTAGTCTCGGGGTCTGCCTACCCCTGATCATATGGCCATGACCTGAAAACCAATTGTTTAAAATTGTCAACTGCATCCTCTGGTGGGATCGGTCGACCCCATGTGGTCTCCCTAGTGGTGCAAGCAAAAATGGCAACATACCCATCATCTAGCCAGTCTTGAATATCACCAAACTACCTGGCTACCTAATCTGGCAGGTAGCACTCAATCATCGTGTGCTCTCTGCCTTGCATCGGTATGTCCTACCTCACATAAAAGAGCTACTAAACATCATCGTACCATGCGGGCATCCCGAGCCAAGGCCTCCATCTCAATGTGGTCATCTCGTCAATCACCCTCCTCCCATGAGGGATGTCAGCCTGTCCTATGTGGGTAAAAGTAAGACCACCTTTGTACCACCAGAATGTTGGATCATCTGACTCCACATCAGCCACTGTGACCCATGGGAAAAGCATGGCAATGTGCTCCCAGGCCCAGATGTGCAGAAGTGTAACTCTAGCACTGATGGCCCTGCTGTCGTAGTAGGCGAACTCGTGCAAATCATGATAGAGTGAGGCCAACATCACTGGTCCCCATGCAAAACACTCCCTCCTATGGAGCATCCGCTCCCAACCTAGACCCCATCCCAGATTGAAATATCGGCCCCACTGATCTGGTGCTACAAGTCTTGAGATGATAGCTGCAACAATCAATCGGAAGGTGGACACCTAGCCTCTGTAACGCTCAAGCTCGATCTGGCCCTCGATAAAGATAATCTCATCAAGCCTCATAATCTCATAACAGGCATCAGTCCTGACGTCCATGTCATAAATCACCCTCTCACCATGGATGGGGAATTGAAGAATATGCCAGACATCCTTTAGGGTGATGGTCGCCTCGCTTGTGGGGAAGTGAAACGATGATGTCCTCTTATGCCATCTCTCAGCCAGCGCGGTCATCATGCCCAAGTGTGTCCTGATAGAAGGTGTGTATGCAATGTACCATAGCCCTATCGCTCTAAAGTGCTCTTGAAGCAACTCGTGTAATCCAAACAGTCTGCTAAGAATCGAGGACCGGTGCTCGCGTGAATGTACGGGCTCTGTGTCCTCCTGCACCAGTAAAGCCACATCGTCAAGTTTCATAAAAAATTAGGACCTCGTTTACAGTTTTTATGACCGAAACAACAAAGGTGTCGCTATTTACAAATGCGTCACAGTTTGGAAGCTCGAAATTGGGCCGCTGGAACACTCTAAACTGTAAACTTCATTGCGGTGTCACAGTTTGACCGCAAACCCTTTTGACTCAAAACCTTAATCTCTAAACGAGCCCATGGCGATGCCATTTGCATATGCGACACGCTTTGGAGTTTGACCCCTAAGTGCTAAACTGCGATGCCGCGTCGCAGGACTCAATAGCGGCGTTGTTTAAGGCCATGCAACGTCGATTCTAAGCTTTCAATGGCGCCAAACTGCACCGCTTGACTAGTTTGACTTTTAAACCCTATTAAATGCACACAAAGATTGAAAAAACAAGTTGGGTTATGGTCACATACTAGTGGTCCTATGCCTAGAGGTCGCTGGTAGACTCGCACTCCCTTGAAGATGTGTCGGGGAAGCACTCGTTGTGCCATCTCGCACAAAGGTTAGAGCTCAAAGGAAAGGAATTTCTAAAGGTTGAGTGTGCAAATGAATTGAAAATGACCCCTCAAGGGCTATTTAAGCATGAAAACTAGGGTTTTTTTGACCCTGTTTATCCGTCAAGCTAGGGTTGTAGACCCCGATCTCATTTTCGCCCAACTGAGGCTTGTTTTGCATCATTTTTTCGCGTTTTGGCATGTTTTTGGCATCTTGGAACCTTTATAGACCTATCTAGCAGCTTGTCCTCTTTTTTCGCGAGATCACCCAAAAATCCAAATTTTAGTCCGATCTCTCGAGGGGACAGTATGCCAGCATAATTTTTTCGCTGGGGCAGTAGTGGGGCATCTGGAAAATTGATTTCTTTTTTTTAATTTTGATCTCAGCAAGGTTATTCTTTGAACCAACACAACATGTACATTGCTTCAAAGAGGGGCAAAATGTAGACACATAAAATATACTGATTGATCCTATACACTTGATCCTGATTTACTAACACCAGTTCGTCCTGAATCATCTCCTTTACTAACCATTTAATTGAATAATGTTTATTTGATTAAATTCATCATATTCCATCTTTTAATTAAATAAATCAATTTTATCTAATTAAATCATCATCTCCTATTAATTAAATAAATCATTTTGTTTAATTAATCCTATAGTCCCTCTTTTAATTAAATAATTCATTTTATTTAATTAAGCTCTAAAGTTATCTCCTTTAAATTAAATAAATTAATCTTTATTTGATTTAAATCTAACACCATCCTCTTTAATTAAATAAATCAATCTTTATTTAATTAAGTCTAAAATCATTATTCCTTTAATTTTGATTTATTTAAATCCTAAAATCTAAATTACAATTTCAAATTAGCTAACTTCCATTAAAATTAATCAAATCATGATTAATACTAACACTAATCACTCAAATCCTCTAGATTTTGCAACTTGCACATAAAAATCCATTTAATTGATTTTTAAATCTCTATTTTCATTCAAAAAGGCATAAAAAATGGAATATTCCTCAAATTTGAGAATCTCCCCCCAAAAGGACTTGTCCATCCAACAAGGCATTAAAGGCCTCTTACATGTCCTTTTCTTGGGCCAAGTGGTATTTAATTCATCTTTCATCTCCCTCCAACACGTCACTTCTCCAATTTTGAATTTCTACGTAATAGCATTAATTTGCACATTCATCAAAATGTGCTCCACCTCTATCCACTCATATGTTGACAAGTGGCATTGTGCTATTGGTTGGTCTTTTATCCCACATTCATCCATTTTGCTTAGTCTTCCATCATTCTCTTCTATAAATAGAAGGCTATTTTACTAATTTGGGATCCACAATCTTAGGCATTTGATCCACAACTTCATGCAACATCATTATCTTCATGCTTTGAGCAAAGTTCATCCATTTGTCATCTATTTTCATAGTTTTTCATCATTTCATAGCTAGGTTATGGAGAAATTTCATCAAGGAGCATCAATCTTCAAAGTTCATCATCAAGCTTGACTAGGAATTGGGAAAGGGCTATTTTCCACATCAAAATAGCACCAATTCCCCCATGGGATTGAGAGTTTGTTTGTTTTGAGCAAGATTAGATAGCTTTTATTTGTGTTCTTCATGTTATTTCTTGTTCTTGATATTTCAAATGAATCTTATGGGGAATGATGATTTGATTTGCATAGTGGGCTAATATTGTGTTGTTTGTTTGTGTTTCTGCAGGTCTAGGATCACCATTCACATTACTTCTTTCCAAGAAATTTACTTTCAACATTATGTCTTTCTTAGTTGTAGGATGAATATGGCTACTTTGGATTCCTAGTGCACATACTGTGCTGACCCATTTCAAGTCTACATCCCTGGGTTGACAAGTTAAATGCACCTTCATGATGATTGAAATAGCTATTTAGATTAGATGTCCAATCTCTGAATCATAGTTTTAAGGGCTTAGTTGTTTAATTATTGTAGGAGGCCAACATTTTTGGCGCCATTGTCGAGGATGGTATCAAGCTAGGGAGTTCTTTGGAGTCATTGATAGTTTTTCTTGCTGTAGTATTTTTGAAAGTTTGTTCTTAGTATACCCCTCATTTAGGAAAGTAATGATCCGCCATTCTTTTGTCAATTCTTTGTGTGAGCTGGCTAATAGTGAGTTGATACCATATGCATAGAGGAAGGAGGAGAGATGCTCATGCGAGATTCCTTCCTAATAACCCTGATCCATTCCAGCTAGTTGAGCATCAAAAATGCGAAGAGAAGAAGAGGAAGAAAATCCATGCCCCTTTGTTGATGCATTCCCTGATCTGACCAGTTCTGAAATTTCCTCTGAAGACCAAAATCAGATTGAGAATCCCTTTGCTTTGCAACTACATCAGGCATGCATGGGTGATATAAATAGAAATAGATCTAACCAACCAATTTTTCCTTTGCCCATTGCTCATCAAAATGAAGTTGACAACCTCAAAAATATTCCTGCTTTAGTCCTTCCTAAGTTCTATGGACTTGTCATAGAAGATCTTGATAATTTCTTGTTTGAGTTTGATATACTCTGCAGGAGTTATGACTATACCACCGATGCCCACAGGCTTAAGCTATTCCCTACCACCTTGAAAGAGGCTGCATTAAGATGGTTTATGGGCCTAGGCAGAAATACTATGTAGACTTGGGAAGACATGAAGACAAAGTTCTTTGAGAAGTACAAGGAATATTGTAGGGCAGCGACATGAGGGGAGATAACATTTTTAGGATGCAACAAAAGGAAGATGAGAGTCTGGAGGATTACATTTCAATGTTTTTGTTTTGCTTACAAAAATCTCCACACCATACACTTAATGAAGAATCACAAAAGCTTCTTTTCCTAAGAGGGATTAATGACAGTTTCACTGATGCCTTGGACCTGATGGAAGGAGGAGATATCACCCAAGTTCCTTGGGAGGATATCAAGAAGATATGTTAGAACTATTCTAGGGCAGCTTCAAAGAAAGGGAGAGCTTATCAATCCTCTATGGGTAAGTCATCTACTAGTGAAGTTTCAAGGATGTAGATTACTCACTTACTGGAAGACTTCAAGCAAGACATTATAAACAATCTGATGACTCAGCTGCATACACTTCAGGCCAAGAAGAAACAAGAGGAGGCATAGGCAATGTTGGTAGAGTATTTCCCTCATTGCAGACAAAAGAAGAAGGATTGCAGATGCAAGATGGTAGCTAATATTGATAGTAAGCAGATTCCACCTGAGTTCAAGCCAATCCAGGGTGAAGATGACCAAGTCTACTACATTTCACAAAGGAGGCCATGGGCTCCAAGACAATGTATTCCACTAGATCTACTCTCTTTTGTTGGGCCATATTTCAATCCTTATTCATCTGGTAACTAGTGGAAACCCCCATATCCATCTATTTATGGAGGATATCCACCACAACCTTGGAATAAACCTCCAAATACTTGACCCAATCACCAAAAATCTCCACTTTAGTGGCAGCAACCTCAAGGGAATTGGCAACAGTTTCAAGGAAATTGGCAGCCACCTCTAGGAAACTGGTAGCAAACATCTCAATGGAGGGGAGGGCAAAATTGGCCAAACCAGACAACCAGTTACATGCAACCACCTTCTCAGCCCCAACAACCTGCTATAATGCCTCCTCCTGCTAGTTCAAGTTCAAATACACCTAAACCCACTCAGCTACCAACTCAACCCACACCTAACCCAAATAACAAACCACAACAACAACTAGTATACTATGTTGATCCAAATCAATTCCCTGCATATGTTGTGAGTGTAAGTGACATCCATTTGCATTCAGGAACTACTTTTCCAGCTCCTTCCACACCCATTATCACTGAGCTTCTTGTGGAAGAAGAGGAACCTCTGAATGCCCCCATTCAACCAAGTGTACCTAAAAATCCTAAACAAGCCCCAATCAAGCAAATTGAACAAGAACCACCATTTCCCTAGAGGTTGGAAACTGTGAAACAAAAGGAAGAGAAGGAGGAGCTTGCCTTTGACATTTTAGATCAGTTGAAGCATGTATGTGTCCAGATACCTCCATTTCATTCCATAAAAGATGTTCTTACATATGGCAAAGCAATTAAGGAAGTCTGCCTTAAGAAGCTAGGCAGGAAGAAGAAAG
Source organism: Sequoia sempervirens (assembly GCA_007258455.2). NCBI lineage: Eukaryota > Viridiplantae > Streptophyta > Pinopsida > Cupressales > Cupressaceae > Sequoia > Sequoia sempervirens. Next base: position 312,973,193 of record VDFB02000003.1, on the reverse strand, counting down.
ACCCCACTACAGTTCATGTGGTGGGACAACTGGCTGACATCATGCTTGGGAAAGTGGTTGTTCCCAAATATAATGACCCAGGGAGTCCTGTGGTAGGAGTTATTATAAATTTGGTCAAAATAAGGAATGCTCTGATTGATTTGGGAGCAACAATAAATGTAATGACCAAGGATATCCTGTAGCAACTAAATGTTGCAAGCATGAGACCTACTCCTACTGTCTTGCAGCTTACTGATAGTTCTACTATTAAACCTAATGGTATAGTAGAGGACCTTGTGGTAACTCTAGATTCTTGGGAGTACCCATCAGACCTCATGATTCTTTCTCCTAAAGCTACACTAGGCGGGTACCCCATTATCCTAGGAAGGCCATGGTTAGCAATAGTAGATGCCTATATTGGATGTTGGATAGGAGACATGAACATTTCTAACAGAAAGAGCACCAAAAAGCTTGTTCTGTACCCTCCTGCTCAACCTGTTAACACAAGGATTTGCACCCGAAGATAAGTTGAAAAACTCAATAAATCCTGTGCACATGGGACTATTCTTAGGCTGTGGGTATCCTATGGTGAGAATAGACCTCCAGGTTTTGGGCTGGTTCCCTTTGGATTTTCTTGTAAAACTACTTTTTTAACAGAGGTAAAGGGTAAGCAGGATAAAGCTTGGAAAAATGAACTTAACACTAATGGGTGATACACCAAATGGATAAACCTGGGAATGCTTTTGAAACTCACAAATATGTCAATTAAAGAAACTAAAATATCTCACAACTCATTTGTACATGCTTTCAAAAGTGTTTCTAATGAAAGGCTTCAGTTTTCTGATACTCATAAAAAAGAAAACAAGATTGTTTTCACAATTCTAATGCAACAAAAAGATAAACACATTCAAAGACCTACACTATAACATGCTACCTTTTATATTCAATATTGAAGGAATTCTGATAAAATAAAGGATAACATAGTATTTTAATCAAATTATTCACTAATCAACACTGTAACAAAAAGAGAATTGAGGAGGAAACAAGATTCTTCTATTAAAAAATAGGACTCTCTTGCATTCTAAGGAAAAAATGTTTTACAAAAATATCTGAAATCTCATAGGGAAAATGAGTTACAAAGGATGAATAATCTACATCAGCAGCCTCCAAACTCAGAACTAGTGAAAATAATGAGAGAAGAGAAAGATATATAGTAAAGCCTTCAAAATCCAAATTTGAATTTTGGCTCCAAGAAAAGATGTGTTTTCCTTCTTCTCCTCCAAACAAGGCATGAAACTGAAGATGCTCCTCAAAATATGCAAAAAGAGTTGTCAAAACTCAAAACAACCCCATGGGTCGTATACAACTGAAAATCTCTCAAAAAGAGGGTCATAATTGAATGTGAACTTCAGTTTTAGGCCTCAAAACACTCCTTGATTGATCCTCAATCAATTGGAACTCAAAACTAAAAGTGAACTCTCCATCAAGTGCTTCTAACTCCTATTTTTCTTCAACATGTTGGCTTAATTTTCTCAATCATCTCCATGATTTAAGCAAAGCTTCAAAGCTTCATTTTGAACTCCTTTGACTAAATCTTTTGAAATATGTAATAAATGCATTTTATTTTGCATTCAAATATCACTTGAAATGATTTATTATCATCATTCAAATAAAGATTTACAAGTTTGAATAAAATGCAAATAAAAATCTAATGTATTTTCTATTTTGCATTGATCAATAACTTTAATTTAAAGTGATTTGTATTTATCACTTTAAATAAAGTTTCAACAAAATTTGAATTTCAAATGCAAAATAAAAAGAGGGCTTAATAAAGACTTAAGTTTTTGTGACATTTTAAAAATTCAGAAGGCAAATAGAAATGCCACGACCATAAACACAAGTGAATAAATCTTTTTGAAAAATGCTAAGGCAAAAATTCCTATCCTTCCATCGAACTTTCTAGGTTTTGAACCCTAAACTGAAAGACAACATCATTTGGTAATTTCATTTTCATTTTGCTTGTTGCTGGGATGCACCGCCATGATCAAACCCTAGGCGAGTTATGTAAGCTGAAAGTCACTTCTCCAATGCCATTGTTTGTAGATTCTGGAAGTTTAGGCAAGGTGAGTTTGATTTTTGTTAAGAAATCTAGAAGTTTCTATGTTTTGAAAGCTTTTTCCAAGCTTACAGGCCACGACTTCTTACATTTTCTGATGGTTTTTTTGTTACACTTGTCTTTTGCTGTGACTGCCATGATTTGGATGGGTTTTAGCTTGGAATCTCTGTCCTTTTGCGCCATTTTTGAAGGTTTTATGGAAGATAAAATGCAGAGATATAAGGTAAGTTCTCCATTCTAGAAAGTTTGACAAATTTCCTTTATTTTTTGAAGCTTTATGAGAGCTTCCAAGCCGCGGCCATGAGCAAAATATGATCATTCTTTTGTTAAATTTGTTTCTCTATTGGGTTTTTCTCTCTATCTTCCATTAAAAAAAATCATTTCAAGCTTGCTAGAAACACATACGCCATCATAGAAAAGACCCTAGCTCAATATTTTGAATGAAAATTTCTGTGTTAAACGCCATCTGGAGGTTTTTTGTGATTTTTTTGAAAACCTATTTAAAGTTAAGGCTGTGGCCTTCTGATTTTTTTTTAGTTTCTTCATTGATTATGCTATTATGTTGGAAATTTCCTCTCGATCGCCATTATCAAACCCTCACTTGGCCTTTTCTACATTGAATCTTTTCTAAAAATGGGTATTTAATTTTACCTGTATTTAACAATATATGTAGAAATCCTCATAAATTTGTGGCTTTTGTGTCTTCACTTCTTTCTACATCTTGAGCTCTCTTTTAAACAACAAAAAAATATTTTGTATTCATATTCAGATAATAAGAAAGATAAACTCACTTTGTTACTTCTGAAAATGAGAAATTCCTGAACGTCTCTTTTTGGCAGCGTTAATCTTGGTATTCAGGATGGTATATTTCCCCTACACAATAACTGTTGGCCATCATCACTGTGCCTTTGATATCATATCACAAAATTCTATAAAATAACATAACTACATGAACCTTGAATATACATAAAAGGTGATGTAGTCATTTCTCATATGAAACTATTTTCAGGAACTTGTAAAACACCATATTAATTTCATGAATACTCTGTTGCTATCACTGTTGTTCTTAACTTCTGTAGCTAATGCCAGGAATTTGGCATGTATGCATGTTCCCTATCATTGAACAATTGACACAATGATCTTAAATATTGCATTTCCCTCTTGAATAAGCTCGATTGAGCTCATAATCTAAAAACTTAACATGTTGAGCTCAATCCTTGTGGGAGCCACGTTTTACCCCACATGTTGAAGTTCAGAAATTAACAACAAAACTTTTCCTATTTCTGCACATGAAACAAACAAGTCAGTAAAAAAAATGGATCAATGATTCCTTTCTGTTTTGATTTGACATCTCTTTCATTTATCCCGTGGATGTATGACTCGGTTGATTCAATTTGATAATGATTATTGATCATATATCTGTTGATAAGCATTCAATTGGATATCATCCCCTGCGCTCTAACACAATTTCACCATCACTGTAGGTTCTGAAATTTGGGAGAAAGGAGTTAAAGACAGAGGAAAATAAGCTACAACAACAAATCAACCCTACATCAGCCTCCTAGGCAATGACGAACATGACCTTCCTTTTGTTTGTTTCTTTTTTTAGTTGATCTTTAGGTGTATGATTTATAACTATTGTTGAATTTAATCAACTTGGTCATAACCCACAGCTTGTGTGGGAGTTTTAGAAACATATTTATCAATGAATCGACTATTCATGATATGTATTGACTTATACACTTTTTTGAGTTTAATCCATCTACATAACTTGAAATCATGAAGTTGTAACTGTTTAAAACACGTGTTCTATAATCATAATGAATGATTATCTCTACATTCTTTCTCTTTGATCTGAAATTTATTTTTGATAATCAACAATAATGAATATTGCAAAAAATAAAGACTTTGTACTTCAATCCTTTTGAATTTTTCCTTTCTTAGTGAAGCTTGTTCATCGGTTTGTTTGAACTGTTCAACAGTTTATCTTAAACTGTTTGAATGATTTGAACAAACCTATGAACAAATTAATTGATTCGTTATCAAAGTAAGGATTCATTTGAAGACTCAAAACATTTATACCCCAACAAATAAACTTCACTAAATTCTTACCAATTTTAAGCAAGAAGCTAAAAAATTGGTAACATTTTTGGCGACCTCTCAGGGGTGTTTGCCTACTAAACAAAATAGGACAATTGCCTTACTTATCCATTGGGTATGGAGTCTATTTATGTCTTTTTCTGACCCAAAAAACCTTGTACAAAGTTCCTTTTTTCTGTTGTAACTACTTGTAACCTTGTTGTTATTAGATACAGTCCCATGGGGTATATTTTTGTTGTTGATAACATTGAAGCTCTATTCCATGTAATGAATAAGAAGTATCTATCTCATTGAACTATAACTAGGAACATCAGAGTTTGAGCTTTTATTCCCTCTCAGCAAAACTCAAAGTAAACTAACAATTGTGCAAAACAACACTTAGAGGAAACTTCAGGTGCAACTAATTTATGTGCAGAAGCACTTATTGAACATTTAGAACCAATTGAAATATGTATAGATTAGATCCTACCTCAAAAGAAATGCTTGAGGTGAATCCCATTTAATGGGATTGGCTCCACTTTGCCATCCAACTTAGACAATTGGAAGGCATTATGTTGTTTCTTTTCAGTAATGATGTATGGCCCAGTCCAGAATGCATCAAACTTGGAGTGCTTTCCAGGTTTGCTTTTCAGTTCATCCCACTTCAGAACTATGTCACCTTCTTGAAATAACCTTGGAGATGCTCTTTTATCAAATGATCTTTTCACTTGAGCTTGATGTTGCTCAATCTTCTTCATTGCTTCAGTTCTAGTCTCTTGAAGTTCAATCAGCTGAGCCGATCTTGCTATCATAGGCTCTTCCTCAATCATATCAAGCTAATTTACTAGATCAAGGGCTGGGAGCTCAAGTGAAATAGGCAGCCTTGCCTCTTTTCCATACACAAGCATGTATGGTGAAAATCCTGTTGAGCTTTTTGATGTAATTATGTCAGCCCACAAGGATGATTTCAACTTGGTATGCCAAGTTCTTTGATTTCCCTCCATAGTTCTCTTGATGATCCTCAAAAGGTTCTTATTAGTGGACTCAACTTGTCCATTGCCTTGAGGATAATAATTAGAAGATGTATTCAAATAGACACCATTTTTAACAACCCACATAGATATCTTAGTTCCTATGAAAGCAAGTGCATTATCTGAAACAATAGATTCAAGAACTCCAAACCTGGTTATCAACTCTTCAGAAAAGTTCAGGACAACTGTCTCATTTTCCTCTTTAAGTGCTATAGCTTCGGTCCATTTTGAAAAATAATTAGTGGCTGTGAGCACCCACTTATGGCCTGCACTTGATGATGTGTTTATGACCCCAATGAAATCTAAGCCCCACTTCATAAAGGGATGTTCAATCTAAACTGGCTATAATGGAAGAGCTACTAACTTCTCTTTTCCTGCAAATATAGCACATTCTTTGCACTTCCTCACCCATAAATGAGCATCTTTGAATATGGTAGTCTAGTAATAGCCTCCTTTCATTATTTTAAGAGCTATAGCTCTTGGAGAGAAATGACCACCAGCTGGTCCTTCATGAAACTCATGTAATACTTTGTCAATCTGATCTGCTTCAATACATCTAAGCAGTACACCATGAAAATCTTTTCGAAACAACAAACCATTCAAAAGAAGATAAGGTATTGACTATAATCTAAAGTACCTTCTTTTAGATTTAGTCAAACTAGGAGGACACTCACCAGTTAATAAAAAATGTGTCATTTCTTTTACCCAACCTGTAGAAGAAATAGGTGCAGCAGTTTGTTCTTCATCCTGATGAGCTAAAACAATAGTTTCCTCTTCTTCTGTATTGTTGTCATTATTCTTTGTAAGTTGCTTACATAGACCTTTGCCTCTTATCAACTTGGTAACCTTGATTTCAAGGTCATATTACATCACTTTAGTCACCCAACCAGCTCTTTTGCTATTCAAATCCTTATTCAATAGAAATTCCTTGACTGAAGGATGAGCAACCAGCAATTTAATTATGTTATTAGAAAGCATATGTCTGAATTTCTTTAAGCTTCTGATAACAACTAAGATATGCTTTTCAACAAAGGAATAGTTAAGTTCATAGTCTTTAAGACTTTGACTAAAAAAAGCTATGGGTTTCTCTAACCCATGATCATTTTCCTGAACTAGCGTGGCTGCAATACTATCAATATTACCATATGCATACATAATGAAATCCTTTGAGAAATTAGGATTCAACAAAGTAGGAGCAGCTGCAAGTGCTTCTTTGATAAGCTAAAAACTCCTCTTTCCTTCTTTAGTCCAACTAAAAGAAACATTCTTTTTTAACATTGAAGTCAAAGGCACTAATAATTCATCAACATCTGGGATGAATCTTCTTACAAAGTTGATTCTACCTAGGAAACTTTGTAGACCTTTTTTGTGTGCTGGTAAAGGAAGAGAAAGAATTGCACTTAATCTTTTTGGATCTATAGAAATGCCGTGTTTTGATACAATGTATCCAAGTAATTTACCTTCATGAACAACAAAGATAGATTTCTTCGTGTTGAGAGAGACACCAAACTCTCTACATCTTTCAAAAAAATTTCTCAAGTGATCAAAGTGTTCATTTGAATTCTTAGAGAAAATAGTTATATCATCCAAATAAACTAACACAATCTTATACATCAAACCTCTGAAAGCCATGTCCATAGCTTTCTGAAAAGTAGCTCCAGCATTAGATAAACCAAATGGCATCCTCTTGTGAGCCATTGTACCCCATTTGGTTGTAAATTCTCTCTTAAACTGATCTTCTTCCTTAGCTAGGATCTGATTATATCCTGAAAAACCATCTAATAAAGAGAATCTTTCAGAACCTGAAACAACTTGAAGAATTTGTTCCATGGAAGGAAAAGGGTGACAATATTTCAGGGAAGCTCTATTAAGATCTCTAAAATCAACACAAAGTTTGATTTCACCGCTTTTCTTTCTCACTGGCACAAGATTAGATACCCAAGAGGTATGCTTAATCAGATAAATGATACCACTCTCAATGAGTTTATTCAACTCTTTGATCATGAGGGGCTCAAGCTTTGGGTTAAGTGGCCTTTGTTTTTGTCTCACAGGCTTGGCATTTGGTTCAAGTTCAATTGTATGCTGGGTAATAGAAGGATCAAAACCTTTCAGATCTGAGTATTCCCATGCAAAGACATCACTGAACTCTTGACATAATAAAATAAAAGCATGCATGCATTTCTTCTAAAGTCCATACCTTACCAAGATTTACAAGCTTATCTTTGAAGATCTCAACACCTTCATAATGATCTTCTTTAATCTGCAAATTGGCTTTCTCTTTTCTGACTTGATCATCTATATTGAAAATTGATTCCAAATTAACTAAGCCTTTGGGCAGTTTGTTGGTTTTCAGCTATATGATCTGATCTTCATACTGCTGTTTGAGTTTTTCTTGATTATCATTAGAAAACTCTGCTTCTTCTCTTAGGAAATTGATGATTTGTTGATCACTATAAAAAACTTTCCAATGTTCATTATTGTTAGGAATTGATGACCTAACAATAACTTTTACATACTAATGTTGTTTTGAATTACTGATATCATTTGGGATATCATACTGAGCGCCTATGGCTACTAGTCTATCAACATGATTATTTTTATTCTTGGGAATTGACAACAAATTAAAATCTTGAAAATCTTCAATAAGATCCCATACTCTATGTTTATAAGACTTGAGAAGATCATTCTTAGTAGTATGGATACCTCTAAATTGGTTAACAATTAGTTTTGTGTCACCAAAGACTTGTAAACATCAAATACCTCTCTTTTTTTCCCACTAAAGACCATGAATCAGAGCTTCATACTTAGCTGTATTATTGGTGCAGCTGAATGTGAACCTAAATGTAGAGTAGTATTTCTCACCAGCTGGAGAAATAAGCATACAACCACCTCCAACACCATTTCTACTCCTTGAACCATCAAAGAATAACTTCCAAACTTCATTTGTTTGCTGATATGTCTGTTGTTCAACACTTTTTTCCAAATTAGGCATAACAAAATCATATTCATGCATCATATATATTCCCAAATTTACCTCTTCAAGCTATTCACTTGAAGAATTTTGAACATTCTCTACTACCCAATCATCCAACAAAATATCTGGAATATCTTCTATCTAAGTTGCAGTCTTATTGGTTGTAGTAATGCCTTCTTGATCAAACAAAGCACAATTCATAGCAACTACTACATTGACAACACTTGGATTATAGGGCTCAATATGATTTTTAGCAACAGGTTCTTACTTGATAGTGACTTTGGTTCCATACCTGGTCCTGAATAACATATGAGACCAATCAGAGGACAAGTATCCTCCAATCTTAGCTGTGAAATCATGATACAAACAAATTGCAAAGTATGGAGGCAACTCTATGACATAAACATCCTGAGGTATTGAAAAGTTTGGACATGCGTGCAATGTAAGACTCAGATTTTTAATAACTCCAACTATTTTAACAACAGTACCATCTAGTTGGACTACCCCTTTTTCTAATGGCTCATACTTTATTCCAAGCTTGTCTACAATTTGCTTGGGCATTACAGAACTACTGGCCCCAGAGTCAATCATACAATTATGAACTAAATGCTGGCCAACTATTAAAGAAACATAGAAAGGGGGTGGTTTAACTAATTTGGTAGGCTGTTCTTTCTTTTCAAGTGAGTCATTAGTAAGCACAACATTAGCAGGTTGCTGATCAGATGCATCATCAAACAAATAAAATTTTGATAAAGCCTCATGTAGGAGATCCTTTTTCCCAGGAAGAGCTAATGAATCCCACATTGAAACACTAACATTAGTCTTCTTCATATGCTCTAAAATATTAAAATTACCAACACCAACCTTTGTTGTCCTTTAAGAACAACAACATTTTTCTGGACTTGTGCTTATTGGCCTAGTATTCCATGTTGATCTTTACCAACCAAAGATTGTGTTCTTGGAAAAACTTGATCAATTTGTGGACTTGTGGAAGGCTGGTTTCTGTCTCCATTAATCTATTGGCCCAAATCAACAACCCTTTTCTTACTTCTTGTGTTGGTTGCTATAGGGTTACTTGACTAATTTTGTACATTGTTGACCCCACAAAACTCCTCACCTTTCCAGTTCATGAAAGTAACGTCTAGATTTCCTTTTTTTGCATGAGCAGACTGTTGTTCATGAGCTTCCTGCGATGAATACTTTGGAACAGCTGCACTACTTTGCAACATCAGTGCTTGATGAAGAATTCCATTGGAACATGTAGACTGGTTATGTGGCTGATTACATGGAAAACACCATTTGTAATCAACAACCATGTTGTTTTGTACAGGTACTACCTCCTTAGATGAACTAGGAGCATTGGGGTTATAAGGCTGGAAAGGCCTTTGATTGAAATTCCTCCTTTGAATCTGAGGATTGGACTGATACGAAGCTTGATAAGGGGCTTGATATGGTGGTTGATTCTGCTACTTTTTTATATTAACCAGCTCATTACCAAAGGTCTGTAGGGTCTTCTAAATATTCTCATTTTGCTCTTTTATGCTAACTAGTTCCTGAAACTAGTTAGGAACATCATGCTCTAGAGCTGCTACTTGTGAATTAAAGGCTGGAAATGCAGGAACAACAACTACAGTAGGTGGAAAAACTGGGATAATTGGCTGTATGTTAGAAAAATAAGGCATAGGAGGTCTAGGGGCTAACTTTCCAGCTTGAATTAAATTATTTTCTTCCCTGATAGCTATATCAAATGCTGCTGGTAATGTATCCCCTCCTAAAGATTGGATTAAAAGTGCAATATCACTATTCAATGCTTTTAAGTAATACATAAAAGCATATTCATTAGATGGCTTTACCATGGATGGAATTCGGTTCCAGGTCTTCTTGAACTGGTAGTTGAAGTCCACCAGCTGTTCATGTGGTGCTCTCTTGATGGTAGTGAGCTGCTCCACCAGTGAAAGATGGTCTGATTTATCTTCAAACTATTTGTTCAGCTTCTCTCCAAGCTAATCCCATGTTGTAATTGAATTCATTGGTAACCCTCTGAACCATTGAAAAGATTTACCCTTGAAAGAGGCTGCCAAGATCCTTACTGCAATGTCTTGCTCAGTTATATGATGCAAACCACACAATGAAGCCACATCTTGAATGTGCTCAATAACTGTTGTTTGATCCTCACCAGTAAAGAGTGGTAAGCTCTTAAGGGCTGCAGCTGGAATATCATTATGCTGGGCTAAATTCAAGGGGCTTCCTTGATCAAATGAAATAAAAGGTTGATTCCTAGGTGGAGGATGAGCCATATTGACTTCTGGTAAAATAATGCTACTTGATGAACTACTTGAAACAGTAGAATTTGTAGAAACTTGAACCGCAAAACTTACAAACAGAGGATTGTTGAAAGATGAAACAGGGCTTGTTACTCTCCTAACAACTTTGGTACTTCTTGTTGGTAGCTCTGTATGTTCTTCAAGTTCTTCTCTTGATCTTCTTTGATAACTTCTCATATGATTCTTCACTAAACACTTGTGAAACTAAGATCCAAAGTCACCAAGTGTGAAATTTTTTTCCTTCTTGAAGGCTGAAAACTATTGCTCACACTATTATAGCAGCAAAATAAGCTCTTTTCGAATTGATAAAATAGTTCAACGTCCCACCGAGCGTGTAAAAATTGTTAACACAAGGATTTGCACCCGAAGATAAGTTGAAAAACTCAATAAATCCTGTGCACATGGGACTATTCTCAGGTTGTGGGTATCCTATGGTGAGAATAGAACTCCAAGTTTTGGGTTGGTACCCTTTGAATTTTTTTGTAAAACTACTTTTTTAACAGAGGTAAAGGGTAAGCAGGATAAAGCTTGGAAAAATGAACTTAACACTAATGGGTGATACACCAAATGGATAAACTTGGGAATGCTTTTGAAACTCACAAATCTGTCAATTAAAGAAACTAAAATATCTCACAACTCATTTGCACATGATTGCAAAAGTGTTTCTAATGAAAGTCTTCAGTTTTCTGATGCTCATAAAAAAGAAAACAAGATTGTTTTCACAATTCTAATGCAACAAAAAGATAAACACATTCAAAGACCTGCACTATAACATGCTAGCTTTTATATTCAATATTGAATGAATTCTGATAAAATAAAGGATAACACAGTATTTTAATCAAGTTATTCACTAATCAACACTGTAACAAAAAGAGAATTGAGGAGGAAACAAGATTCTTCTATTAAAAAATAGGACTCTCTTGCATTCTAAGGCAAAAATGCTTTACAAAAATATCTGAAATCTCATAGGGAAAATGAGTTACAAAGGATGAATAATCTGCATTAGTAGCCTCCAAACTTAGAACTAGTGAAAATAATGAGAGAAGAGAAAGATATATAGAAAAGCCTTCAAAATTCAAATTCAAATTTTGGCTCCAAGAAAAGATGTGTTGTCCTTCTTCTCCTCCAAATAAGGAATGAAACTGAAGATGCTCCTCCAAATATGCAAAAAGAGTTTTTAAAACTCAAAACAACCCCATGGGTCATATACAACTGAAAATCCCTCAAAAGAGGGTCATAAATGAATGTGGACTTCAGTTTTAGGCCTCAAAACACTCCTTGACTGATCCTCAATCAGTTGGAACTCAAAACTAAAAGTGAACTCTCCATCAAGTGCTTCTAACTCCTATTTTTCTTCAACATGTTGGCTTAATTTTCTCAATCATCGCCATGATTTAAGCAAAGCTTTAAAGCTTCATTTTGAACTCCTTTGACTAAATCTTTTGAAATATGTAATAAATGCATTTTAGTTTGCATTCAAATATCATTTATTTGAAATGATTTATTGTCATCATTCAAATAAAGATTTACAAGTTTGAATAAAATGCAAATAAAAATATAATGTATTTTCTACTTTGCATTGATCAATAACTTTAATTTAAAGTGATTTGTATTTATCACTTTAAATAAAGTTTCAACAAAATTTGAATTTCAAATGCAAAATAAAAAGAGGGCTTAATAAAGACTTAAGTTTTTGTGACATTTTAAAAATTCAGAAGGCAAATAGAAATGCCACGACCATTAACACAAGTGAATAAAGCTTTTTGAAAAATGCTAAGGCAAAAATGCCTATCCTTCCATCGAACTTTCTAGGTTTTGAACCCTAAATTGAAAGACAACATCATTTGGTCATTTCATTTTCATTTTGCTTGTTGCTGGGATGCGCTGCCATGATCAAACCCTAAGCGAGTTATGTAAGCTGAAAGTCACTTCTCCAACGCCATTGTTTGCAGATTCTGGAAGTTTAGGCAAGGTAAGTTTGATTTTTGTTAAGAAATCTGGAAGTTTTGATGTTTTGAAAGCTTTTTCCAAGCTTACAGGCCATGACTTACATTTTTGATGGTTTTTTTATTACACTTGTCTTTTGTTGTGACTGCCATGATTTGGTTGAGTTTTAGCTTGGAATCTCTATCCTTTTGCGCCATTTATGAAGGTTTTATGGAAGATAAAATGCAGAGATATAAGGTAAGTTCTCCATTTTGGAAAATTTGACAAATTTCCTTTATTTTTTGAAGCTTTCTGAGAGCTTCCAGGCCGTGGCCATGAGCAAACTCTGATCATTCTTTTGTTAAATCTGTTTCTCTATTGGGTTTTTCTCTCTAGCCGCCATTAAAAAACTTCATTTCAAGCTTGCTGGAAACACATACACCATCATAGAAAAGACCCTAGCTCAATATTTTGAATGAAATTTTTTGTGTTAAATGCCATTTGGAGGTTTTTCTGTGATTTTTTTGAAAACCTATTTAAAGTTAGGGCTGTGGCCTTCTAAAAAATTCTGAGTTTCTTCATTGATTATGCTATTATGTTGAGAATTTCCTCTTGGCCGCCATTATCAAACCCTCACTTGGCCTTTTCTACATTGAATCTTTTCTAAAAATGGGAATTTAAGTTTAGCTGTATTTAACAATATATGTAGAAATCCTCATAAATTTGTGGCTTTTTTGTCTTCACTTCTTTCTGCATCTTGAGCTCTCTTTTAAACAACAACAAAATCTTTTTTATTCATATTCAGATAATAAGAAAGATAAACTTTCACTTTGTTACTTATAAAAATGAGAAATTCCTTAACGTCTCATTTTGGCAGCCTTAATCTTGGTATTCAGGATGGTATATTTCCCCTACACAATAACTGCTGGCCATCATCACTGTGCCTTTGATATCATATCACAAAATTCTATAAAATAACATAACTGCATGAACCTTGAATATACATAAAAGGTGATGTCATTTCTCATATGAAACTATTTTCAGGAGCTTGTAAAACACCATATTAATTTCATGAATACTCCGCTGCTATCACTGATGGTCTTAACTTCTGTAGCTAATGCCATGAATTTGGCAGGTATTCCTGTTCCCTATCATTGAACAGTTGACACAATGATCTTAAATATTGCATTTCCCTCTTGAATAAGCTTGATTGAGCTCATAATCTAAAAACTTAACATGCTGAGCTCAACCCTTGTGGGAGCCATGTTTTACCCCACATGTTGAAGTTCAGAAATCAACAACAAAAATTTTCCTATTTCTGCACATGAAACAAACAAGTCAGTAAAAAAAATGGATCAATGATTCCTTTCTGATTAACCTTGCATTGAGAGAAATTGTAAAGGGAGAACTATAGAAATTGTTGGATGCAGGATTCATCTACCCCATTTCATATAGCTAGTGGGTGTCTCTATTGGTGATTGTGCCTAAAAATGGAGGGAAGTGGCAAGTTTGTGTTGATTACAGGGAACTCAATGTTGCCACAAAAAAAAACCATTTTCCCCTACCTTTAATAGACCAAGTTCTAGATTCACTTGCAGGAAAGCAATACTTTTCTTTTCTAGATGGATTCAGTGGGTATAACTAGATCCAAATTTCACCTGAGGACCAGGAGAAGACCACCTTTACCTATCCATGGGGGACCTATGCCTACTCAGTACTTCCATTTGGCTTATGCAATGCACTTGCAACTTTTTAGAGGGCAGTCATTAGCATATTTTCAGACATCTCTCATGATTGCATTGAAATTTATATAAATGACTTTACTACCCGCGGTGTTGATTTCAATGAAGCATTGAAAAATATCAGGAGATTATTAAAGAGATGTGAAGAACATAATATGTCTTTAAATAGTGAAAAGTGCTTCATGATGATGCAGGAAGGTGTAGTCCTTGACCACTACATCTCTCACAAAGGAATTCAAGTAGATCCTGCAAAGATTGAGGTGATCACTAATTTTCCCATACCTGCAAAACAAAAAGATGTTAGGAGTTTCTTAAAACATGTAGGTTATTATAGGCGGTTCATCAAATACTTCAAAAAAATGGCAACACCATTGTACAATCTCCTAACCAAAGATGTTGAATTCTAATGGACAAAAGACTGTGACAAGACATTTTTTGATTTGAAAGCAGCTTTAACTCATACTCCTGTACTCAAAGGTCCTAATTGGGAGCTTCCTTTTCAAATTCATATAGATGCATCAGACTATGCTATAGGAGCAGTCTTAGGACAGAAAGAAGGAGCTATTAAAAATGCTATTTATATTCTTAGTAAAAATCTGCAGGGAGCTGAATTCAACTATATAGTGACAAAAAAAGAAATGTTGGCAGTGGTCTATGCCCTGAACAAATTCAGGGACTACATAACAGGCTATCAGATCTTTGTGCACACCAACCATGCAACCATTAGGTACCTCATGAATAAACCCCTGATATCAGGTAGTCTAGCAAGATGGTTATTGCTGATGCAGGAGTTTGACATAACCATTATGGATAAACCAGGGAAGGCCAATTTTGTTGCATACTTTTTTTCAAGGTTGACTACATCAGAGGACAATCAAGTCATTGATGACTCTTTCCCTGATGAACACTTATTTTCCATCAGTATGCATACACCTTGGTATGCTAACATAGCTAATTATCTAGTCATAGGGAGAGTTCCTCCTCATTTCTCTCCAAAAGAGAAAAGGGTGCTCATTGAAAAATATTTTCCTTTTTCATGGATTGTTGGATGTTTGTTTTATACTGGACCAGACCATGTCATGAGGAGATGTGTGAGGGAAGATGAGACATAATATTCTGCATGCATGTCACAATGAACCTTGTGGAGGGCATTTTGCAACCAAAAGGACAACAATGAAGATTTTGAACACAAGATATTACTGGCCCACACTCCACAAGGATGCAGGGAGATATACAAGGAAGTGTGATAGATGCTAGAGGATGGGACGGCCAACCAAATCTAATGAAATGCCCCTTTACCCCCAGGTAGTCGTCACTCCATTTGACAAATGGGGATTGGATTTTGTAGGACCCATTGATCCCCCATCCAATGGTAAATCTTATATCTTAGTATGCACTGATTATGTAACCAAGTGGGTAGAGGCTAAGGCCATGAAGCATGCAAGAGATAATAAGGTTGAAAAATTTCTTTATGAGGAATTTTTCACATGGTATAGAGTTCCAAGAGAGATAGTGAATGATCAAGGGGCTCAATTCATGTCAACCCTTGTTACAACACTAGTCAATGAGTACAACATAAGGCACAGGAAGTCTACTCCTTATCACCCTTAGGCTAATGGCCAAGTTGAGGTGACTAATAGGGAAATTAAAGCCATTCTAACCAAAACAATGGCTATCCATAGAAAGGATTGGGAAAATAGACTGCTAGAAGTTGTTTGGGCCTATAGGACAACCTGGAAGACAACCACAGGCTTCACTCCTTTTGAGTTGTTGTATGGAAAGACAACTATGATACCCATTAAATTTGAGCATAAGACTCTTTAGACTACAATAGACTTGGGGATGGATATCTCTAAGGCACAAAGAGACATAATCATGCAACTAGATGCTTTGGATGAGATGAGGAAGGCAACCTTGCACCACACAGAGGTAGTGCATAATTAGAGAATAAAGTGGCATGAAAAAATCATCAAGGACAAGATATTCCAGCCAGGTGACTAGGCATTGCTCTACGACTCAAGGTATTAGGATAATGCAGGAAAATTGTAGACACGGGGCTAGGACCATATGAGGTTGTTGAAGTTTTCCCCAATGGTGTTGTTCAGCTCACCATCATTGACCCTACCAGATTTAAGCTACTTGTCAATGGTCATCGCCTCATTTTGTATCACAAGCCAACTTCCAAGGAGGAATTCCTGTAGCAATTCACTCAGCATGTAACACCCAAACTTCCTGCAGCCAAAGGAAGCAAACCTAGTGTCCCTCCTTCTGGCTAACTAAGGTACGTAACTTGTCATAATAAAGACTTCCACTTTTGTGGGGGTCCACTTCTTCATTCATTCACCCATCTTCCCATCCATCTCCACATTTCTCTCTCTTCCATCACGCCGCCATAACTTCACCTCATTCTACTTCACTTCATTCCACTCCACTTTCATTAATTGCTCAACTAACTTCTTAAAAGGTGACCGATACTTTCTCCATAATCTTTGCAACAGATCTTCCACGAATTCAAGTACGTGCGCATCAATTTGTTATATCTTAATTTCTTTTAGTACATTCATTTAATTACTGTACATTAATATAGACATTCTCCATAGCATGTAATTATTCCCTGCCCCTATCAAGTCATCATTACTCCCACGCATGTGAGGACACATGCTCAAATTTAGGTTGGAGGGAGGAAGTGTGAATACCATGTCCACATGTCAGTCCATGTTGGTTCACGTCAACAAAGTTTAAATTGAGCCAATTTGAATTCTAAGCGAAATGACGACTCGCATGTGTGAGATGACATCAACTGCCGCCATTTTTCTCGATCATTGCCTTCATTTATTACTCCTTTACTGCCTTTATTGCTCCTATCATAATCCTAAGTCGCCAAAAAGGTAAAATTCAGATGACACTGGCGTTGGGAATTTAGCAGCGTTGCAGGAAGGAGAAGTTTAGCTTTCAGATGAAGATTACAGGAAGGGAAACCTTGCAGAGTGATTGCTTAATTACAAATAGCTTAACAATGGGAGGTGGGATAATTCAAAATGAACCCACGGTTCATGATGTATTACTGTAGGATGCACCATGCCAGGCCGAGTTCAGAAATTGTGGGTGGTTAGATTATTTCCTGAAGCTGAATGGTTATAATGAAGACGTGGCGATGGAATTTTCCCAGACATTGTCTAAAGGAAAGGCTATGGTGAAAGGGTTGGAGGTAATGGCTATTGAAGAAAGGATTGCAAAAGTTACAGGGTTTCCTATCGATAGTGAATATTACCCTACTACCAGAGATGCTAGGTCAGCTAGGGCTGAATTTACAGAACCTGGTGACCCTCCATTGAGTGTGGACAAGCAAGGTGCGAAGTGAACCTCTCTACCTGAGCCATGGAAGCAAGCGGCTGTTTATGTTGTGAATTACCTTACTTGTGAAGGTTGTCAGTCGAATCTACATTATGTGCACTTCAAACTCTTGAATCATATGAGGCATGGGAGAAGAATGAATGTGCCAAACATGTTATACCACCTTCTTTCAATCATGGTAGACGAGACTCAAAAAGGTAGGGATAATTCCATTTCCCACCATTGTTTGATCAAATTATTAGTTGAAAAGTCTCTACATGATGTGTCTAACATGACTTGGGAAGAATTCTTGAATATTGATCAAATTAGACTAGAGAATTTGCGACCTAGGGTTTTGCCTCCACCTCGTAGGACTAGAAGGAGAGTGAGTTTTGTTGAAGCCACTCCTGGAACCTCAACTTCTGGTGCATGCCCTAGTGTAAACCCTCCTGCAGTTGAGCGAACTATAGAGATTAGTTCTTCTGAGATAGAACATTTAGACAAAGAAATTTCCTCTTCAGATTTTGAGGATGATGTCCCTCTTGGCATCCTAATTCGAACTAGGGCACAAAAGAAAGAGCCAAAAATGACGAACGGAAAAGCTAAAAAGAAAACGGTAGAAAAGAAAGTGCCAAGCTCTAAGAAACAAAAGGCTGACACTGTTCTTCCTGCAATCGAAGAGAAACATGAGAGCCCTCCTAGAAAAACAAGACCAACCACTGGTATGTCTCCGTAGGAAATCCCTAGGACTAGAGAAACATCACAAGAGGATACAAAAGCTCCAATGGGGCAAGTGAATGTTGAGGAAAAGGACATATTTTAGGAAGCAACAAATGTAACGTTGGAAGATCTTGTTGCCATCGCAGAACAAGTTGAGAGTCAAGAGTATGAGGAAAATCAGGAGCTCCTGCAGTAAGAGTAGAAGCAAGAGTTCCTGTAGCAAGAGAAAGAGCCAGAGCAAGAGCCCCTACAACCAAAACTGGGAGAACAATCAACACTCTTGCAGCCGAAATTGGCTGAACAAACAAAATCCTTGCAGCTGGAGCCATATGAAGAGCAAGCATCAATGCTAGGAAATGTTTTGGTAGGAATACATAAGCCCTCTGATTTTTCAATGCACATGGTAGCCATAAACTTATGGAGAGAAATGCAAAGGAGGGAAGAGGAATGGAAAGAGGAGAAACACAGGCTGAAGAAGGAAATTCAAAAGAGAGATGAAGAAATTGAAGATAATGCAGAAATTGCTGCTTTAAAGGAGAAGATGGACAATATGACAGCCTTAGTACCTTAGATATTAGAGTGCAAGACTCCTCCAAGGGTCTATGCTCTATATTTGAAGGAGAAGAATATTTTTTTTAAACTAGCAAGGAATGTTTCAGGTTTGAATCCTTCCATTGAGACTCCTCTTGAATTTTTCCTTGCTTATCAGATTGCTCCTCCTAAAATGAAGAATTTGTTGTGTGAATTCTATTTGCATAATTATGTTGTGACCCAAGATCATGATTGGAATCCATTGTTGTATGTTGGGGATGTCCAATTAAGGGCATTTATGTCCTGGATACATAATGAAATTAGTTGGGGACAACAATTCAGTGCTTATAGGCAAATAGAATCCAACAATCTCCTGCCCATCAGGGCTGAATCTAGAAATCCAGGAGACATTTTCAATGATTCGCACAAAATTCTTTACAAACCAAGCTATGGCAATAGGATCCTGCTTGAGAGAGAAGAAGTTTACAGAGAATATGAGAAGGTAGCAGAAACCACAGGGGAATCTATAAAGGGATATTTGGCACAAAGGTGGAACAGTCTGACTGATGAATTAAAACAACCTGAGCCTCACTCTCTACAGAACTATGTTGCAGCATGTAAGAGGGTTGATAGATATATACAAATTGGAAGGACAAAGGGACAATTTTGGCTTCCACTAACTTTTCAGCCACCTATCCTATTATGGCCTGTGCCAAATTTCAGGTATTACCAGTATGATATAGCTGCAGAGAGACAGAGATGGAGTAGGTTGGATAGACATCAAGGGTTCTATTGGGACCCTAATTCACACACTGCAAGAACTGATGTAGGACAACTGGCAGTTGCAAATTTCAAGGCATTAACTAAGCAAAAGAACAACCCTTCCTTTGTTGGAGGACCAACAAAGCCTTAGGTTGGGGGGAGTGATGTGTCTAGCTTAAGACTCAATTTTGATAGAGTTTATTATCCATTTATTGTAGTTGTCATAGACTTTGATAGTCGGATGTTGAACTTTTTATGATATTTCCTCAAAACCATAGACATTGGGCATAAGCTTATTTTTGTAATCTTTAATGACATCGACATGCTATATGAACTATCTATGCTAATTTTACATGTGGATTAATGAATGTTACTTTAAGATAGTTACAGATATGCAATTGTTGTGCGTACTAATATTGTTATGTAGATATAATTAGAAGCCTACAAAATTGAGGAAGATTTTTCCAGTTGGTCATTCGCCATCAAGGTCAACAAGGTGATCATTCAAAGGTCAATGGAGGGAAGAGTCTCAATGGAGGGAGATTTCTAGTTTAAATTGAAGAATTGTAACCACCTTGTAAATGGTCTTAATTGTTTGTTGAGCGAATATAAGAGTTACTGTTGTGCTAGATCTGCGTTAAGGAAAACATGCTTGACCAGATTCCACGCATGCATAACCTCCTCTCCACTTTTTATGCTTTCCCTAAAGTGGCGTCCTCCTAATCTATTGGAGTTGACTGCCTTGCTAGGTAGTTAGTTAGTAGTTCTTCTTCTTATAAGTAAGACTCGAATGCTCCTTCTCATAAGGTTTGCTTAATCTGATGATGTACTCGCATTCTTAGTTTTCTAATAATATAATGATGTTGCTCGATTGTACTCATGTTTCCAATGAATAAAATGAACTTATAAGTTCGTGCATCTAAGTTCACATTTGTTTTAAGGGATACTCATCTAAGGGGGCCCACTTGGTGAGCATTCCATCCTTTAGTTTAGTTATTACTTTCTGTTCAACAATTAGTTAAAAATATGGCACTGTCTGTTCCTGCAGCCACTAGAATTCCATTCTATGACTATTCTTGTAGCCAAAGCAGACATAGTAGTTTCTTGTTTGTTTGCTCAAATTTTCATTTTTTTAATATGCATTTCAGATCAATATAGTTGTTGGTTGATGCTCAACATTCATATTACTTCTTTCCAAGCAATTTACTTTCAACATTATGTCTTTCTTAGCTGTAGGATGAATATGGCTACTTTGGATTCCTAGTACACATACTGTGCTGACCCATTTCAAGTCTACGTCCCTGGGTTGACAAGTTAAATGCACCTTCATGATGATTGAAATAGCTATTTAGATTAGATGTTCAATCTATGAATCATAGTTGTAAGGGCTTAGTTGTTAAATCATTGTAGGAGGCCAACAACAACCACAAAAGACACCCTAATCACAAGTTGGTTTTCAAATTGTATGCCATATTGTAGGCTCCCTGTAACTTGCATCACTACGATAAGAAATTCCTCATAGATACGTCCATCATGAACATGTCTAGAAGCCCATGCTACCGTTTCCACAAGTTTCGCCACCACTTCAACTGCCTCTTTCTCTCCCCTTGTTTTGAAAATCCTTTGAATCAATTCATCCCTCAATTCGAAAGTGCAATTTCACCTGATATAGAAATGGCTAGACATTATTGTAGTTGCAGCTGCTTCCAAGACACTACCACAACCCCCCACAATTGCAACCTTTGATGAATAAAAATACCACATATGAAATGTTGAGTATCTTGAATGCACAAAATCTAGATAACTAAACTTGTGCTCCTCTCGATATCACCACATCATGGTATGCTAGTGATAAATCTAGGATTACACCACCATTATCAATTGCAATATTTGAATGGCTCATAAGGACACCATCACTCTGTCGTTTCAAGAAAAACTATTCATGATCGACCAACTGATATGTGACATCTTAAGCTAATTCTGAAGAAATCTTATCTTTCTGCTGCCAACACATCTCTCTCAATGATATCTAGAAGTCCCAACCATTCCTTACTAGATTTTGATATGACCACTAATGACACTTGGTCAATGGCACAATTTGAGAGGAATTCTACAACATTATTTACATCACAAAAAACATGTGAGATGGAGAGTTCACCCAAAATATCTAATTGTATACTTATACTTTCAATCTAGGATTTTGATTTCTAGCTTGGCGTTGTCTAATTTGCTACTACATTGACTACAACCATTGAATCACCCTCCACCTCAATTCGATTTATTTTCTTGTCCAAGCATAGTTTGAGGCCTTCATGGAAGGTAACAAACTCATCATCATTGTTCGTACTAGCAACTAATTTGACTAAGCTAGCCCACACAATATATAAAATGTATATTATATATTATAATAATTTCATATTTGTATTTAGTAATTATTACTATAGAATATTATATAATAATAATTATAATTATATTATAGAACACTCCTCTTTAAGCTAATAATAAAGAACAAGACGTGTTGAGTGCGATGGAGCAGGTGCGAGCTCTGCACCCCTGCGACCTATGAAAGGTCGTGGGTTGCATGTTTTTTGCAGGGCCTGTATTCCATCGTGGGAGGTAGATCGACCTTTGTGTTGGTGTTTCTAATGTAGGGTGGGGTGTTTGATGCTTGGGGGAGTGGTGTGGGAGGGGAGGTTTTCTTTTTTCATCTTTTTTTTGCTTGTTTCCTCAACATAGTTTGTGCACTCAATATAAGGGTGTGGTTTTTCTTTTCTCTTAGCGATGGAACCAGGGGAGGAATTTGGGTTTAATTCTCCTTCAGATTTTTGTGTTGCTTTAGGAGTGAAATATCCATATGTATTGAAGAGGGTTTTCGAGAACAATTTGTTGTATAATGATTTGGAGGTGTGAGGGTTTGCTCCGTTTGGAGGTCCTCAAATCTTGAAGATTAATGGTTTCCTGGAAAGAAGCAAAGATAGGCCGCATTTGGTGATTCAACCAAAATCAATAGTGGAGGATGTTGAGTATTTTTCTAATCATGCCTTAATATGCAAATTTATGGGAATGTGTCTCTCGCTCCAATTCTTGGAGTCATGGGTTGAACAAACTTGGACTCCAAAGGGTGAAATGGAAGTGATTTTGTTGGAAAATAGCTATTTTATGGTCATTTTCAACTGTATGGCTAATTGAAATAGAGTTTTTGAGAGTGTACCCTATTTATACAACTAGATTGGTTTATTCATTAAGCCATGACACATTTGTTTTAATCCATTAAAGGAGCTCCCGAATCGTGTTCCGGTGTGGGTGTTCCTTCCTCGGTTTCCAGTCAAGTATTGGCGCAATGACATCTTGCAAATGGTTTCTTTGCTTCTAGGGAAACCAATGGGTCCTTCTCAGCAAAACAAAGATAGAAAAGTCTTGATTTTTTCTCGCATTTGTGTTGAGATTGATTTGAGTAACCCTCTTCCAAACTCTTTGGAGAATTGTGTGGGTATGTCTTCTTGGATGCAACAACTTGATTACGAGACTCTGCCTTTTTGTTATCTCTATATCATAAATATGGGAACTTGTAGTGAAGATGTCCTAGGAACAAATCTTATGAATCTTAGCCTCCTAACAACCCTCATAAGGTTGACAAAGGAAAGGCTCCCATTCCTAGTGATATTGTAGGTACTGAGGGTTTCATTCTTGTTAAGGCCCATAACAAGAATCGTGGACAAAAGAGGACTTTTAAAGAGCAATAGGAAGGGGACAATTTTAATAGATTTGATGTGTTGGATGACCTTAGTCAGCAAGAGGTGAATTTGAGTATGATGGCTCTAGATCAAGGTGTCTTGGAGGGCATACAGAAAATCACCGCCAACAATTCACTGATGGAAAATTCACCGCCAACAATTCACGGTGGGGAAATTCACCACCATGACAATTTACCGAGCAAAAAATTAATTGCTTGAATTTTTGGCAGTTAATTTTTCGTGGCAGTGAATTGCTGGTGGTGGTGAATTGTTGACAGTGAATTGCTAGCGGTGAATTTAGCTAGAGCCATCTTGGAGATGGTTCAGGAGGGAAATATTTCTGACAATCTTCATAATACACAAGATGTTGGTGCATTGCAAATGGAAACTAATCTTATTCTAGTGGATTCAGTGGTGCCTAAGGCCCTTGTTGCTATGGAGAAGAGTGGGGGGAAAATATCTCTTCCATTGGTGAAGCTAGGGTTTGATTCAAAAAAGGAAATAAGGCTTCTCTTTCTTTGGGGATTCACCAGAAGAATCTTAAAAAAGGGGTTGTTGAGAAGGCTTCCAAGGCTAGGAGAAAGAAGAACTTAGAGAAAATCAAGTTGATGGGGGAGACGTTAGTGGAGTCAAGATCTGTTAAGACTCTTGACTCATATTTTTCCAACCCTCAAAAATGATTATCCTCTCATGGAATGTAAAGGGCTTGAATAGTGGCCCTTGACAAAAAATTATTCATGATTTGGTGAGAAATCATTGTCCTGACGTGCTCTTCATACAAGAAACTAATTTGTTTGTAGAGAATATGTGTAGTTTGGTGGCTAAACTTTAGGGGTGGGGTCAATGCTAGTACATTGGTTCCCAAGGTAATGCAGGGGGTGTGGCTTGTTTATGGAATCCATTAAAGATCCACCCTCTTTGGTGGATGTCCTATAAGTCTTCTATTTCATGGTTACTTCAAGCATGGAAATGGGAGAAACAGTTCTTCTTTCCAACATCTATGCTCCTATTGATTTTCTTGATAAGCAACACCTGTAGTCTCACATCCAGTTTATTCAAAGATTTATTCCTCTTTATCCTTGGATTATTGTAGGTGGTTTCAATGACATTACTGATTTGGAGGAAAAGAGGGGTGGAACTTTGAGGTTTTAACCTTCTGCTTTTCTTCTCCGTGATAATATTTTCGCCTTGAATCTTGTTGACATTAAGCCTAGTAATGGTCAATTTACTTGGAACAATAGGAGACTAGGGGTGGATTGTATTGCTGAGAAGCTTGATAGGTTATTGGTCTCTTGTTTCTAGATTGGTGGATCTTGGTCTACTTGTTTTGAGATTCTACATTGGAGGGGCTCAGATCACTCACCTATTAAATTATCTGCTTCTTTGGCTCGTATTGCCCATTCTCCCTCTTTTAAGTTTAACTTATGTGGGTGTGGGATCCCTCTTTATAGGTGCATGTGGCTGAATGGTGGTATTTGGGTAGACTTGCTTATGGTACCGCCATGTACTCTTTTTCCAAACAGTAGCAATATGTGAAGTACCAACTCAAAAGGTGGAATGGGTAGTGTTTCGATAACATCTTCCATGCTAAGGTTGTTGCTCAAGATAGTTTAGATTCCATCACCCATGAGATTAGGGAATTTTTCCTTTCTAAGGATTCTCTCAAGGAGGAGGTAAAGGCTTTCAAAGATCTAGAGGAGTGTGAGTTGCGCGAGGAGATTTATTGGAAATAGAAGGCTTGGGTTGAGTGGCTACAAGAGGGGGACAAAAACACCGCCTTCTTTTTCAACTTTGTGAAGGCCAAGAGACATGGTAATTCGATCTCTTTTCTTTTGAATGATAGGGGTGAACATTTAACCTCTTTGAGTGATATCTCCAAAGAAGCTTCACAATTCTTTGCCTCCTTATTTAGGGAGGAATCTTGGGATGTGGTGGCTGAAGAAAATCATGTTTTGTCCTGTGTCTCTTCTTTGGTTACTATGGAAATGAATGAGCACCTCTTGGGAAGAATTTACCTGAAGGAGTTAGAGGCTACTGTCTTTCAAATGAAGAAAGGGAAAGCTCCTAGTCCTAATGGCTTTCCAATTGAATTCTTTTAGGAATTCTAGGACATTATAAATTTGGGCTTATTAGAGGTGGTTCATGAATCTCAAAGGAACAAGCAGATGCTGAGGGCTATGAATTCTACCTTTCTATCTCTCATCCCCAAATGTGAGGGAGTGGATTGACTGAGTTTGTTTCGGTCTATCTCTCTTTGCAATTTGGTCTATAAAATTCTTTCCTAGCTAATGGCTAAGAGGTTGAAGTGATGGCTCAACAAGCGAGGAATAGGGTGGCTTCATGGTGGATAGGAAAATCTTGGATGGTGTGATCATTTCCACTAAAACTATTCACTCCATGGTGACCTCTAAAGAAAAAGATATGTTCATCAAGTTGGATATGGGTAAGGCTTATGATAGAGTCAAGTGGTCCTTGCGCAAAGTTCTCATTAATTTTGGTTTTAATGAAGAGTGGGTTATGTGGGTTATGAGTTGTGTCATGACCACTTCCTTTTCAATTTTGATAAATGGACTATCTTCCTTATTTGCATCTTCTAGAGGCCTTCGTCAAGGGGATCCTCTTTCTCCTTATTTATTCATTCTCTTGGCTGAAGGTTTAGGGAGAATGATTAAGAGCAATATGACGTTGGGTTTTATCCAAGGTTGGGTTTGGGACAATCGTTTTCCTCCTCAATCACACCTATAATTTGTTGATGATTCTTCTTTGATGGGAATGGCCAAGATCAGAGAGGCCACTAATTTGCAAAAGGCTTTGGATATTTATCTGGATACGTTTGGGCAGATGATTAATGAGGATAAATCTTCCATTTTCTTCTTTAATACTTTGAGGCTCATACAACAGAGGATTTCTCATATTTTGAGGTTTCTGATTGGTTCTTTGCCTTTGACTTATCTCGACATTCCTATCTCTTATGGTACCCTCGCTAAGGGCTCTTGGAAAAATATTCTTGACAAGTTTCATATGAAGGTGAACTGTTGGAATCATCGATGGCTCTCTTTCGTTGGCTAGGTTCAACTTCTTAAGTCGATGGTGCAAGATCTTCCCAACTATAGGTGTATGCTTCAGGTGACTCCCGTTGGGTTTATTAAGGATTTGGATTCTCTGGCCAGGAAATTTTAATGGTTTAGTAGCTTGTCATCTTCTAAGTGAAGCCTTGTGAGGTTGGATATTGTTTATAGTCTAAAACAGTTTGGTGGCCTCAGGTTGCGGCAATCCACATTGACTAGGTTGGCACTATTTTCCAAGCTTTATTGGAGATGGTGTTTGGAATAAGATCATGTATGGGGTAGGATTATATCTCACAAATATCTAAGTGGGATACTGAAGGAGGACATTCCTCGATATCCGCTTGTGGCGAAAGGTTATGTGATTTGGGAAACGCTTAAGAAGAGTGCTAAGTTGATTGAGGGTTTGTTTTGGATATACAATAAGGGGTCTGAGGCTCACTTTTGGTTTGAATATTGGGATGGGTTTTCCCCTATTATGAGAAAGTATCATCATCTACAGGCTCTTTGTTAGTGCTTCCTAGAAGTTGGTTGGTCTAGGGTGATTGATTTTAAGACTTCTTACCTCTATTTGTAAACGAAGGTGTCTAGGTGGAAAGCTCCTAGTGAATGGCCAGTGGTTGGATTGGAGGAGGACCATGCTGAGATTTGTAATATTTTGGAAAGTAGACAGTGTAGCTCTCTTTGGGATAAGGATATTCTAGCTTGGAGTTTGGATCCTAAGGGATTTTTCATGGTGTCTAGTGGATATCAGGAGTTGATTGCTCGAAAGTATGGAGGGTTGGAAGTTCCATGGTTGATAAATGTTTGGAATAAGTTCTCCTGGCTTATGTGTTATTGCTTCCTATGGACTTTAGCTTGGAACAATTGTTTGACTTGGGAAACTCTTCAGAAGCGGGGATTCTATGGCCCTTCAGTTTGTGTTCTTTGTAGGAGTAGTGAAGAGGTTTCTTCCCACTTGTTCTTTCATTGTCCTTTTTATATGCTTATTTGGCACTTTTGGTGGGGTATTTGGAATCATCCTTGCATTCATGCATCTTCTCTTGTTAAATTCTGGAACAACCTGGGGAGACCATGTACATAGGCCTCTTTCCTCTAGATCATGTGGTGCATTGGACTTGCCTTAATCTTTTGGAAACTCGTGCTAGAAAGGAATCATAGGATTTTTCATGGGGAGAAGTTGAGGATTAAATAGGTTTGGCAGAGAATTCTCGCTATGATCCAAGAGACTATGGAAGCTAAATGTGATGTGGATTTTCATTTGGAAAGGAGTGATGATGAGATTGTGAACAAATTGGGTCTGCAAGGTTTTTCCTCTGACTCCTTTTGTGTTCAAAGAGGTAGGTGTACTAAAAATAAGGTTCAAAGGGTTGAGAGATGGTCTCCTCCTCTGGTGGACATTTTGAATATCAACACTAATGGCTCATCTAGGGGTAATCATGGGCCTGTGGGGATTGATGGAGCTGGGAGAGACTGTTTTGGCTTTGTTATTTTCTTTTTCTCCATTCATAAAGGGCAGCAAACCAAAAATATTATGGAGGGGCTAGTGATTCTTTGGGCTATTGAGTGTGCCTATGCTCTTGGATGGCATAAAATTATTTGTGAATTAGACTCTCAGATCATGGTTAATCTTCTGAATGAGAAGAATTTGGAAGGGGTTAATTGGAAACTTGCTTTGGTTGTTCGACATATTTTGTAGCTCATGTTCCATGTTGGAGGTGGTGTCTTTTACCCACATCCCTAGGGAATGGAATAGGGTTGTAAACTGTTTGGACAAGTGGGCTTCTGAGCATGCTAGGGACCTGAAGATTGAGGGATGGGAGCAGTTATCCCCTGAGTATTGCCAAGCTTTAGAGAGGATTATTTCAGAGGACATAGCTATTTGATGTGTGTTGGTGTTGGTTTTGTGGCATTTTTTTTATCTTGGTTGGGCAACTTGGTGGTCCTTCTTTTCTCTGGGAGCCTTTATGGTCCCTGATTTCTTTGTATTGTTGATTTCTTGATTTCAATAAAGTTATTACCCTCATTTTCAAAAAAAATATAATATAATTATATATAATTTAATTAGTATTATTTAAAATATTATATATTGTATTATACTAATTTTATATTTATATTTTATTTTCCATTTTTGACGGTCCTCCCACTCACTAAAAAATAATATCAAGTTGTCCTTTATATAGAATTTTTAATAAAGAATTAAAATATATAATATTTCCCTCGCTTATGAAATGATGCACCCTATAACAACAATTTCAATCTCTAAAAAAATGTGTGTCACTTGCTACCAATATATAATTCTTTCAACCTATATAAACAATAGAGATATAATGACATCGTATTTACAACAAAGAGATAAAAACAACACCTGTCAAATCTAAGAAAAAAAATAAAAAATGAGAAAATGATAGGAAAACACAAATAAAAATGGTGAAAATTTGATGGTTGAGATCATTTCAATTGTCTCGCATCCTCCTTTGCAATTTCAACCATTGATTATAAAAAATAGGTCACCTTTGTTCATAGAGGGAATGCCTTTGGTGTAATTATAACATTTTCTAAGGGACGTTTATGTCTATTATATTTGAAAAAGTTTAATTTTTTTTATTAAAATCTACAATAAGAGAATGAATCTTATAAAGTAAAAAATAGTAGATATTCAAAATAGGGTTTAATTGTACTGATCTTGTTTTTGGCAACATATCATTTATTTGGTTATTTTTATTTTTAGACTCTTGTAGACTATTTTGGTCTCGTGGATGTTATTAAAATATCTATCTATCTATCTTTATATCATTCATGTCTCATAATTTTCATCTTAAAGTGCATACACTCATATAACTCTCTAGAGACTTTAATAGTTTATTAGAATTAGATATATTTATCTCTTTTCTTTGAAAGATGTTTGGTCTTCACTAATGTTTGGCCAAAAAAAAAATTTCCACTATGTTTTGTATTCGGAAGATTGTTTTTTATGCATATTTTTTTCTTCAAGATTGAGTAAGAAGTGTCCTTATTATAGGGATTTAGATATGATGATACATGTGACACCTTAAAAGATATGATTTGTTTTCATATACTTTATCTTTAATGTTTATTTTTGTTCTCTTTTAGGTTTGCTCAAATTGCACTTGCACTCCCTATTTCTTATTTTTTATTATATTTTTTGGTATCATGGACCAATTCTAACTTGTGGAAATTAACATTATAATGGTGAAATTTTTGTACCAATGTTGTTTTCTCTTATGTTTTGGGCTCACTTTGATTAAAGTGTCGTAAATATCATAATTAGCTTACAAGTGGCATAATCATGCATGAAATTGACTCATGGCATCCACTATCCCAATACCTTCCATCCATGATCTCCATATTTGCATTCCTAATCACTAGACCCATTATTAGCCACCCTAAATTAGATCCATGGGTGGGAACTTGACCTAGGCTACTTCCTTGAGTGTGGATTTGAAACCTTCACTTTATATTTCAAATTTATCCATTGTCAACCACTTCACTAGTCATTATGAGCCAACTTAGTGCACATTATATTGATTTGTGCACTTAGTTGTATTTAAGGACATTCACTCACTCATTTGAAAATCATCCAAGAAATCTTAGGTCATTCTCATTGATCACATCTAGAGTGCGATATTTTTTAGAATAAGGATAATATTTACATCAAAGTGAAGCATCTTAAGACAATTGCATATTTGTTTATTATTGTTAATTATTTCACTCAAGAGTTATGAGCTAGTCTATTATGGGTCTAATCAAAGAGAACATGATTCTTGAATTTAATAGATTCTCCAAAGTTATTTGTAAATATAACCTATCCTTACATAAATTTAGGCATTAAAAATTGTGGTAAAAATTTATAGTCTACAAGAATCAACAAGATCAAGTTTACAAGTTACAAGATTAGTTTCATGTATGAAGATGAAAATTTACACTTGTAGAGAAGCTACATTTACAAAATTGGTCATAGATAATATACATTCAAATCAATCAATTAGAAATAGTGTAAAATTCTAAGGTATAGGTTAATGATGCTCTAGCATTTATACAAAGGCATCTACATCAAAATCCATAATGTCAAATCCAGTGATAGTTGGACCAACACCACCAAGAGCACCTCAATTGCCAACATAAATTACACCTAACCCAAATAACAAGCTTGTCCAATAGGATTATGCTAATGATACCATACAATGCCCTACTGATGGGTTTAAGGTGAGTGATGTCCACCTCATATCAAGGAAAATTCTAGATGGGCCTTCATCTCCTCACATCACAGAGATGGCTGATGAGGAACTCCTAGTAGAACCCATGTACAAACAATCCAGGGAACCTAAATCAAATCAAGTTAACCCAACAAACATAAGTCCATAACCCCCATTCCCTAAGAGATTAACTATCCAAAAATATCATTCACAAGCTAAATTTGATCTATTTGGACAACTCAAATATGTTTGTATTAAGATACCCCTCATTCATAGAATCAAAGAAGTGCCAATTTACACCAAAATAGTGAGAGAGTTACGTCTCAAATTTTTTGGAAAGAAATGAAATGACCCTTAGACTATGCACGTTTTAGGATAACTTGCAGATATTATGTCAGGAAACATAGTTGTCCCCAAGTATACAGACCTTGGGAGCCCTATTGTGGATGTAAAAATCAATGGCACTCTCGTCAAGAATACCTTAATTGACCTTGGGGTAGCCATTAATATAATGACCAAGGAAACCATGAAGTTATTACAACTAATGGAGCTTAGAACTACACCTACTATGTTATAGTTAACATATAGGTCCACAATGAAACTTGAGGGAATCATAGAAGACTTGGTAATAACATTACACTCATGGGAATACCCTACAAACTTTATGGTGTTATAGCCTAAAGCTAATCTTGAAGGATACCCCCTCATCTTAGGGAGACCTTGGTTGGCTATTGTAGATGCCTTCATAGGTTGCAGGTCTAGTAACATGATCATTTCCAATGGAAATGTAACCAAGAAACTAGTTCTTTATCCACCTGCCTAGCCACATGCAAACTTGGATCAAACTATCTGGCCTGCCCTAGATGAGGATGAACAATACTCATTACAAATATTAATGACTATTGAAAGAAGTCCTATGTTAGAAATCCAAGATGAAGACAAAATGCTTACAAATATCTTGTAGAATAATTATGGTAGGGATCCACAACAACATGACTCTTTAACATGCCTATAGGACCCTCTACAAAACATAATCCTTGCCAATACATCTGAGTCCATTCTCAATTTTTTCATACTTTATTGCCACATAACTATACTCCTGATATAGTAGGTCTTGACATAGCATCTGTTAAAGCATCATCCTTGACTGTGGATATTACACCAAGAAAGACATTAATGTAAAAAGTCAACTGACTACTACATAATAGTCTTCATTGTTGAATGTGTTGCAAGCACAAGTAGTTGCATTTGCATGGGATTACCATGATATGAAGGGAATAGAACCAAACCTATGCATGCATAGAATTTGCATCAATGGTGGCTATAAACTGGTTAGGCAACCTCAAAGGAGAATAAACCCAACACTCTATGACATAGTTAAGGAAAAATTACAAAAGTTACTACATGTAGGATTCATCTATCCAATCTCTAATAGTCAGTGGGTGTCTCCACTAGTAATTGTACCTAAGAAAGGAGGGAAATGGAGAGTGTGTGTTAATTACTGTGATTTTAATGCAACAAATAGAAAAGACCACTTTCCCCTCCCATTCGTTGATCAAGTACTATATTCATTAGCAGGAAAGCAATACTTTTCCCTTTTGGATGGGTTCAATGGATATAACCAAACTAAGATAGCCCCAGAAGATCAAGACAAGAAAACATTTACATATCATTGGGTACATATGCTTACTTTGTTTTGCTATTTGGGCTATGCAATGCACTTTCCACCTTCTAAAGGGCAGTACTGAGCATATTCTTAGATTTTTCTCATGATTCCATGGAAGTTTACATGAATGATTTTACAAATTATGGGAATACCTACGAAGAAGCACTTGATAATTTAGAGAATGTGTTATAGAGATGCCAATATCATCACTTGTCCCTAATTCATGAGAAATGATTCATGATGATGGCTAAGGGAGTAGTCTCGGGACACTTTGTGTTCAATAAAGGAATCTAAGTAGACCCAAATAAAATAGAGATAATATCAACACTGCCTGTGCTATAGAAATAGAAGGATGTCAGAACCTTCCTTGGCCATGCTGGCTACTACATAAGATTTATACAAGATTTTAGTAAGATTGTAGCACCATTGTTTGTCTTATTTTCAAAGATGTAGAGTTTGATTGGACACTTGCTTGTCAACATGCCTTTGAAGCTCTTAGGGTAGCACTTACAAAGACATCGGTATTAAGAGGGCCAAATTGGGCATTGCCTTTTCATATCCATGCTGATGCTTTTTATTTTACAATTAGAGCCATGTTAGGACAAAAGGAATAGAATCTAGAGTATGCCATATATTATGAGTAAGAACCTTCAAGGGGAAGAACTCAACTACACAGTGATTGAAAAGGAAATGTTAGCAGTAGTCCATGCAATCAACAAATCCAGACACTACATCACAAGATATTCTATATTTATCCACACACACCATACATCAATCAGGTACTTGATGAACAAACCAGTAGTTGGGGGCAGACTTGTGAGATGGTTGTTGCTACTTCAGGAGTTTGATATCACCATAGTAGACAAACTAGGAAAAGTAAATGTGGTAGCAAACTTTCTCTCCAGATTGCCAACAAAGTTAGAAGAGGATATTGTAGATGATGCATTTCTAGATGAGAACTTATTTTCCCTATCTTTGCATACACCTTGGTATGCAGACATCACCGATTATCTAGTTGTAGGGTAAACACCACCACATCTATCACCAAGAGAGAAAAGACATTTAATTCAAAAAAAAATTCCTTATTCATGGGTAGCTGGATATTTATTTTATGTAGGGAATGACAATATAATGACAAGGTTGATGTAGAGGAAAAGCAACTTCACACATAATGGACTATAAAGAAAAATGAAAATGTACATTTTACAACAGAAATCGCAAGATTCTTTGATCTTTCAATGGTGACAGTAAATAACACTCTACAAACTGCTCTTCAACCTATTTTCCTTAGCTCACACTCTCAAAAGGCATCAAAATTCACTTTCTTTGATATTTTTTGGATCCTAGAAATTTTTTCACACTCTACAACCCTCCCTCCAACTCTGCTTGATAGGGTTTAACTCAAAACAATGTATCTTCAACAAAACCCTCACAAAGACTAGGGTTTAAATAGTCCCATTGCTGAAGAATACACACTATCTTCAATAAATCTCACAAAATAATGAATTACCACATAATCTTTGGAGGGAACGTGCATAAATACCTACAAAAATTATGTACCAAAATTCATAATTTTCCAACAGTTGAATTAAAAGATATGAGCAAATTTTTATTGTTGAAAACCCTAGTTTCTGAATGGGGCAACGAGCCTTGTTTTTGCCATAACTTAAGAAAAAATAAATGAAATAATTTCAAACCACTTGAATTTGAAACTTAAGACATGCCATTATCATTCCACACAATCACAGACCTGAAAATATGTCGTACAAGTCTGTACCAATATGTTCTTTTCTTCTTCTTTTTCAGATAAAAACTGTCATAAAATTGTCAAAACAAGGTATATCTCATGAAATCTTGCTCCTCAACTTCTTGGAGCGTGTTTTTTCATTGATTCAACCTAAAAGAACCTGAAAAATAGTTACATGCTAAGTATTTTTTCATTAACGACCCTACTATCCATGTCATTAAACTTGGCATTTTTACCCTTTTTGCAACTTTCAACCTAGACATTGTAACAAAACATCAAAAAAGGAACTTTACAAGGACAAACATGGTCTTCCAAACCTTATTAGACTTAGAAAAACCAAAATCAAGAGTTGAGAACAAAATCCCAACCTTGTAGCAAGCAAAAACATCACCTAGATTTCAAATTGGACTTTTGGTGGGAAAATCACAATTTGAATTTCTATCCTATTCAAACTATCTAACCCATTGGATTTATGATCCCAATGGACCTCCCAAACCTGAACCAACTCACATGACACTTATCATCAAAATAAAGCATCAAAAATATATGTTTCAGTGATGCTCCTACATCATACTTCCAAGGGAAAGAAAATAAACTCAGTTCCATTTGAGAGGAGGTTTGCAACTCTAATTGCAATTGTTCGATTACCTCAGCTTATGGTGAAATGTCTCTTTGGAAAGAATATATCTCTCTTTATTTTTCCCACAAAGTCTCATCCTTGATACTCAACATTTTCTCCAAAGAAGTGCATTGTCCATTGCATAAAGCTAGCTCCTTGTTTGCACCCTTTAAGGCCTTGTCTATGTGTTCCATCTTGGACCCCTGCAACTTGCTAATTTGATATGTAGTCCTGCTTCACATCCTCAAAACTACCCTGCACATCTTTCAAACATTCTAATACCTATCTCATTTTTACCTTAGGTCTCCTGAATTCTTTGTAAAGATCTCCAATCTCAGCATGCCTATCAAACTTAGAATTCATTTCTAAAATTTCATCCTCCTTTGACCTTGCTACATTATTTGCATCTCTGACGTTCTCTAGCAATATGGCTTCAACAACTAAGACTTTATCACTAAATTGTGTAAATGAGGTCTCAAACTCATATTTCATGTTTTCCTTGTCTTGAAGACATGACTTAGCTTCCTCAAACTAACCCTCTAGACATTGGATTGTATTTTCAGCTTCTAATAATTCTTGGAAAAGCACTTCACAATGTTGTAATTGATTTTGCAATCCACCTATATTACTACCTTGGTCAGTCAATGTTGAATATGTATCTTCCAGTGAAATGAATGACTCTTGCAATGACAACTAAATTTTCTCATTCTCCTCAGCAAGTTCCTTATACCTCTCTTCCTACACTCTAATGGAATCAATGGGAGTACTTTTTCTCCTCCTTTTGTCTCTGGTCATTATGGCATCAAATATAGACTCTTGATCAGTTTTGTTTTCCTCTTCTAAAAGATTCAAAGCATTCCTAGCTTCCCATTCTTTGTAAATATCAAATTGTAAAACAGATAAATGGACCTTTATCTTGGGACATATCTCCCTAATGCTGTCTTGTATTAACTGGCATTCACCAAGCTGCCTTTGCAAATCAGAGATAACTTGATTTTCATTCTCAAATTCCAATTGCATATGCTCAACATCTTCAACTAAATTAAAATCTTTGGCTTTCCATTCTAGCAACTCTATATGATGACTAATATATATCATTGGAGGCAAATAATTAGGAAGTTCATCAACAACTATATCTGCATAACCCTTCAACATGTCTTGAATTTCCTAAGGCAACTCATCAATTCTTGTTGTTGTTACGAAAATACTAGGTCTGATCATCATTGCAAAACCTATATTTTCCTCTTCCATTGGCTTTAGAAACTCCTTTTCACCCACTATCATCACACTTGAGCCAACCTTTTGGTCTTTATCTTCCTCCATGAAAGGTGCTAAGGTGTAGGTAACCCCATCCTTCTCCAAAACATAGAATTCTTCCTACCATCATGCACTATTTTTTTGTCATATTGCCAAGGCCTACCAAATAGCACATGACATACATCCATTGGAATGATATCACATAACACCTTGTCCTTATACCTTCATATTTGGAACTCTACCCAATATTGTTCATTAACTAGTACTTGCTGCCCCTTATTCAACCATGACACTTTATAAGGTGTAGTATGAGGCAATCTCTTCAAATTTAATTTCTTTACCATCTCAATAGCAATTAAATTATCAGTACTACCTGTAGACATGGAAAATATACCAATACACTTGATCCTGATTACTAACATCATTTCGTCTCGAATCGTCTTCTTTGCTAGACATTTAATCAGATAGCCCTTATTTGATTAAATTCATCACCTTTCGTCCCTTGATTAAATAAATCAAATTTATCTAATTAAGTTGTCATCTCCTGTTAATTAAATAAATCAATCTTATTTAATTAATCCTCTAATCTCCATTTAATTAAATAATTCATTTTATTTAATGAAATCCATAAGGTCATTCTATTAAATTAAATCAATCTTTAATTTAATCTAACATCATCTCCTTTTAATTAAATAAATCAAAATCTTTATTTAATTAAGTCTAAGTCATTTTCCTCTCATTTTGATTTAAATTAATCCAAAAGTCTAAGTCAAAATTGTCATATCAACTAATCTCCTTTTAAATTAATGAAATCTTGATTAATTTAAATCTTAATCACCTAAATCCGCTAGATTTTGCAACTTGTGCAATAAATCATTTCTTTTGATTTATTAATTCCCCTAATTACTTTCAACATGGCATCAAAAGGGAATATTCCTCCAAGTTTGAAAATCCCTCCAAATGGATTTGTCCTTCCAACAAGGCATTCATTTCCTCTTACATGTCCTTGTGCATTGATCCATGTGGCATTTAAGTCATTTCTTTCTCCCTCCAACATGTCATTTCACAAATTTGAAATTCCACCTAATATCATTTATTGTGCACATTCATCAAAATGTGCTCATCCTTCCTCCATTACATCTTGACAAGTGGCATTTGGGCATTGGATGTTGAATGATCCCACATTCCTCCATTTTTCTCATTCTTCCATCTTGTTCTTCTATTTATAGAAGTCTCTTCTCATTTTAGATCCACAACTTAGAGCAAAGTTACTATCTTCATATTTAGAGAAAATTCATCCATTTCCATAGCATTTTTCCATCATCATAGCTACATTATTGCATATTTCATCAAGGAAGCACATTGTTCATCATCATCAAGTGGATCAATCTTCATCAAGCTTGCAAAGGAGTTGGGAAAGGGCCAATTTCCACATCAAATTGGCACCAATTCCCCCATGGGATTGAGAGTTTGCATGCCTAAATAGGATTTAATAAGCTTTTCTTGTTTTGTTCTTCATTTCTTTCCTATTTTGAGCATTGTAGATGAATTGCATGGGGAATCTTAGTTCTAACTTGCATATGGATCTAATATTGTGTTTGTTTTCTATGTTTGTGTAGGTCTAGGATTGGGGTTCACATTTTGGTGCTAGAAGGAGGGAAAATCTCAAGATATTAACACATTTTTTTGACAAAATTCCATGGTTTTTTGTGATTTTTTGTGTTTACAGGAAACTGCACTGCTATTAGTCTAGCGGCACTATACAGCGACGCTACCAGTCCAACGATGCCATATAGTGACGTTGCAAACTCCAAACTCTGCCGCTGAAGTCTTCCCGCCCAAAAATTCAAATTTTCAAACTCCGACGCTGGGCTATTTTTCTGTCACTGAATTTTTCAAATTCCAAACTGCGTCGCTGATCAAAATAGCACCGCAATTGCGCTCTCTGGTCTTGCTGCAGAGCACCGCTGTTAGACCTAGCGACGCCATACAGTGTCGCTGACCCTTCTAAACTGTGACACATATGCGGGTTGCACCGTTGGGGTGGGGTAAAGGGTCAAATTTCAAGTTATTTTGACATGTGCTTTTTTACATTTGATCATTTTGAGCTATTGACCTATTTTCTACCTCTGTATTTCTTGGACTAATCAGTTTTTGTAGGTGGAAACAAGGAAGGAGCAAGGAGAAGTTTGAGTCATGGCATCATCTCTTTATTGTATCAAGTATTTTTAAACACTTTTGTAAATGATTATAATTCCAAATTTAAGGATTTTGTTTCTTCAAGCTCTTTAGGACTCACTAATTTCAATTTGGGTTTAAAACAAACAAGACAAAAGGTTTAAAAAGAACTTTAGGAAAACTTACTAGATTTTGTTTGAGGTTAACAATTGAACAACCAACTTTTCATCTTTCCTTTTGGTGCTTTAAAAAGAATCCAATCATTGCATTGAAGGTTTAAAATGAACATGTGCATTTATGTTTTGTAATCACTTACCCAAAATAATTTCATCTAAAAGATGTATGTGCTTCTCTCGCACCTCACAGTGATTTTGAGAATCAAAAGGATTTTTATGATATTGGGTTGTGTAAGTGATTACCTCCATAGTTCAATTTGGATTCTAAAATTGAACAAATCTTGCAAGTGTGAGTGGAACATATCGTGTGTGTTCTCTCTTTGTTTCTCAACGAAGATTGATCAAACTACGGATGTGTTTGCTCACTTTTGTTTTATCTTAGAGAGCCTTCCTTGTGGGAAAAAGTAATCACCCAAGGGAACGACCCAACCAGGAACACGCTAAAGCCAAGTGACTTCCACCCAAGATATAAGTGTGGGTACTTGAGGAAAGGAAAGTATCACAAGGATTGTTCCAACAAGAAGGGTAGCAATGGTCTCTTGTTGCATGGATGATCCCCCACAAACGAAATACCCCTATTAGAACCTCTTGTTTAGAAAAATCCAAAATCCTTGATCTATTTGTTGGTGCAAGAATGGTCGTTCTGAAGCCACCCCACATTTTTATGGCTTTTAGTAGAGATGAGAAGTATGCCATGGGAGATTCATGGGTACTAATGCTTGGCTGACTTGAGAAGCGAGTGCACTATAAGGGGGAGCCTGTGTGGTCAAGCATCTAATCATCTGCTAAAAGTAGGCATAGCTAGTATTATCCAAGTGGGGATTCAACAAATACTGTCTCAAATATCCATAGGGTTGTGCATGTTCTTGAAATCAAAACACTTTGCTTGGATCTTAAACATTGGAAAACAAACATTCAACATGATCATCAAAATTTCAAACCCTTTATGAAGCAAATATCTTTGACAAAATTCAAGTGTTATTGCTTTCCCTAGGGATTCTATCCTTAGAGGTTTCTAAGCATTTGGATTTACATCTCAATTTTCTCACTAAAGTCAAAAATAGGGAACCTTTGCCTTAATTTCCTTGATTTCCACATAATGGGCCTTGTGGGATGAAAAGAAATTGGGACATTGGAAATTCAGTTTGAAAACCTAATCAAGAATTGTTTGTGGTAAAAGGAACTCATTAAGAAAAGCTAAGAAATAATTGAACCTCACACATGTGCTATTTCCAATGATTTCCCGAAAGATCAAGATTCAAAAATTGAAGACCAAAGGTCTTAGTCAAAGCTCGCAAGAAAAAGGTTGTCTATGCTTTACGAGTTTAGAGAAAGATTGACCTTCAACTTTTACAAACGTGCATCAAGGAACAATCCAAATTTGTACTCATTTTACTATTGTCAAAATCCTGCACTTTTTCAAAGGTTTGAGTATCTCACATAGGAAGTAC
The DNA here is from genome assembly GCA_007258455.2 of Sequoia sempervirens. Lineage (NCBI taxonomy): Eukaryota > Viridiplantae > Streptophyta > Pinopsida > Cupressales > Cupressaceae > Sequoia > Sequoia sempervirens. Next base: position 312,933,566 of record VDFB02000003.1, on the reverse strand, counting down.
TAGCATGTTCTTCAACACCTTGGTCTAGTAAACAAAAGTCTTTCTAAGTCTCATAGGATCAAAATCAAACTTTCATCCATCCTTCAAACATCAAATCAAAATTCACCTCACAAACAACTCTTGTCAATCTTGAAACAATCCTTTATGCTAAACTTTGGGCAAATCCTCTTGAAATCAAAAAATCAAAACAAATCCAAATCATCTTGTTTGACTATGTGTGTATAGATGAATCCTTCTTTACACACTTAGTGAAATCATCATCTTGTGGAAAAGTTCACTCTAGGACAACATCTAACATCCTAGAGTGTATGAGTTCATTATCCAAATCCAAATCAAAATCAAAATCAAATCGAATCAAAAAATCAAAATAAAAAATCAAAACATCAAATCCAAAGTCTTATGGTTTAGCATCCCCCTCAAGGTTTTCTAAGAGTTCAATCATCCACCAATCCTCCACCTTTCATCATCACTATCATCATCCTTTTGATCCTCATTGTCTTAGACTTTCTTTTTTGCACCTTAACATTAGATCAATCCAAAGGATTAGAGGTTCATCTCTTACATTCTTGAAAACTGATCCTCATTTTATGGTTCAAACTAGATCACAACACAAGAAGAACATGGAGATGAACAAAGAAACATCAACTTCAAGTGACCTCAGTCAAACCAATACCGAAATCAATCCTGTTGGATCAAGAAATCCTCTAACCAATATTCCTCTATCATCACAAAATCCTCAAGAGGAAGGCCAAGTGGAAGACGTCACCAATAATGTCTCAGGGATGACACAAGACGAGATCATTGAAATGGTTCAAAATCCTGAAACCCATAGAATTGTCAATACCATGATGAGACTCAATCCCTCCCAACACATGCTTGAGTTAGCTAAAGAAGGGGCTAAACTCCCTTCTAACTTTGATGCAAGCATTATTGTGGAGAAGCCTCCTGAGATCATGACCCCAATCTCATCTGTACCTCTAATCTCATCCACACCTCCATTCCAAAGCATTACCCAAAGCATCCCTAAAATCACATCATCCATAGCCCCAACTCAACCCATTGTTTAGAAGGGGAGCTCATTTCTTAATGCATTACAAACACACCCCCTTGTGAATAATCAAGATTTGGACGCAAACACTATCTTGGGTCAATCCGTCCCATTGAATCAATTACACCCACATGTTCCACTCACTTTTCAAGACCCTAATGACCCATCATCATCTTTTCACGTGACACCAACATACCCTCTCAACCCACAAACCTCTCTCCCTATGACTTCACAAGGAGGGGGTGGGCTATTTGGACCAGGGGGCATCTTTGAACCTTCATCTTCATTTCCCAAGGGATTACACCACCCATCTTTCCACCAATTCCACCTTTGTCATTAACATCCACATCACCTCTCGATTTAGGGTTACCTCCATTACCACCACTCAATCAAAATAAAAACAACCCCTCGATCATCAATCAAAGCATCATACAAAATCCTCTGACCTTGCCATCGATATCGCAACAATAGATGGAAACCATCCCAATAACACAAGCAACAAACACATCATCTACCATCCCTCAAATACCTCAAAACATGGTCTCTCAAGGACCAAACACACAAATCACACCAATCATATCAATCGCACCATCCACTACACAAGTCCCAATCATCTATACAACAATGCCTCTCATCACAACAATGAACACCATTCTGAACCCGCCACCACTGCCACCACCAAAATTGAACACAATAAACCAATATAGCATCGTGTTGCAAGCAACTCAACAAGTTGCCTATCAAAAAGTGCTTTAGCAAATTCAAAGTCAACAAGCTGCACAACTAGCTGCTCAACAAGCCACCCAATCCGCTCAAGCAACTTAAGCCGCACAACAAGCACAACAAGCACAACAGACTGCTCAAGAACATTCCTTATTACAACAATAGAAAGTCACCCAAGCCGCTCAAGCCACCCAAGCTGCTCAAGCTGCACATGCTGCACAAGCTGCCCAACAAGCGCAAGTTGAAGCTCAGGCGTAAGCCCAATACCAAGCTCAACAAGCGCAAGCGCAGGCTCAATACCAGGCACAACTACAAGCAGCCCAACAATAAGCATACCAACAAGCCCTGCAACAATACCAAATGCAACAAGAAGCAACATTACTAGCCCAACAACAAGCATTGTTGGCACAACAACAAGTGCAAGCATATCAACAAGCCTTGATCACACAATAGAGCTCACAAGAAATTCCCACCAACACACCCAACACTCCACCCATCACTCAAACACCTTGACCACTCCAAAACACATTCACTCCACCCCCTAATCTGTAAGATGATGTAACAACACAAATCAAACTACTCTCGCAATAGGTTCTTGATCTCCAATCAGGGAAGACAACAAAGACACCAAGCAACTTGTGTCCCTATCCATTCGACAACAGCCTTGTAATATTACCTTTCTCAAAGGGGTTTGAGATCCCTAAATTCAAAAAATATCGTGGGCTTGGTAACCCTAAAGATCACATCAGGGAATTCCAAGAACATTGCATGGAGGTCGCATATGATGATATCTATTTGATGCAACTATTTCCTCGAAGTTTGGCTAGTCCCGCCATGGAGTGGTTCTCTCGCCTCCCTCCTAGCATCAAAAAGTTCCAAGAGATCGTAGATGCATTCATTAAAAACTATGCCTGCAATATCAGTATGGATGTTAGTCTAGAGGAACTATCTACACTTAAACAAGCTAAGGGGGAATCATTCGCTTCCTTCTTACAAAGATGGCCATCCAAGGCCAATAGAAGCAAATGGGCCATGCCTGAAGAACAACAAGTTTGCACCATCATTACCAACCTTGAGAAAACCTTGGTGTTTAATCTTAAGGTACAATGTATCACCACTTACGACCAACTGATCCCCAAGGAGCTCAACATCGAATGAGACCTTATTGCACAAGAGAGAACACTATCATATCAAGAAAACCAAGAAAATATCCCATCCACTAGCTATAAGGAGAAACCTCGCACATGGGCAAGAAACAAAAATATCACCAATGATGACATGGTGGACGCCAAGGTCATAATCAGTGCTCTGAAGCAAAACACCCAAACCTACCAACAACCGAAAAACAACAATCGAAACAATATGCAAACCAATGCGGTATCACAACAACCAACCAACAATCAAGTCAACAATCTAAATAATCAAGGGGGACCACCTTCGCGAAACAGAAATCCCCCCAAGCGAAAGTACACTACCCTTGGGGAACCCATTGAAGTTGTTATGAAGAAACTAATAAATGAAAATCTCATCAAGATTCCCACTTACGAAAACTATTAGGAACCCCAAGTCAAACCATCGTGGTACAATGAGAATCACCTTTGCAATTTCCACAAAATCAAGGGGGACACAACAACCAGTTGCATGAGGTTGAAAAATCTAATCCAAGATCTCATTGATGACAAGATCATAAATGTTAAACAACCAGCGGGGAATCAAAACTTGAAAATATACAGGAATCCGATGCCGGATCACAACCAAGGGAACAACCATGGAAAACAAAAGTATGCCAATGTGAACCATGTGTATGATCATGTTGTGGCATCCATTGATTAAATGGTCACTGTTGTCACCATCAAAGGAGCCAAAGCTGATTGTGGAGTCACCACATGCGGTAGAAAAGTCACCATTGTTGGATCATCACAACCACCTAGAGCATCCACTTCCAATTTAGGAAATGTTCCTAATGGCTATAGCATCCTAGACCAACTGAAAAGAACCCTAGCTCACATCTCCATCATGGAGTTGCTGAAGATATCGCTTGCCCATAGAAAAATCCTAGAGGAAGCATTAGCTTCATCCACTGTCTCCATGGATCTAGATGCTGACCAGTTCCAAGCTATGGTTAGAAATATCACCACCCCAAGCCTCCTAACATTCTCTGATGAAGACTTCCCCGCACAACCATCTCACAATTGTGCACTTCACCTTGAAGTCCTTGTTCATAAAAACAAAGTCAAGAGAGTCTTGGTGGATGGGGGTGCGGGTCTCAACATTTGTTCCCTCAAATTAATAAAGAATCCGAGATTCTCAGAAGATGCCATTGAAAAAGGTAAGGGTATCACAATCAGAGCTTATGATGACTAGGAAAGAGTGTCTCAAGGCACTATCCAGCTCCCTATCCAAGTAGGGCCCGCCATTATGGAAACAACATGCCAGATCCTTGACCTTGACTTACCCTATAACATCCTTCTGAGGCATCCATGGATCCATGGGATGCAAGCAGTCGCTTCGACCTTCCATCAATGCATCAAGCTCCCATACCAAAATTAGGAGGTCACAAGTCATGGTGGTCCCGAGCCCTTTGCCTATTGCAAGAGCCTAGAAGAAAAATATTACAAAATCCCCCAAGTTCTGAAAAATGATGAAGGCCCCACCACTCCATATGTAGACCCAGCTACATTAGCCTCCGCTTCTGAGAAAAATACACCCGCCATCCCTGACATATCTAAAATCAAGGTCATTATCCAAGACAATGGGTGTGGGGATTACAGAATGAAGAAAAATGCTTTCGTCATAAGGGAGTTACCTCAATCTCCTAGGACTCATGGGCAACCCCAATCGACTGAAACATCATCCCATACTTTCAAAGAAGATCCCTCTAGATTCAGGTCTTGGGGGGATCTAAGTTAGGAAATAGTAGATGAAAGAGACATATCCAGTCTCTTATATCAAGATGGAAGGCCTGTACCTAATCTTCTAATGGATGAAAGCAACAAAGGCCTACAAATGATGCTTGGTATGGGCTATGACCAAAACAAGAAACTCGGGCAGAATGATAATGGCCTATTTGAACCCCTCATTCTAGAGAAGAGACTAATAAATATTGGTCTCGGATGTACCCCTCCAAGAGTGACCATACTTGGAAAGGGTGCCTCGGTTAGAAAGGTCAAAACTCCTCCTCAACAATCAACAGCCACCCTTCAATTACCCGTATCCACAGGTCTGCCATTAGACAACTTTACCTTTGACATAATTGATGTATGTAGTCATGACGAGGATCCCATAACTAAATTACCTATGCTTTTTGAAGATTCCTCCCTGCTCATGATTAGTACTTTGTCTTTTGAGTCATACCATGAAGCCCATGAAATAAACCTAGTATATCCTCAGCTCATTGATTACGAACAATGAGGACCACCAATTTTGGAAACTTTAAAAAATGATGAGGAACTCTCAAAATTCATGGGATTACGGGATACAGTACCACATGGAGATCACAAGGTCGGGTTCAACATCATACTGGACACACAAGCCTAGTACGGGGAAACGATTGAATCCTTTAGCCGCAAAAGAGAAAAACTGAGAATAATCTCTAAGTTCTTGAGTGAAAACCACACTGTGGCACTCTCTGACTTGAAAATAGTAAAAATAAAGGACGGATCCAATGGTGAAAACCTCTCTGAGGTGCCAGAGGATGAAGGATTCGATCTTCCTCTCAGTGCAATTCATCAAGAGAAGTCAACAGTATTAGCCGAGTAATGCAATCCAGTTAACTTGGGAACAGAGGAACAACCACACATAACATTCTATGCAGAGTCACTTCTCACAGAAGAACAAGAACTCCTAGCTACATTCCTGAAAGAAAGAAAAACTTTACATGGACCTATGCTAACATGCTTTGGATTGACCCAACGGTTGTGGTTCATCACCTAGCTGTGTATCCTAAAGAAAAGCCCATCAGACAAAAGCTCAGAAAGATGCATCCTCAAATTGCATTGTTGGTCAAAATGGAATTGCAGAAGCTCCTAGATGCAGGGTTCATACGGCCAATAGATTATCCAAAATGGGTCTCAAACCTTGTTCCTATTTCAAAGCCCACTGGGGGCATCCGCATTTGCATAGATTTCAAAGACCTCAACAAGGCATGTCCCAAGGATGAATTTCCGATACCAAACATTGATATGATCATAGATATGACAATGGGCCATGGGATGCTATCATTAATGGATGAGTTCTCAGGCTACAACCAAATCATGATAGCTAAAGAAGACCAACATAAAATGACTTTCACTTGCCCATGGGGGACCTATTGTTGGAATATGATGCCATCCGGGTTGAAGAATGCTGGAGCCACCTATCAGAGGGCCATGACACTAATCTTTTATGACATGATCCATAAAACTGTGGAAGATTACGTGGATGACATATTGGCCAAGTCAAAGAAAAGACGAGATCACATAGCTACATTAGGATCCATCTTTGATAGGTTAGAGGAATATAAGTCAGACTCAACCCAAAGAAGTGTTTCTTTGGAGTATAGTCAGGGAACATCATGTACATGAGAGGAATTGAGATAGATCCTGCTAAGGTCAAGGCCATTCTTGAAATGGAGGCACCTAAAACACTGAAGCAACTAAGGGGTTTACAAGGAAGACTACAGGGGTTTACAAGGAAGACTACAGTCCATCCGCCGATTCATAGCGCAACTAGCAGACAAGGTTGTCCCCTATTGTCATCTACTGCACAGGGGGGTAGCATACAAATGGGGTGAAAAATGTGATGAAGCCTTCAACAAGATCAAAGAATATTTACTCACACTGCCAGTTCTTATGCCGCCAATTCCAGGCAAACCTTTGATTTTATACATATTAGGAACAGTAGCAGCCCTCGGTGCTCTCCTAGCACAACATGATGAAAATGGAAAGAGAGAGCTATCTATTATATCAGCAGAACTATGGTGGGCCATGAACTGAACTATACATCCATTGAGAAAGCATGTCTAGCAGTTGTATTTGTGCCACAAAATTTCAGGCATTACATGCTAGCCCATCAGATAAAGCTTATCGCAAAGATAGATCCCCTTAAGTACTTGCTCTCCAAATAAACACTTACAGGGCAGACAACAAAGTGGGTTATGATCCTCACATAACATGACATTGAATATGTGGAACGTAAGGCCATCAAAGGACAAGCTATTGCAAACCAACTGGCAGAAGCACCAATCTACTCAAAAAATATCCTTATCTTAGAATTCCCTGACGAATCAATCTTCAACTTAAGTGTAGTAGATCATTGGAAAATGTACTTTGATGGATCCTACACTTAGCATGGATCGGGGGCAGGGATCTTTTCATAACCCCACAAGGAGACTACATTTCAAAATCATACAAGTTGTCATTCTCGTGCACAAATAACATAGCAGAATATGAAGCTCTTGTCATAGGGCTAAGAATAGCAGTGCAATGGCACTCAAGGTATACGGGGATTCACAACTCATAATCAATCAATTCAATGATGAGTATAACACAAAGGATGAAAAGTTGAATCACTACAAGAAATTGGTGGAAAGTCTTAAGGAGTTCTTCATTGATATTACATTTGAGCAACTACCAAGAGCAAACAATAGAGCAACAGTTGCAATGGCTACAATCAGATCACTCCTAGAAATACCATGTGACATCCCAAAGTAAGAATTCCTCATAGAGAAGCTTCTCGTGCCTGCGTTAGAGGTAACAGAGTCTAAATTTGTGTGTGAATCGTTGGTCCCGGTGATCCCTGGTACCATGATATACACACCTATCCGAGAATAGGAGTCCTCCCAGCTGACATAACCCCGAACCTCGAGAGAGCCTTTGTCAAAAAAGCATCTTGTTTTGTCATCCTAGGAGATTCCCTTTACCGTAGAAGCATTGAAGGAACCCTGCTACGGTTCCTAAATGCTGAGGAGGCATTGACTACCTTAACCGAGGAACATAACAAAATTTGTGGTTCACACTCGAGTGGTATGACCTTGGCCAAGAAATGTTTGAGGACAGGGTATTATTGGCCTACCATGGAAAGAGAAGCACATGATTATGTCAGAAGGTGTCTACAATGTCAGTAGCATGGGGACCTCATCCATACACTAGCCCAAGAGCTCCATCCGATTGTCACACCATGGCCCTTTTCGTAGTGGGGGATTGATCTCGTTGGAAAAATCACTCCCACCTCATCCAGTGGACACAAGTTTATCATCATTGCCACTAAGTACTTCACCAAGTGGGTGGAAGCCATCCCCATGACATACATCACAGGAAAGAAGATATCAAAGTTCATCCTAAACTACTTAATTTGTCGTTACAGTGTCCTTCAAGCCATTATCTTAGATAATGGGACACCTTTTAAGAATCAGGATGTTTGTGACCTATGCCAGAAATTCAAAATCCAGCATCGCTTTTCCACTCCATATTACCCTCCAGGAAATGGCCAAGATGAGGTTACAAATAAGGCCATCCTAAAAATCCTCAAGAAGACGGTCAATGAAGCTAGTCGTGATTGGCATCTCCAATTAAATCCCGCCCTATGGGCCTATCGAACAAGCATCCACACACCAACAGGTGCCACCCCCTTCTCCCTAGTCTACGAATCAGAAGCCATATTACCCATTGAGATCGAGCTCCCGTCACTAAGGATATCATTGCAGAATCTCATCACGGATGAGGAATAATGGGTATCACGACTAAACGAGTTGGAATTGCTAGATGGATGGCGAATGGAGGCCTTAAACCACTTGCAGGTATATCAAAACCAACTCAAGAGGATTTATAACAAGAAGATCAAAGGCCGAGTCTTTCAAGTTGGAGAGCTTGTGTTGAAGGAGAATTAGAAGAATGTTCCAAATCCAAATGGTAAGGGAAAGTTTGAACCCAATTGATTGGGGCCATTCATCATCACAGTGAGCTATAAGTCAGGGGAATATTAGTTGTCAACACCCGAAGGCGAGCCTCTGCAGGAGCCCATGAACAACTCCCATCTCAAAAAAATTTATGCCTAATCTTTCCAGGTATAAAACCAAAAAAAAAAATCAAAAAATGTCCTGAAAAAATGGTCACCTTGATCAAAACCTGGAAAACAGGTGTCTTAGTGACAACAAAAAAGAAGCAAAAAATTAAAAAAATTAGAAAAGGATTAAAAATAGTAAAGAGAAAAATCATCCTCTAGTGAAAACCACTTCGGTGGCGCTTTGGGCAAGTACCTTGGTGAAAACCTAGCAAACAAGCGCCATGTGTAGATAAGCACTTTCCATCCACCAGGATCTTCACGGATCGTTCTGCATCATCCATCACATTACATATCTTCATCCATCACCCATCACCCATCCGCGTCTGCATCATAGCTTGGTCTTGTGTTCATGTCATGATCCCTCCTAGTACTACTCAACCCATTCTCAAGGTTAGTTTTTTCTGCCTTTATCAGAGTAGTCTATTGCATCATGCTAGGGGCATGTTCTCATCGGATTAGATTTTTGTATGTTCTTGAGATCCCTAAATCAGAAAATCCAAAAACATCAGAAAACTTAGAAAATCCAAAAACATCAGGAAAAATCAAAAAATCCAAAAACATCAAAATCTCAGAAAAATCCAAAAACATTCAAAACATATCAAAATCCAAAAATAGGTCAAAATGGCAGTTAAAAAGTCAAAAAATAGAGTCATCTATTCGAACTATATTGTCTCTGAGCTTTGAACATAGGTAAGGTTGATCTTTGATCATCCCCCAAGACACTTAGGTTAGTCCTTTAGGAGTTTGTCACAATAAACTAGCAATCCATATGTTCATATCTTATCAATAATTGAGTCTATGTCAGTCGAATTATGTGGTCTCTGCGTGTATAATGTAGGAAAGGCTAATCTATTGATCAGCCCCCGAGGCCCCTAGGATAGGTCGTTAGGTTAGTCTCTTGGTCAAAATCTCATAAAACCCCAAAACATTTGAAAATTTGAAAATCAAAACATTTGTAAAATCTCAAAAATACCAAAAACACCAAAAACATCCAAATATTTGAAAATTCCACCCGTCTCATCTTGCTTTCACCCACAATAAACATCACTCATAATAAATGGTCATCACCCTCAACCTTTGGTGAAACAATCAGAAACAAGTCTAGCAGGTTAAAAGTGAAAACTCAAAACGTCAAGGTCTCAAGTCTAGGTCAGTATGTAAACAAGTTAGTCAACTCTTTGTGTCAATAGCCTATCATCCAATCAATCCCAAATCATCTGATAACATCATGTCCTAGGATGCATCCTTCCTACAATGGACATCAACATCAAGCATCACCGTAGTTTAGTCTTGGCTAGCGGTATTGAAGAACATTAGTTTGTTTGTTTACTTTGTCTTTTGGCTTATCTTATTGCGCTCATTTTGATGACCTCTCAATAATGTCCCAAATGAAGGGATTTTGAGAGAAAGGAATGGGGCAACGATCATTATCTTTTTATCTGTTGTGCTTGTGGGATATTCTTGTAATATAACCTTGGTCATACGTGCTTTGTTTAGGTGTAGGGAGGATGCTTCAAATATCTTATTGACCACATAGGAAGGCTTGCCTTTCTATGTTTTGGTCTGAGATGTTTGGAATATCTGAACTGCATTTTGAATAGGGTTCAGTGTGTTAGGTGTGAATAGGAGTACTCCTATCTGATTATCGAGTCAAAGTCCATCACACTAGGTGCAACGCCATCCTGGTTCTTTATACCTTGATGCATCGTGCCTATGTGTGTTATTGAACATAAGGTAAATGGTCCTTTTAAAATCCCAATACTTGGTAAGCAAATCATCTTCGTCATCATCATCATCATATTTTGACTTGTTGGAGTCTCTTGCTTTCTTCTATCTTCTTTCTGCGCTAACATGGTACCATGACAATTAATCACAAATAGTCGCCATTGCATCCATCCTGCATGCACAAACCATCAACATACTGCATAATGCATATCATATCATATAGGAAACACTGATTATTTCATCATTGCATAATATAGTTGGTTATTCTAAGCATCTCATAAACCATACATTTTCATTTGTTGCATAATCATAAAGGGAACCATCACATAGGCACAGTTATCTCATATCATATAGTCAAAGCATCTATTACATCATCACATATACATCATAATATAACTCATTTACATCCATTACATAATCGTACATATCATCCATTTGCATATTACCATACCATGTACATCATATCGTGTCATATACATAAGCATCATCATCATTAATACATAGACATCATTATAAAATGCATCATCACATCAAGTCATGCACATCAATGCATCATCATATGAGTATCATCATCCATTTTGCATCCATACATCGTTATATCATAACGGAAAAGATACTGAAAAAGAAAAGATCTCATCGCATAATCATGGTACATCATAAATCATCACCATGCATTTTGCATCATCATATAGGACATAATATAGATCTGTTAGTCTAAGCATTCACATATCATAACATTTGCATACATCATCAAAAAAGCACATAGAAAGATTTTGAAAAAGAAATGTATCCATAAAACACTGCATCATATCATAACATCATCACATAGAATCATCACATCATATAGAATAAAGTCATAAATATATCACATGAAATAAAATCCACCCATGAATGCATAAATAGAATAGAACACATCACATCAGAATGAATAATATCATATCATCTCATATATCATCAAAATAATATACACTGTCATGGTACAAAATCGGGATCAAGTGCGTATATCAATCAATATGGTACAAATCACCCATGGGGCTATAAAAAATGAGCCCATGGATCACAAAAAGAATACTGTCTCTGATCAAAAAGTGAGCTAGCCCTGCTGGCTGCTCCCCTTGCCAAGCGGTCTCTCTCCATGATCCTTTGGAAGCCGGTACCTTATCTTCTGTGAAAAATATGGGACTTGGGACGCTCGGGGCACGACCTGATGATAATGAACTCTGTAATAGTCAGCCTCTCGGACTACTTCCTTGTATGCTCATAAAGAAACTGAGCTCTAGGAGGAGGATGCAACCATGCTCTCAAGCTACTACCAGCGGCCCATCTCATGTGTAGCCCTGAGCTCTGCAGCCTGTCTCTGCTGGATGGCCTGGTCCCGCTCTGCACAGGCCTGATCTCACTCAGCCGTCATGGTAGAAACCTATGCCTACAATTGTAATATTTGCCCATCCCTTGGATCTAGCTGCAGTGGTGGCTGGATGGGTGGTTGGTCCTGATGACCATCTTTGGGTGGTGTCCTCTGCCTGTTCTGGTCCTGCCTATCCCCATTCCTTTGTTGATCCTGATGCCCCTGATCTCCAGGCCCTCTTTGATCGTGGTGTTGGTGTGGCTAGTGTGGAGGTGGTCCACCTCCCCCTTTGCCTCTTTTGTCATCTCCCTTGCCTGCTTGGCCCCACCCCCGCCCTGCAACTCGACCTATGGGTCTCCTCCTCAATATCTATATGCCTAGCACTAGCAATATGATTGGAGGTCAGAACCAATCCCTATAGGCCTTTGTCGTGCCCAAGTCTACCTGTCCCTAATCATAAGGCCATGGTTTGGCCACCAGCTACATAAAGCTCTGAACTGCATCTGCTGCCAGGATTGGCTGACCCCATGTTTTCTCCCTCGTAGCACAGACGAAGATGGCCACGTACTGGTCATTGGGACGGTCTTGTGTGTCCCCAAACTGGAAAGGAATGCGATCTGGAAGATACCACTCTATCATGGTATGATCGCGGCCCTGCATTAGTTGGTCCTACCTGGCAAAGAATAGCTACTATACATCGTCATACCATGTCGGTTGCCCAAGGTAGGGTCTCTAAGTGAAAACTGTCATCTCATCAATGACCCACCACCAATGTTGAATCCCTGCTACTCCTGTATGAGAAAAAGTAAGAGAACCCTTGTATCTCCAAATAACAGGATCATCCAACTCCATATCAACCGGTGTAAATCTGATAGGGAAGAGCACTACAATGTGTTCCCAGGCCCAAATGTGTAGTAGTGTGAGTCCCAATCCGATAGCCCGACTATCATAATATGCAAGCTCGTGTAGATTGTGGTAGAGGGAGGCTAGCATCACTGGCCCCTAGGAAAAGCACTCCCTTCGTCAGAGCATCCACTCCCAAGCAAGTCCCCATCTCGGGCTGAAGTATCACCCGTGTCGATCTGGTGCCACGAGTCCTAAGATGATCGCAGCTACTATCAATTTGAAAGGCGGTACCACATGCCTGTACTGCTCTAGCTCGATCTCATCCTCTAAAAATATAATCTCGTCTAGGCCCATGATATCATAGAAAGTATCCCTCTCAGCCTCCACATCATAAATCACTCTCTCTTCGTGGATCGGAAAGCGCAGAATGAGCTACACGTCCTCCAAGGTCACTGTGGCCTCGCCTGTGGGGAGGTGGAAGGAAGAAGTCTCATTGTGCTAGCACTCTTCTAGTGCTATCATTAGGCCCAGATGTGTCTGGATAATTGGGGCATATGCCACGTACCATAAGCCAATCGCCCCTACGTGCTCCAAGAGTACCTTGTCTAAAGGGGGATCTTGGGTCAATCTAGCCAAAAGTGATGATCGATGCTCTCACGAGTGGACCAGCTCCATGTCCTCCTGCATCAGGAAAGTCACTACGTCAAGTTTCGTAGAAAATCATGATCCTATTTGAAGTTCATGCAACCAAATCAACATATGCGTCGCTATTTGCATATGTGTTACAGTTTGAAGAGGTCAGTGGTGCTATATGGCACCACTAAGAGCCTAAAAGTTCCAAACTCCACCGCCGTGACACAGTTGCAAGCGACCTAGTTTGACCCCTAGACCTAAATTTCAAATAGCACCGTTGCGACGCTATTCTCATATGCAGCACACTTTGCACCAAAACCCTAATATTTAAACTCCGTCGCCGTAGTGCAAATTGCATCAACGACTCAATTTAGGCTAGTGTGGCGCCGATTTGAGCTTTTTAGCGGCGCTATATAGCACTGCTTGACTTCGTTGACTCCTAGATGCTAATAAATGCACTCAAAAATTTAAAAATGAAGTCAGAGCAAGATGAATTACCGCTGGTCCTATGTCGGGAAGCCTTTGGAACACTCGCACGCGCTTAGAAATGTGGCGGGGAAGCACGCATTGCGCCATCTTGATCAATGCTTAGAGCTCAAATCGCAAGAATTCTAAAGGCTATGTGTGCAAATGAATTGGAAGTGGCTCCCGAGGCCTATTTTAAGCCTAAAAGTTAGGGTTTTTTAACCCTGTTTAGCCGTCCAGTTTTGGACCCCCGATCCTGTTTTCGCCCAACCAGGGGCAGTTTTGCATCTTTTTTTTGCATTTTTTAACATTTTTCGCATCCCAGACCCTTTCTGGACTCGTCGAGCACCTTGTCCTCTTTTTTCACGAGATCACCCAAAAATCAAAATTTTCATCTGATCTCTCGAGGGGGTAGTATATTAGCATGTTTCTTCTCGTCGGGGCAGTAGTGGGGCAATTTTGAAAATTGAATTTTTTTTGAATTTTGATCTTGGAAGTTTATTCTTTGAACCAACACAACGAGTATTTTGATCAAGCTTGCAAAGGAGTTGGAAAAGGGCCAATTTCCACATCAAATTGGCACCAATTCTCCCATGGGATTGAGAGTTTGCATGGTTAAATAGGATTTAATAAGCTTTTCTTGTTTTGTTCTTCATTTCTTTCCTATTTTGAGCATTATAGATGAATTTCATGGGAAATATTAGTTCTAACTTGCATATGGATCTAATATTGTGTTTGTTTCCTATGTTTGTGCAAGTCTAGGATTGGGGTTCACACTACCTGAATCTATAACAGCTTTGCAACACTTACCTTGGCACTTGTAAATAGTCATAAATAATGACTTCCTTTGTGGTGGCTCCTTCTCCATTGGCACATTGATCAATTTCCTTCTCATCAGCAAGGATTCTCCTATCTCTGGTTCTTCTGGTGATGGTGAGGATTTAACACTTTCTTCATCTCCTCCTTGAGCAACTTGAGTCCTCCTTTCATTCCTAAATGTGGTAGTTTCTTTCTCTTCTGGACACTCCCAAGCTTGATGACCATCAAACTTGTTCCACTTGTAGCATTTCCTTATGAAGCCATTGAATCCCCCTCTTTGTCCAAATATGCCCCTAAAGTTAAGCCTTCTTCCTCTGAAACCCCCTCTTGAACTTGGTGCTTGTTCTTGTGAGATGCTTGACTCACCTTGATCTCTTTGTGATTTTCCTCTATCAACATATTGACCTCTACCTCTATAATTCCTTCCTCTGTCTCTTGTTTTGCATTTCTTGCTTCCTATTCAACTTCTCCTCAACCTTAAAGGCCAACTGATAACACTCTTCAAGTTTCTTGGGGCTTGTAAGGCTCAACTCATCTTGCAAGCTATACTTCAACTCGTTAAGGTATCTTGCAATCTTAATAGTATCATCTTCCATATGTCCTGATCTAATACTCAACTTATAAAACTCTTTAGTGTACTCTTTCACTCCCATATCCTTTTGTTTCAAGTTCTACAACTTCCTACACAGCTGAGTCATGTAGTCACTAGGCATGAATTTTCCCTTCAAATTGGCAACCATCCTATCCCAATAAGTAATCTTGGATTTTCCTTTCTTTTTCATGTCTTTCTGAACGTAATTCCACCATAGGGATGCATGACCTTTCTGCTTGGTCCTACCCAGCTTTACTTGTTATTTAGGTACTTCCTCCAATTTAAAGTACTTGTCCAACTCCCCTATCCAATCTAGGAGTTCTTCACCATTCAAAATACCTATATATACTAGCAGTTCCACCTTCACCTTGGTTCCTTCACTCTTGACTGCCTTCAACAATCTTTCCAACCTCACTTCATCAACATCCCTCTCTTCTTGAGGTGCTTTATCTACTACTTCTTCTTCTTGGTCACTCACATCTCCTGTAACCATTCCTCTTCTTTGGTTAGCTTCAATTGTATCTAGTCTTGCATCCAAACTGACTCTCATCTCCCTCATTTATCTAGCAAAGGATTCTCCCAACTGTGTTGATATCCTTTTTGCCACCCTTTCAACGTTTCTTGGAGGCATCTTTCTTTTCTTGCTTAACCCTAATATTGACTTTCTTGATTAACTAGCTCTGATACAAAAAATGATGTAGAGGAAAACTAACTTCAAACACAATGGACTATAAAGAACAATGAAAATGTGGGTTTTACAATAGAAAACACAAGATTCTATGATCTTTCAATGGTGACAGCAAATAACACCCCGCAAACTGTTATTTAACATATTTTCCTAAGCTCACACTCTCAAAAGGAATTAGCATTCACCTGCTTTGACATTTTTTAGATCCTAGACACTTGTTCACACTCTACAGGCCTCCCTCTAACTCTATCTGATAGGGGTTAACTAAAAAAAAATGTATCTTCAACAAAACCCTCACAAAGACTAAGGTTTAAACAATCCCATTGCTCAAGAATACACAATGTCTTCAATAAATATAACAAAATAATGAATTACCACCTGAACTTTGGAGGGAATGTGCAAAAATACCTACAAAAATTATGTACCAAATTTCATAATTTTCCAACAATTGAATTAAAAGATATGAGAAAATCTTTATTGCTGAAAACCCTAGTTTCTAAACAAGGCAACAAGCATTATTTTTTCCATAACTTGAGAAAAAATCAATGAAATCACTTCAAACCACTTGAATTTGAACCTTATGACATGCCATTATCATTCCATGCAATCAAATACCTAAAACTATGTTGTACATGTTTGTACCAATCTATTTTTTACTATTTTTTTAGGAAAAATTGTCATAAAATTGTCAAAACAGGGTATATCTCATGAAATCTTTCTCCTCAAGTTCTTGGAGCGTGTTTTTCATTGATTTAGCCTAAAAGAACATCAAAAATAGTTACAAGTTGAGTATAAGTCTTTTTTCATCAACAAACCTAATATCCATGTCATTAAACTTGACATTTTTGCCCTTTTGCAACTTTCAACCTAGACATTATAATAAAACATCAAAAAAGGAACTTTACAAGGAAAACCATGGTCTTCCAAACTTTATTAGACTCAGCAAAACCAAAATCAAGAGTTAAGAACAAACTCCCAACCTTGTAGCAAGCCAAAACATCACCTAGAATTCAAATTGCACTTTTGGTGGGAAAATCACAATTTGAATTTCTAGCCTATTCGAACTATCTAACCCATTGGACTTATGATCCCAATGGACCTCCCAAACTTGAACCAACTCACATGACACTTATCATCAAAACAAAGCATCAAAAACACATGATTAAGTGATGCTCCTGCATCAAAGGTGCGTCAAAGAGGATGAAGTCCATAATATTCTCAAGCCATGTCATGATGAACCTTATGGAGGACATTTTGCAACTAAGAGGACAACTCTTAAAATTTTGAACACTGTTATTTGTTGTACCCAAAATAAAAAATTTGCTTCAATAAGGAATTTTGATTAAAACAGTCTAAATCTTGTAAAATTATCATCAAAAGTCAGTTTTAGGTCAAACAAAGCATGGGATTTTTGTGGGTTTATTGTCTGGGAGATAATGGAAAATTTTGAAAACTAGGGTTTTATGGAAAAACCCTAAAAAATAGGATCCTTCCAGAAATGACTAAAAATAATTTTGATTGGATTATTTCACTTCACAATCACATTAGTGAAGTTAGAATCAAGAAAAAGTCAATTTAGCTCTAGTGGGTCTATTTCACTTTTTCAGGAGAAAAGTTAGGACCTCTGAGGTCGGCAATGGCAGATGGCTAGTACCAGGGGTCAAAATCTTCAGCGAAGATTCTATGGCGAAAGATGCTCAAAAAGATGTCGTGCGACAGAGGGGATTTTCAAATGGTGAAAAATGTAAAAAGTATTCTAAGTCTGGAAACACTTCACCTTGCTACAAGGGAGATGCCTGTGCAGTCAATGCCCAAGTCAACTTTGCAGTATCTGTACACGTAAAATGGTGAATGCAGTCACAATGGTGAAAATACTTGCATCAGCACCAGTAGTGCTTCAACACAGTCAACTCAGCCTAGAAACACGGTGATCGTGAAGTGTGAAAAGGTGAAAATCATCAAGTTTGGAGCATGGGCGCCCTTGAATTTGAGAGGTAAAATGTTGTGGTTAATGTTTACAAAACCAATCATCTTCTTCGAATTTTTGTCAGCTTTCTAGTGAATCCAATAGATTTGTCAAACACTAGAAAACGATGATAGAGGCAGAAGTTGCTGAAGGCAACAAACGTCAAAGACGACAATCAAATTATGGAGTTTGCACCCCTATAGCCCAAGGGTGCCCAAGAATAAAGCCCATCAAATGGCAGTTTTTGCAGTAACCATCTCTAGATGATCTTCCCGGCTTCAGTCCAACTTCACGATGAATCTATTCTCCAGTCCATAAGATGTATCGAATGATAGTAGTTGTTGATCCAGCGAGCACGTAAAATAGAGGATAAAATGAAAGTCAAAATGTCTAATGGACCTCTGTAGGCCAAGGGTGCCTAGCCTTATGGTCAATCAGATGATATTTTTGGCAACTGTCTTCTTCAAGAGATCTTCTCAGAAACCTTCCAGTTAAGCGGTGAATCTAGCAGTTAGCTCTCGGGACTTGCCAAACACCCATGAATGAAGATCAAGCGTAAAATACCGAAGACGAAGGCAAGTTGAAAAACATGAAAATTTGGTTAAGTGTTAAAGAAAATGCACCTTCCTTGAGAAAGGCACCCAACTTTCTGGGGCATTAGATGCAGCCTTTTGACTTCGTCACTCCCAAGATCATCTCTTCAAAGTTGTTCAATCTCCGCGATGAGATCATCAGCATGAACATTGAAGTAGTCCAACTCTCAGTAGGTAGGGACAAACTGGAGAATTTTGTCAAAATTTACAAATTACAAAATGTATCTCAAAAGGTCAATTGTGCCCTTGCAAGCTAGGGGCACCCTTGAATTTTAGCATCATAAATCAAATTTCAGACGTTAAAAGATGAGTCATTCTCTCTGTAATTGAACTTGTTTTCCATTCCATGTCTCAGCATGTTCACGGGAGTCATCATTCATTGACAGCTACAAATTGAAGCACGAAGGGTCAAATTGAAGAGACTGACAAGACATCCAAAAAATGGATAAGTCTGGTGAAAAAAACACCCTTTTGGGAAATGGCGCCCTAGAATTCAAGGCACCAGATTCAATTTTTAGCACTCACGGCTCCTAGCAACATCTTGTCAGACTTGTTCCAACTACACGATGAATCTGTCAACTAATCTTTAGGATCAGCAGGGCATTCAGAATTTAGGGTCAAATTGTGGCAGTTCGTCACAGCAAAATTTGAAAATCCTTAAAAAAATTTAACTCTCTCAAGCTTGGGTGCCAAAAGTCAAAGTTTGACCATTTAAACTTTAGTTGTGATTTTTGCATGCTACCTCTTGCATATTGGTGGGTCTATTATTAGTATCTTTTTGTTGCTTTTCATATACTTTTAAGACACTTTATATATGTTTTTAAACTATCTCTCAGACAATACTTCCATAATAAGTTATCCTATCATATATACCTTGCAACCTTGAACCCATTTTTGTGGAAATGAATATGGTGAAATATTTGTAGCATTTAATGGTTTAAATATGAATATATATGTATATGGATGAAATGTTGTGATTTAATTATAATTGGTTAGTTGCATATGTATGTGTGTGGATTAATCTCTTTGTAGACTCAACATGTGGTAACTAGAAAGGAGTATTTGGCAAGCACCGAAGAATCAAAACAGGGGATTAATGAAGTTTAAGCCGATCAAGTACAAGAAGTTGTGGAGCTGAGCGTGGTCATTATGGAAGGACTAAATGTTAGAAGATATATGTTCTTGAATGTTGGACGTTTGTCTATGTGTTTCACATGCAAGCTCTCCTTATTTGAATAGGTCTCATTTTTAGTTAGATGAATAAGTCAATCATCATATCACATCCTTGTATCTAGGAGTGAGATTTATGATTGCAGTTAGTTAGTTAGTTGGTAGTTCAAATAAGACTCTCCCCGTTTTGTATAAAGTTAGGGGATGAGTTTATAGTTCAGTTAGTTGATGGATACAAGTGATTATTAGTTAGTAGTTTTCTAGTTTTTGAGTTATCCAAAGACATGTTGTTACAATGATATTATGGAATAAAATATGTAGGAATGATTTTGTCTAAATATCTAGTGTTGTGCAATGAATGAAATTGTATGATGCATGGATGCATGAGAATCTGAATTAGATTTGGTTTTAGGTAAGTGAGGCAGTCTTCTGAGCTGGCCACTTAGGTACTATTCTTCACTTCATTTACTTCTCTATTTATTTATGTATTTTCATTAACTATGTTTTCATTACTCTACACATGCATTGCAAGTACATGGTTTATGGTTCTAAGTTAAGTCATGAATGTTCATACATAGAGTTAGATCATAGTTCTCTGGAGATTAGGATTGGTTATTTTATCATTTTTAATAGTTTCAAATTGATTTTGCATTCACAAATTTTTAGCAGTCACCTACAACTTATGCTGTAGGTACCCATAGCCATTGAGTTCTATAACTAGTTTTATTATTTTTCCAAAAAAGTAGAATAGTTTGAATAAGTTTGTGAAGGGTAATTTAGGTTATCACAAGCCTGTGAAGACACATATAGTGGAGTACCATCATAATTTTTGCACCTTAGTTGATAATTTAATGTAGGCTTGCAATGTCAAGAGGACTGTTCAACTTGGTACACCCCTGAATTGTGTAAAATTTACCAATTCCATAACACATTAGTTTGCCTCTACACATATGGCATCCAAAATTAATGGATAACTTCAGTTCACAAGGCATGGATGAGGATTAACTCAATTAGGGTTGGCGCACCTACCTAACTAGCACTACCGCCTCCAAAATGCTTATTTATTTAAGCATAGGCATCACAACTTCAAATATTTTCTCTCCAATGCCTTTTGAAGGATCAAATGAAGGAAATTTTCAATGTTCTTCGAGGTTCTCCATTCAGGTTGCACAGAGAAATAATATTTCATGCTCCATTTTTCCAACACATTCTTGCTAGGAATTTATCAGATTGAGGATTGAAGGAGGCATTTTTCCTGAGGATTGACAGAGGCAGTTTATAGCTTTTATCTTCTAACCCTCATATTTCTTCTATCCTTGTCTTAGGTTTTCTCTCACATGTTCAAGTAAATGACATTTTTTCACAAATTTGGTCATCTGGGTTTGATCAGCACAGTATTGGCAACAAAACCCATGTTCTAGATTTTTTCGAGAAAATTGCCCCGATACTTCCCTCTTTTTGAAGTTTTGATTTTTTTTGAAGATTCCTTTGCATGACATAGAAAAATTCATCATTTTGAAAAACGGAGAAACTGGGGTTGGTCAGCACATTGGCGGCTACAAAACCCATGTCAGAATTTTTCAGGAGAAAAAGCTTCTAAAGCCCTTGCTGCCCCCTACAACTTTTTTCTGAGAAGTCTTTGCATGGCAAGCGAAAAAGCACTTTTTCGAATTTCTCATGTTGAGGGTTTGCTTAGCAATACATTCTCTACAAAATCCACGTCTCAAAATTTTTCATAAAAAATTGCCCCTCGATAGGCTATTTTTAGCCTCATTAGAAGCTATTTTTAGCTCACCGAAAAAAGTTGTCAGAACATATATGTGTTTACAGTCAACAGTCTAGTTTTTTAGGATGTAATTCACTTAAACCGAATTCAAGACCAAGTTGGTCTTGATTCACGATTCCATAAGAAAAGTTGACACTGATTTGCATCAAGCGCATCTGAAGGGTTGATTCAACAATTTGACAGGCGTAGTCACTCAAAGTCCATGTGGTTTCATACCTTGTATAGCTGGTAGCCTTCCAAGGCCAGTTTAGAGGGTTGAATACCATTGGAATTTTGTGTGTGTTGTGGGTTCATGGGTATTTCTCATAGCTAGAGTGTTCGCAGTCAAATTTCATGGTTTCATCATGCAACACAAGAAGAATCAAGAAAAGCGTCAAAAGCATCAAGTTGTAGAAGAAACAAAGATCATCACTCTAGTTACAGAGCCACCAAAGTTAGCAATTAGTGAACTGCCAGTTGAAGTGTGTAGATATTTCAAAGATTGCTCAAGTTGCTGATAGGCAGTAAACTGATAGTTGAGGCATGTGTGATGATCTCTGGATGATGAGGTAGTTAACAACTTCTTGGAGGAGTTGATTGCTCGTAATCTCAACCAATGAACTACTAATTCAAGACGTCCCACCTCTTCCAAATAGACATTAAACACAATAGTTAACTTGATGCCTCTTTCCATGTTAACTCGCTGTCCGACAATCATGCATGTCTATTTTGGAGATACCTATGTACATATGGACTTCTAGTTTATTTAGAATCAGTTAACTGGGGTAGTTTTTCCAGTTAATTGTTAGGTTATCTTTATTTAGACATAGGAATAAATCTTGCATGATGGCAAGACTAAATGTTAATTCAAACAGATTTTAGGGTTCCCTACTCCTTTGAGATTCTATAAATAAGAGCACCCTTGCTCATTGTATTTTAACTTTTACTCATGATAGAAAATTGTTGTTCCACCTTTCCTGCAATATTGTTATTCAATATTTGTTCACTTTGTTTAATATAAAGCCGGTTTGATCGTTTATTGTGTGTGTGTCTCATTATGCAATTTGTTGTCCCAGATTTACTATTTCTGGTTTAATAATCTTTCTTTCATATTTACACCTCAGATAGAGTATTTTACCTCCTTGGGAATTTAGAGATAAAGATTATCGTTTGATGTCATTTCTAGTAATCTTATTTTTAGCCTACACCTCAGATAGAGTATTTTACCTCCTTGGGAGTCTTGAGAACAATTTTGTCATTTCATGTTTGTTTCCAATAATCTTCTTTTCATCCTACACCTCAAATAGAGTGTTCCACCTCCTTGGGAATTCTGAGAACTAGCTTATCGTTTCATGTTGTTTCCAATAACCTTTATTTCAGCCCACACCTCAGATAGAGTGTTCCACCTCCTTGGGAATCCTGAGATAGATTTTATCATCAACCATTCTTAATTGCTCCTAATTCCTCTTGCTCTATTTTTCTAGAGGAGATAGGATAGTTTTAGCGTTAACCTAGTTGTAGTTAAGATCTGTAGAAACCAGAGAAAACCTTAGCCGCAATATATTTATTTTTATAACCTTGCACCTCTACCAGTCGAGTCAAAAAGATAGGAACTTAGAATACTTTTACTTTTTATGCATATCAACAAAAGAGGGAGCTTCCCCTCCTAATTTGAAGACCAAACAATAATGTGCATAGATATTTGTTTCCAATACACACTCTAGAGGTGTGAATTGAAACACTAACAATCTTTTGGCGCCCACCATAGGGCACGAGGCATAAAACTTCAAGAAAAACTAGCACTTTTATGATATGAGAATGACTCTCTGACATCCTATTGCATGATCCATATAGAAGCAATGGATGATAACAATGATAAAGCTAGTCATGCTGATAGAAATCAACGACGTCCACCCCCATTACCTTGGGGTAATAACATTGAACCTTTGGCTTTTCAAGTAAATCACGAGTTACCTAAAGGGTCAAGGAAGTTGTAACACCTCTCTAACTCCAACTTGGGTAAGATAGTATTTTGATTTTGATTTTGATTTGATATTCTGAATGTTAAATGTTATTATAATGAGGTTAGATATTGTTGATTAAGTGAAAGGTTACCATGATTAGCTATGATGATGCAATTAATTGATATATATGGTAGTTAACTGCAGTCAGAATGTAGTATGTGCTTCGATTATGTATATATGTATATGTGATGTGTATGTTACAAGTACCAGGTATCAACTCCACCTGGTTTCACAAGTCTGAGCGTACCTTCCCTGACGGTGGTTAACAGGAGATAACACATTGACCAACCCTTGACCTAAACCCTTATCGTCGTACCTAGTTGGGTATGATATGTCTTTGATTAATTAGTGCAAACCTCAGATACGATGATTGGTCATGTTTCGGAAAACCATAATCCCCTATGTGGTCAGCCTGTAAAGAGTGTCTGAGCTTTTGAGTTAAATTGCATTTTTCCATAAATTTTAATATAGGAAATGAATTTTATGATTAAAAGGGGGAATTTAATATTTAAAAAGGCTAATTGGGTTTATGTGTATTCTGTTCGACTGTAATTGCATAATTTATGTGATTAGATTCATTTAAGAAATTATAAGCATTATTTTATTATTTAATTTTAAGTTGTGCTTATAAAGACCTAAATTATGATTTTTATGTTGAATGTTGATTTATGTTATAAATTGATTGTGTAGATTATAAATTGGAAAAAAAGGTAATGATATAAAATAGTATATATTAAAAGATAATTCTTAATATGGCTTTTCAAAAAGTGAAATGGAAAAAGGAGTTTAAAAAGGAAAAAAAAAGAATTCATTTTTGTTGTAACATGTTTTTGGGAGAGAAATGTGGGAAAAACCCTCTTTTGCTAGAAAAATTGATTTGTTCATTGTGGGAGCAATTGGACATGAAATTTCATGGGAATAGTTGCATTTGGATAGGAATGGGGAAAGGAAGTGATGGCTGTGATTTCGTGTGCTATCGTGGCTTGTGTGCAAACATCTACTCATTTGAATTTTTTGCTTGGGAACGAAGGTATTTTATCATTTTTTCATATTTATTTGATTTTAAAGGGTTTAAATGATTCTAAATGCATTGTTAGTATGTTAGAATCATTCTATGACTTTTATTTGGATCAATTTGAGAGTGTAGAATTTATTTTGTGAAATTTTTGAGAATTTTCCCAAATATGGGGTTATCATGCCAAATTTTTAATTAGAGGCACAAATGGGTGTTTTTATGTTAAAAGTGTGTTGTTGGGTATATTTAGACCAAAAATGTATTCTTACAATTTTGAATTTCGAACTTTGAAATTTTAAGTTTTTTTTTAAGCTCTATCAATGGTGAAACCTGGTTATTTGTGAAAATTGGGTTTGGTTTAAAATAAATGGTTGTTTTTATGTTAAAAGTGTGTTGTTGGGCATATTTAGATCAAAAGGGTATTCTTACATTTTTTATTTTCGAATTTTAAAATTTCAAGATTTTTCAAACTCCATCAATGGTGAAACTTGGTTATTTATGAAAATTGGGTTTGGTTTAAAACAAATAGTTGTTTTTATTTTAAAAGGTGTTGTTAGACATATTTAGATCAAAAGAGTATTCTTACAATTTTGATTTTTGAACTTTGAAATTTTAAGTTTTTTTAAGCTTCATCGATGGTGGAACTTGGTTATGTGTGAAAATTTGGACTTTATTTAAAAGTGGAATTTTGATAATATTATTGTATATTATAATAGGGAATGATAAAAAATGTATATGAATTCTTTGAATGAGATCGTTTTGGATCCGTTTGCTTGTTTAAATTTTTGATTTGCTATTTTAGTGTAAAAATGTGAATAGTGTCGCAAGAGGTGTGAATGTCTTGTGTTTTTAGATGTGAATTTCATTATGAGTTTCACTATTTCTTTGGCTATATTTCCTTGTTCATATGGAATGAGATGAACCCTAGGACTAGGTACTAGAGTGAGTCGTGGAAGTCATTTATGGTTATTGGATACCCCTGCATGCCTTTAGTGCTCTTATAGGCTAAAGATGGTTGGGAAAACATGCCCGCTAGTGGAGCATGAGACTTGTGTAGTTGTGCATTCTTGTTGAATGAAAGGATTCCAAGTTTCTTTGATGCCATTCCTTTGGGCACACATTAGGACTCTCCCTATGCTTGCACTCTAGCATCTAGATCATATTTTGAGTATTATCCAGAAGATGTATGTTCCTTCCTCTTTTGGTGTTGGGTTTAAATACTATGCTCATGTCTTGTGGAATGAATTGTATATCATTTAAATTCCTCTTATGAGTGATTGGCATATTAATTGTAATGGCTTGTATTTCATTGATTCTTCTTATGAGTGACGTGTGTGGCATGTAATTTCTATGTGTGAGTAGCTTGTATGCCATGTATTCCAAGTGTTGGAATGTTCTCTTACTTTGTGTTGATGCATTAAATGAATTATTTAGTTGCATAAATTCTTCTCTTCTCCCTTTGTGAATTGAGTTGCTTTGACATATATGTTTGTCACCCCTAATTGGGATCCCTAGCCTTATCTTGAATGAAGTGTATTCATTGTGATTGGTGTGTGTGTAAGCCTATACCTTGTGCTTGAATCTTGCTTAAGTGTCTGGGTCATGTGACTATCTCCATGAGCACGGTGGGGTGGACCTGTGGGTACCACATGATTGGGTGGCGTTGCAAACCACCGTTAGAGACTGAATATCTTGGCGTGGTGGATCTACTTCATGTTTGTACGCCTCCTTCTTTTGTGCTCTCATGTCTCCTTCTCTTCAGGATTTCTTATTAGTGTAAAGGTTATAAATGTATAATTCTAGGACCCTAAGTCTTAATCTTGTAATTGTAATATTGTTATTGGACCTTCCTTATGATGTTGTAATCAAATAAGAATGAGAATAGTGGTATGCTTGATTAGACTAGTTTTGGTGACTTGGTGTGGGTGTCGAGCACCTGTTTATTGTTGTCTTTTCCTTCCTAATTGATGCATAATGGTTGAATGAATATATGAATCTCATTTGGGTTTTAAAATGAATTTAGTATCCTTTGCTATCCTTCTCTTGTGTGGTGAGAATTTATGCGTGTCTATGAAGGTTTTGCGAGGGCTTGAGTTGTGTATTTCCTTCATGTTGTAATTTGCAAAAGTTCTGACGCATCAGAGTTTTTTGTATGTTTCTTGTGTATTTCTGGAGCATCGGTGCAGAAATATTTTTGGAGCATCGGTGCATAAATATTTTCGGAGCATTGGCACAGAAATATTTCCGAAGCACCGGTGCAAAATTCTAGAGTAGGAAGTTCCAGAGCAAAATTTATGGAGTTATCCTATTTGCTCCAGATCGGATTTTCTTTGGAGAGTGGATTAGTCCTCTCCTTTGGGTTGTGCATTCGACCATGCTTGGCCATGTATGTTGTCGATATATCACATTGACAACTGCTTTTTGTGTAAGTTATTCTTCATGTTTTCAAAAAAAAATTATCTTGTCCTCTTTTGGCTCTTACCCTTTGGGGTTGCGTAGCGCGATGTTACAAAAGTGCTTTCCTCGATTTCACAGCGATGGAACTGAACACACGGAGGAACTTTTTTCTATGTTCACAACAACTTGCACCGTCTTACATGTAGTGCATGAAGACATCACAGTGTGTCTATTTATGGAGACTCTTGCAGGAAATGTTGCCAACTGGTTCAATCACCTAGCGCTAGGCAGTATCACAAGCTGGGTAATTATGAGCGAGAAATTTTTGGTGAGATTCAAGCCTGTCGAAGATAGTCACATGTTGTTTGCCCAACTTACAAATTCAAAGATGGAGCACAATGAGAACATAAGGAATTTTGTAGCAATATTTAATCATCTTGTTACAAAAATTTCTTCTACATTTGATCCATCATCGAAGATTCAGATGAGTTGTTTCATAAATGCTCTTCCATTAGAGATAGCCTTCTTCCTCAAGATGGTAAAAGAAATAGAGTTGAAGAGTGTGCAAGAACATGCCATCAAGTTGGAGGATGATATGATTACTTTCGGCTTGATAAAAATAATTCCATTAGATCTCTAGTTCAACAATCGTACCATCCACTTACTCAACAATAGTTTGGTAGTGCACACATTTGCTTTAAAATAGCAGTGGTTGTAATTTTCTATTGAAGCAATAGTGAAGATGTCGCTTCATCCCTGGAACTACAGAGTTTATTTTCTAGTTAAGTTGTGGGAAAATCCCATTGAAGAATATATTACATAGGAAGTGTTGAATTAAATGTTCATGATTGATTGTGCAAGGGTGGAGGAATGTATTCGGATTACCTTGGGTATTGAAGTTACCAGTCCTTGAGCTTGGCGCCTCCTCTTCCCCTCTCAAGTGATTTCTATATTTCTCTCCAATGCTTTGGACTTAATTCAATCCCTGAATGAAATTGAGGAACTGGCTAGGAAATATATTAAGTTTCAATTCCGGATAGATAATGTCATTCTTCGAGTTGTTCAACAGTATAACTTCTATAGCAGAGAAGGTTTTATCAATGGTCTTTTCCCTAGAAAATTAGTGCAAAAATGTCAGGGTTTTGAGGAGATTTTCGATGCCATTTGGCTTGCTCTTCAGCATAGAAACGAGAGCATACTGCTGCGAGCCCTAAGAAAAAATAGGAGTGTGTGCACGCTAATGGAATTGGAGATTAAGGAAAAGTTCTATGCTCTGTCTTTTCTCCAGAGCATATACTCTGCATCTTGCTAATCAAAGTGTGCAACTAGATTTGCAATTGTGGGTAAATTCTCCAGCTCGAATGTCAAGCCATGGCCAAAATGCTCAGGATCAAGATCAATTTGCAAATCGTCCTCAACTGTCTTCCACCGTGGCAAGAGTGTCATCTTGTCTGTCTTCACGCATGGAGCTTCAGGGTTTTCAGAATAATGGACGAAGGGCCTTCGAAAGAATTTCCCTGCAACCAGAAGGAATGAACAAAAATTCAGCAAATGGAAAAGTATAATAACTTTATAGTGGGTTTTTGCATATAGGGTTTTTTGAATTTTATAATGGGTCTTCAATCTTGTATGGGGTTTAAATGTATTAATCAATGATTTTTGTAAGGGTTGGGTAAATGAACATTTTGAGTTGATTCATAGATAGTATTGTTCATAGAAGAACTTGGTCAGGGTTTTTATTCATTCCAAAAGTATTGTCATAGGTTTAGTCTGGGAAAATGCTGAATTTTGAATCATCGACATTCTTTGTACAAACAATCAAATTGGATTTTGTAAGTATTTCATTTTTCCATGCTCGAAGCTATAACCGAAGGTTTTCTTAATGGTTCTTTCCTGCCGGTATGCTCCCCAGAACCAATTTTTGTAATAGGTTATTTAAATATTTAATAATATATTATAGTGGCTTGCCACTTTTGCCTAAAAAAAAATAATTGTACCAGCCAAAGAGATAATCTTTAGCCACGGTTGCTAATACCTCCATCAAGACCAATGATTGAAGTTGCACTCATTGCAGTATTTTGTTCTTTCCACAACACTGATGCACATACCAGATCCACATGTCCTGAGAATATGAGGATGAACCAAATCATGGGATACATTGAAGCTACTTCCAATTCTAGTTTTGTACCAAAACCAAGTTCAAACATTGTCTCACCACAAACGGATAACTTTGATGGCGACTCCGCTGCAGGATACTTTGATAAGGAACCTATCAATCAAGAACAAGAAGAAGAATACCATCAGTACGCTCCTGCAGTGAATCATGAAAATGTTTCAAGGCATGTGTTCACACATGCTCAACACTTAAAGGAATAGAAAGAAGAAGAAAAAGACGAAAATCAAACAAAAAGGGTAAAGAAGTGGCTTCCACTTCCAATCCCAGATCTTCACAGAAGAACACTATGTCAGTTGCTCAAGATCCATCTTCAGCAAGCTTTGATATTGTGGCTTCCATGATGAAGACTAAGGTACAAATCTCTCAATTGGAATATATTCAGGATCATCCAAAACGACTAGATCAAATTCTCAAGGTCATAAAGGAGCAGGTAATGATTCAGCCTACATTGCTCAAGTCATCTGTTCCAATAGAAGAAAAGCTTGAAACGGGTCTTGGTAATTGTGTGACTCTATCAGAGATAGAAATTGAAGATCGAAAAAATTGATTGTTTTGAAAAGAGACTGACAGAGGACTCAAGGTCATGGAAAATATAGTTTGATGGAGGTTGTTCCAATGAAGTAGGGGAAATGATCATCTCCCCTAAAGGACAGTTGAACCCATATGTACAATTGGAATTCACTGAAGCTGAAAAAGAGGCACTTTTGTTAGACCTCAAAAATGTTGAAGACATGGGAATCAAACTCCTATGTGTTAAAGGTGATGTAGAGTTGAGCAATGATCCAGTCAAAGGATATTTTCAGGTTAAAAAAGATCACCTACAACATTATAGAAATCGAGTTTGGAACTTGGTCGATTGGTTTGAAGAATTCAACATCCCAAGGATGGACGACAACAAAACCAATGCCTTCAGGGTATCAACTTTCCCTTTGCATCATATTTTGACTTTTGTTAGAGTACCTTTGTTTGGATATATGAATACTTGAGAATCTTCATCCTAGAGGGATTGCCTCTTCCAGTTCCCATCAGGAGAGAAGTAAAGCCTTTCAGGCAGAAGCAACATCAATGGAAGGATCTTACCGCTATCATGCAGTGGGCAATATCCAAAGCACTTCATCCTTTCGGAGGTGGAGTAATTTTCTTTCAGTAATTTTGTTTTTTCTTATGTTGTAATGTATTTCCCTGTTTCGTAAAGTTTTGTCGTGTTTTAGGTGTTTTCTTAGGTAGTCTTGTTTTAGGTGATTAGGAAAACTCCAAGTGTTAGGTGAATTAGGAAAGAGTCTTGACTCCGTGCCCAACTAATAAGTTACTGGTCTACGAAAACTTAGAGATTCTTGGTTCTCCTATTCCGTAAGTATCTGACATGGTCACCAGACAGAGCCTAATGTTGTACCCAAAATAAAAATTTGCTTCAATAAGGCATTTTGATTAAAATGGTCTAAATCTTGTAAAATTGTCATCAAAAGTCAGTTTTAGGTCAAACAAAGCATGGGATTTTTGTGGGTTTACTGTCCGGAAGATACTGGAAAATTTTGAAAATTAGGGTTTTGGGCCCCTATTTTTAGGAAAAACCCTAAAATGTAGAATCTTTCCAAAAATGACTAAAAATAATTTTGATTGGCTTATTTCACATCATGATCACATTGGTGAAGTCAGAATCAAGGAAAAGTAAGTTTAGCTCTGGTGGGTCTATTTCACTTTTTTAGGAGAAAAGTTAGGACGTCTGAGGTCGACAATGGTAGATGGCTAGTACCAGGTGTCGAAATCAAAGCCTCAAACTCTTCAACAAAGAAATTCTATGGCAAAGTCTGGAAACACTTTGCCTTGCTACAAGGGCTACAAGGGAGATGCCTGTGCAGTCAATACCCAAGTCAACTTTGCAATATCTGTACACATAAAATGGTGAATGTTGTCACAATGGTGAATGTACTCGTGGCAACAGTAGCAATGCTTCAATGCAATCAACTCAGCCTAGCAACATGGTGATCACGAAGCGTGAAGACGTGAAAATCATTAGAAAATCACCAAGTCTGGAGCATATTGCACCCTTGTAGGCCAGGGGAGCCCTTGAATTTGAGAGGTCAAATGCAGTGGTTAATGTTTGCAAAACTAGTCATCTTCTTCAAATTTATGTCAGCTTTCTAGCAAATCATCAAGTGAATCCAACAGATTTTTCAAACATCAGAAAACAATGACAGAGGTAGAAGATGCTGAAGGCAACAAACGTCAAAGACGACAGTCAAATTACAGAATTTTCACCCCTATAGCCCAAGGGCACCCAAGAATAAAGCCCATCAGATGGCAGTTTTTGCAGTAACCATCTCCAAATGATCTTCCCAGCTTCATTCCAACTTCACGATGAATCTATCTGCAAGTCCATAAGACGTATTGAATGACAATAACTATTGATCCAACGAGCACATAAAATGAAGGATAAAATGAAAGTCAAAATGTCAAATGTACCTCTGCAAGCCAGGGGCGCGTAGCCTCTTGGTCAATCAAATGAGATTTTCAACAGTTGTCTTCTTCAAGAGATCTGCTCAGAATCCTTCTAGTTATGCGGTGAATCCAGTGGTCAGCTCTCAGGACCTGCCAAACACCCATGAATGAAGATCAAGCTTAAAATATCGGAGACAAAGGAAAGTTGAAAAACATGAAAATTTGGCTGAGTGTCAAATAAAATGCACCTTCCTTGAGAAAGGCGCCCAACTTTCTAGGGCATCAGATGCAGCCTTTTGACCTCATCACTCCCAAGATCATCTCTTCAAAGTTGTTCAATCTCTGCAATGAGATCATCAACATGAACATTAGAGCAGTAGAGCTCTTGATAGCGAGGGACAAACTGAAGCATTTCATCAAAAGTTACAAATTGCAAAATGTATCTCAGAAGGTCAATTGTGCCCCTGCAAGCCAGGAGCACCCTTGAATTTGAGCATCATAATCAAATTTCATACATTTCAATACCAGTCATTCTCTCTAGAATTAAATTAGTTTTCTGTTCCATGTCTCAGCATGTTCGCGGGAGTTGTTAGTCATCGACGGCTACAGATTGAAGCACGGAGGGTCAAATTGACGAGATTGACAAGACATCCAAATAATGGTTGTCTGGTGAAAAAATCACCCTATAATTCAAGGCACCAGATTTAGTTTTTAGCACTCACATCTCCCAACAACATCTCGTCAGACTTGTTCCAACTACACGATGAATCTATCAGCTAAACTTTAGGATCAACTGGGCATCCAAAATTTAGGGTCAAATAGTGGCAGTTCGTCATAGCGAAAGTTGAAAATCCTTAAAAAATTTCTAACTCTCCCAAGCTTGGGTGCCAAAAGTAAAAGTTTGACCGTTTAAACTTCAGTTGTGATTTTTGCATGCTACCTCTTGCATATGGCATCCAAAATTAATGGAGAACTTTAGTTCACGAGGCATGCACGAGGATTAACTCAATTAGGATTGGCGCACCTACCTAACTAGCACTACCACCTCCAAAATGCTTATTTATTCAAGCATAGGAATCACAAATACATTATTTCTTGCAGGTTGAAGCTAAACTCAGCTATTTTCTCTCCAACACCTTTTCAAGGATCAAACAGAGGCCATTTTCAATGTTCTTTGAGGTTCTTTGTTTAGGTTGCATAGAGGAATATTTCATGCTCTATTTTTACATCACTTTCTTGCCAAGAATTCATCAGATTGAGGATTGAAGGAGGTGTTTTTCTTGAGGATTGATAGAGGCAATTTATAACTTCTATCTTCTCACCCTCATATTTTGTCTATCCTTGTCTTAGGTTTTCTCTCACATGTCGAAGTAAATGACAATTTTTCACAAATCTAGTCATCTGGGTTTGATCATCACAACATTGGCAACAAAACCCATGTTCCATATTTTTTTGGGAAAATTGCCCCGGTACTTCCCTCTTTTTGAAGTTCTACTTTTTTCTGAATATTCCTTTGCATGCCAAAGAAAAATTCATCATTTCAAAAAATGGAGAAACTAGGTTTGATCAACACATTGACAGCTACAAAACCCATATGTCAGAATTTTTCAGGAGGAAAAGCTTCTAAAGCCCTTGTTGCCCCCTATTGCTTTTTTTCGAAAGGTCTTGCATACCTAGTGAAAAATCACTTTTTTGAATTTCTGAAATTTTGGGTTTGCTTAGAAATACATTCTCTACAAAATCCACGCCTCAAAATTTTTTGTAAAAAATTGCCCCTCGATAGGCTATTTTTAGCCTCATCAGAAGCTATTTTTAGCTCACTGGAAAAAGTTGTCAAAAAAAATATGTGTTTACAATCAACAGTCTAGTTTTTCAATATGCAATTCACTCAAACTAAATTCAAGACCAAATTGGTCTTGATTCACGATTTCATAAGAAAAGTTGACACCGATTTGCATCAAGCGCATCTAGAGGGTTGATTCAGACAATTTGAGGGGCGTAGCCACTCAAATTCCACATGGTTTCATACCTCGTATAGTTAATAGCCTTCTAAGGCTAGTTTGGAGGGTTGAATACCATTGGAATTCTGTGTGTGCAACGGGTTCATGGGCATTTCTCATAGCTAGAGTGTTCGCAGTCAAACTTCACAGTTTCATCATGCAACACAAGAAAAATCAAGAAAAGCGTTAGAAGCGTCAAGCTATAGAAGAAACAAAGATCATCACTCTAGTTACAAAGCCACCAAAGTTACCAATCAGTGAATTGCCAATTGAAGTGTGTAGATATCTCCAGGATTTCTCAAGTTGTTGACAGGCAGTAAACTAACAGTTGAGGCATGTGACGATCTCCGGATGATGAGGCAGTTAACAACTTCTTGGAGGATTTGATTGCTCGTAATCATAGCCAGTGAACTACTAATTCAGGACATCCCACCTCTTCTAAATAGACATTAAATACAATAGTTAACTTGATGCCTCTTTCCAAGTTAACTCATTGTCCCACAAATCATGCATGTCTATTTTGGAGATACCTATGTACATATGGAGTTCTATTTTTTTAGAATCAATTAATTGAGGTAGTTTTTCTAGTTAACTGTTAGGTTATCTTTATTTAGACATAGGAATAAATCTTGCATGATGGAAATACTGAATGTTAACTCAAGGAGATTTTAGGGTTCCCTACTCCTTTGAGATTCTATAAATAAGAGCACCCTTGCTCATTGTATTATAACTTTTACTCGTGATAGAAAATTGTTGTGCCACCTTGCCTACAATATTGCTATTCAGTATTTGTTCATTTTGTTTAATATAAAGTTGGTTTGATCGTATATTGTGTGTGTGTCTCATTATGCAATTTGTTGTCCCAGATTTACTATTTCTATTTTAATAATATTTCTTTCATATCTACACCTCGAATAGAGTATTTTACCTCCTTAGGAATTTAGAGATAAAGATTATTGTTTGATGTCATTTCTAGTAATCTTATTTTCAGCCTACACCTCAAACAGAGTATTTTACCTCCTTGGGAATCCTGAGAACTAGTTTTTCGTTCATGTTTGTTTCCAGTAATCTTCTTTTCAGCCTACACCTCGGATAGAGTGTTCCACCTCCTTGGGAATCCTGAGAACTAGCTTACCATTTCATGTTGTTTCCAATAACCTTTATTTCAGCCTACACCTCGGATAGAATGTTCCACCTCCTTGGGAATCTTGAGATAGAGTTTATCGTCAACCATTCTCAATTGCTCCTAATTCCTCTTGCTTAGTTTTTCTAGAGGAGATAGGATAGTTTTAGCGTTAGCCTAGTTGTAGTTAAGATATGCAAAAACCAGAGAAAACCTTAGCTACAATGTATTTGGTTTTATAACCTTGTGCCTGTACAAGCTGAGTAAAAAAGATAGGAACTTAGAGTACTTTACTTTTTACACATATCAGCAAAAAAGGGAGATTCCCCTCCTAATTTGAAGAGCAGTTAATATTGTGCATAGCTGTTCGTTTCCAATACGCACTCCAGAGGTGCGAATTGAAACACCAACATTATTATTGGTCAATAATTCATAAAGATACAGTCAAATATACAAGGAGTTGTGATAGATGTCAGAGGATTGGATGACCTATGAAAACATATGAAATTCCATTACAACCACAACTAGTCATAGCACCATTTAATAAATGGGGGCTAGATTTTATTGGTCCTATATCTCCAACATCCAACAACAAGGAATATATACTAGTTTGTACTAACTATCTTACAAAATGGGTGGAGGTCAAAGCCTTGCAATTTGTAAGGGATGGAAATGTTGCAAAATTTCTCTATGTAGATATCTTTACAAGATATGGTGTTCCTAGAGAGATAGTGACAAACCAAGGGCCACAATTTACCTTAGACCTGGTTACCAAATTAGTGTAGGAATATGAGATCACACATAGAAATTCTACACCTTATCACCCTCAAGCAAATGGATAAGTAGAAGTGACTAATAGGGAGATAAAAAAACATTTTGACAAAAATAATGCAAATACATAGGAAGGATTAGGCAACCAAGTTACCTGAAGCAGTTTGGGCTTGCAGGATAACTTGGAAAACAACAAGGCTTTACACCATATGAATTGGTGTATGGTTAAAAGCTAGTTCTTCCAATATAATTTAAGTATAAAAATATAAGGACAACAGTCAAATTGGGCATGGATATATCTGAGGCATAAAAGGAAAGGTTACATAACCTTAATGCACTAGATGGGATTTGTATGGAAGCAATACACCATATTGAAATTGTGCAAAAATAGAGGATGCAATGATATGATCAGTTTATCAATAAGCAATTTAATACAGGTGATTGGGCACTACTTTATGATTCAAGGTATAAGGATTACAAAGGAAAACTACAAACCAGATGTCTTGGGCTATATGAAATCAATACAGTTTTTCCAAATGGAGGAGTTTAGTTACAAACTATTGATGATGTTAGGTTTTCATTATTAGTTAATGACCATTGATTGAAACTCTATAAGAGGCCATTACAAAAAGATGATTTCATATGTCCTTACAACATCAATTTGAACAACCAATAAAAAATTCATCAACATAAATAAGCACTTCATCAAAAATATTAGTAGACAAGCTACACATCTCGCTTCCTACTATTTCAAGGGTATAATCTTCAACACATATATCACATTCACACACTGCATAGGTGAAACTTGGAAGTTTTTCATTTTTTAATGGACTCAAGTGCTCACAAGACCTACAATAGCATGCCCCAAGGCACACTATTCAGAAAGGTTCTATTTCATTCATCAACTAATAACACTTGTACATTCATCCTTTTAGCCATGCTCATAACATCTATCATTCACTTTCATCACATGTAGATTCAATTTTCTATCACACGTAGCAATCAAATCACCTTTTTCACATACTTCATACCATTAATTAACTTTCACCTTTCACATCACAAACTTTGTGCAACCTTTCATTCAATAATTCAAATTCATTTTCCACATGTTCACCTCATGCCAAATTACACTCCACACCACAACTACCTACAATTCATATCCATCACTCCAAATCATTTCAAATCGTGTTGCATGATGGCACTCAACAACTTCACACACACCATACCTCATCTCACAACATGTCAACAGGTACTCTTCATATTAATTATCATAATTAACAATAAATCTTACTAATTTTGTATATATTTATCATTTGTTCATGCATATCAACTTCACATTTAAAATTTACACTGCTTATTAATTATCCCTTTACCATTTTGTACTTGCTAATTGAGGACAATTATCACCTTTACTTAGGGGGAGGGGTATTCAAAGGTCATAATATTTAGTTATTTTCAATTTTTTTCCATTTTGATTTCCTGTCATTCTCAAAGAGGAAATGAAGAGTTTAGAAGTCCAAAAGTAAGCAAAGGTATCTAGTATAGAATTAGGTAAATTTGGGTGATATAGCAGGACAAAGCCAAAAAAAGTAACTTCAGTTAAGGCACTACAATGGGAGGAGACATAGTGAGGAGAGAACCAATAACCCATAATTTATTGTTGGAGGACAGACAATGTATGTCAATCTTCCAGCAAGCAAGCTGGTTGGATTACTTCCTCAAACTCACATAATTTAATGAAACTATGACCCAAAACTTTTCTATCACTTTACAGATTGATAAGGTAATTGTCAAGGGCTTGAGAGTGGATGCATCAAAAGCTTCCATTGTGGAAGTATCAAGGCTTCCAAGGAATGGAGAAGAGTTTCCAATAAGGGAAGATGTCATCACACCTAGAAAACAGTTCTCCTTGCTGGGTGAGAACTTGGATTCCTCTTCTCAAGGTACAAAACACTTATCTTTACCCTAGCTTTGGGTTTCTGTAGCCTCACATATCATTAGGTATTTGACTTGTGATGGTAGACAATCATTATTATATACAATACATTTCAAATTGCTTAGTCACTTACGCCATGGGAAGCAAGTTAATGTTCCAAATTTTCTTTATAATTTATTAAAGAGAATGTCCTTGGAATATAGGAGGAAAATAAATCAATCAACTTTGTCACATTTTTTTCTTGTCACTTTATTGGTTAAAAGAATCCTTAGGGTTCAATTTCCTAATGTGTCTTGGGAGGATTTTTTGAATTGCAACAACATCAACACCATCTTTCAAATGCATAATGAAGAAGATAGGGGTCAAAAATAAGAAGCAAAAGAACCTACTAAGGTTGCTCCTAAGGGAGAAATACCCTTTGGTTCCCTTGCTACAACACCTACCCACAACATAGAGGAACCAAAGGAGTAGGATATGCAGAAAACATGACCTATAGCCTCTGCTGAGTAGCCCACAACTAAAGACAATCTAGAAACCCTAGCTTCCAATAAGAGGCCACTAAAAGCACAAAAAAAAGTGGGGCTTCTACCTCTGCACCTACAAAGGGGCAAAGAAAGGCCACACCATCAAGAAGGTGATCACATCGCCTAAGAAAGAAGGGGCCCATGAAGGGAAGGGATAAAAAATAAAAAGATGTTGTAATGATAGAAATAGACACAAAATCAAAATCAAAGGGGAATGCCCTTGGTGATGAAATAAAAAAACCAATTGTACAACCTTTGTATTTTACCAACACTTTTGACTTTGATTCAAAAGACATTTTTGTTGCTGAAAAGATCTCCAAAGAGCCTTGTCTTAGAAGGGTTTATGTATACAAAAGAGGTAGGAGAAGAACATTTTTTGGAGAAAGAAGATGATTTTTTTTTGGAAGAAAGGAATACAAATAAACAACTGCAAGAAGCCTTGCAGAGAATTAAACAATTAGAAGACTTATTGAAAATATATCAGTAGAAGTATAGTGAGAGGGATGCAAGAATAAGGAATTGGAAGAAAGACTCCATAAATTTGAGCATGGATCAAAACTGGAAATATTTGCACAACTTGCCATGGTGGAAATAGATGGAAAATATCTAGTTACAAAGAGCTCAATTGGACCTATAAAGACCCCCACTGCATTGACTATTGTGTCATTAGGTATTGAATTGTGGAAGAGAACACAAGAATTTTCCCAAAATTAAAAAGAATGGGAAAAGGAGAAAACTAAAATGATGTCTAATTATGCTAGGACAGTTGAGAAGCAAAAAACAAAGGTGAAGAAATTGAAAGTAAAGATTGAAGAACTGGCGGATGAAATAGTGCAATTGATGAAATGCAGACCACTTTCCAGAGTTTATGCCCCATTTTTGCAAGAAAAGTTTTTATGTTTTCAATTTAGTCAGATAATTAGTGACTTACCTATTGCAATGAATTCAAGAATTTTATTTTTAGAAACTTTCTAGAGGTCCACACCTAAATTGCAAGACCAATTGTGTGAGTTTTATTTGCACAATTTTGTTCTTTCATATGAAATTGCATGGAACCCATTAATGTTTATGAGGGATCTCCAAATCAGGGCCTTGGCTTCTTATGTTAGAAATAAGCATCAAAGGGGGAAGCTTCTACGTGAATATCATGATAGAGAAATATCTCCCCCCACAACTAAGAGAAGAGTCAAAAGACCCTAATGCAGTAGTGGACCAGTGGTTAGAGCTTATACAACACAGGGGAGTCAAAGCAAAGATTATGGAATGTAGAGAAAGAAATTATAAGAGAATGGAGTTAGTAGTAGGTACTATTGTGTGGTCTCACAACAGGCCCCATTTTTCCCCTTGGAGAAATGTGGACCCCCTTTTTTTTCTTTTCCTTTGTTCCCTTTTTGCTTTTGTTTTCTTTGGCGTCGTTCTGTGGCTTGGTTCGTTGTTGATCTCACTTTCAATTTCACTTGGAATTTTTCTTTATCCTTTTATTTCCCAGATTTGGTGTTTTGGTCTTTTCATAAAAGTTTAACATATTACCAAAAACCGGAATCCCAAAGTTTTGAATTTGCATTAAGGCGAATTGTATCTTCATTTGGTCTTGGCTCTGCCCGATATTTCATTGACCAGAGTCGTCAACCCCGGTGGTATCCTTTTTTTATCGGAGTCTGATATTTTATTATTTCATTATCTTTTTCTTATTCGAAAGTAAAAAACTAGAGAGTTTGTTTTGAAATCTGTTAATATCTCTTGAACCCAGTTCCTAGTCTTTTCTTTCATTCCAGTTTTCTCTTTATGAAGTTAGAGGTAAATTCCTGGATCCCGGTGTTTCTTCTTAAAATTAATACCAGAAAATATCAATCCCGGTGATTATGAATTGATCACGTATCTTTAATGACTTATACCTTACAGAGAACCAGCGTGACATCTAATTGCCACGTATAAACATCACACTGTCTTTCTCCTCTAGTAGCGAGCCCGCACAAAAATCTAGGAGTTCATGATTTGGACCCTAATTCGTAATGATTGCACCTTTATTTGAGGAATTAATGCGAAATAACAGGTAATTAATGAAGGTGGCGAACTACTTATGTACTTGGCACCACCCCAAGCATGTAGTTGCTTTTGTAACACTCCACTTCACGTCATGCTACAAATTTGCAAAGGACATTGAAAGAATGAAACGAAACTGGCGCGCAAGGAGAGGTAAATTTTGAGAAATCAAGAAACACAACTACCAAGGGTTTTGAAGTTACATTCTGAAAGATCATCACCATCGACCAGAACTAGGTATGTTTCCGATAACTGACACTCTGTTAGTGATTTTCAAGTTGGAAAGATCTCAAAAATGGTATTTCCCTTTAGAAATTGAAATGTTGATTATTCTTTATTTTTTTTAATTTAATAAAAAAATGAACTGAAAATTTTATAAACTATAAGTTTTGATTAAATTTAACCCTAACTTGCACACAAGACACACATTCTGAAAATGTAGAACACACCAGAGAAAATGAATACTTCTGACACAAGGCCAAAAGATGAATTCAAATATTGTAATTCGCAAGCCATACCAATCAATGTGGTGGTTACAAACACTCATATGGGATGGTCTTTTGATATTGAAATACGTTCACAAGTATTACAAGAAAATGCCTCTCAATGTACCAAGAATGTTGTGGAAAATGGGTTACTTTCAGCAGGATGGTTTTCGCCAGCAATGGAGGCCCCTGAATTAGTTATGCAATGTATGAATTACTATAACCTAGCCAAAAGGGTCATTGAGAAAGAAGGGAGAATTTATGAAAACCTCTCACAGAAAAGAATCATATACACATTTGGTCTCCCTATTTACACACAAATGTACAATGTTGATATGAAAACAAAGGGCAAGACGTATTAGAATTCCGAAGAATGCAATAGAGAAATTATGAGCACCCAATGGTGCCAAGAGCCGATTACACCACAAACCAAAGTAATTTAGAGGTCTATGTTCAACCAAGAAGTGCAAGATATTATAACTTTGCTGAGCAGGGTAGCTTGTTTAATAGATGCAAGTAAATTTGAACCCTGGATGTTTGTAATAATATCCAGCCTAATGGAAAGTCCCATGCAATTGCATTGGGGAAAGCTTATAAGTGATAGATTATATGAACAAATAACAACATTTCCCAAAACCAGGTGCTTTTATATGTCATCATATGTTATTTACTCATGTGCCATGAGAGCCAGCAAGCAAGGGTTGAAACAGATTGGTACTCTGGGCACGAAGGTAGGAAATAGTTTGATATATGCACATTTACCCCAGATCACCATCCATGGATATAAAGATAATTACAGGAAAGTCAATGATCTGTTCTCTATGAAATTGGTTAGAACAATGGAAGGTGATAAAGCCAAAAGATAGTCCCTGAAAGCAAAAAGTGGCATTCGACCAATGGGAGGTTGGTACATTCAGTTCCCTACTTACTCCTACATTGGGGTGGAGGGATTTGATGGACATCCATTCATGTTTCCCAGGTATCCAATAGACAAAATTACTTTGTTAGAATTGGTGAGACAGTTGAAATTGTCTTAGGCTCTTTATAGCCATACTCACAAGAAGGCTTCTTTTAAATTCCCCATTATGATAGGAAATTATAAGTGTAATGCAATCAAAGTGACCGACTTGTGAGAAGAGGAATTAAGAACATATAATTTTGAAGAGTTCCCACTCCAGAGAATATCTTATCATATTGAAGGAAATATTTCCAAGGCCATAGCTGGATTCCATGCTCATGTACCACAATTAGAAGATTATTGGCTTAATTGTGAAGATGAGCACATAGTAAGAAGAAGAAAATATGAAAGATTGTCTCTAAAATCTTCCTAGATTCTCAAGCTTCATGACATCCTAGATCAGTTGGAAGAGGATGATGGCCAAGTGTTGAATAAGGTTTATAATGAAGACAGGGTATATGATGAACCCATCCCAGACCCAGGTTATGATGATGAAGATATGACATCAATTGATGAGTTCTTTAGACCAGTTTTAGTGTATACTCAACACTAGATTGATGATTTTTGTAAAGATTTGAGAGAAAGAGGAATCATGCTCACATTTTCAAAAGACAAAAGAAGAAAGCAAAGAGATGAAACAATATTTGAGAGTGGAGAGCCTACTAAGAAGAGAAGGAAAACTAGTAAGGCGGCTCCTAGTATAAGAATTGAAGAAAGAACCCTTGAAGTTTCAAGACAAGAAATTCTCGTGAAACCATCCGATAAGCAGAAAGATGTAGAAATAGGTAAAGATAATTCAAAAGTAAGACCCAAAGGTGCATCTTCCTCTACAGTGAAACCAATAACTAAACTAGTTATTGATGAAGAAGCAGGAGTAACAAAAAATGTTGGTACACAAACCAAGTATGCATCTCAAAGGGCTGCAACACTTTTTACTTCTCCTCCTATTAACATGGCTAGTATGAAACAAGCATTGGGAGGAACTCCTATGGTTTTGGAAGAAATTTATGAAGAAGATGAAGCCAAAATCAAAGAGCAGATGGAAAAAGGGGTGCTATGTGGGAGAAAGTGAAAGAAAAGAATTCTAAGGAGAAACCTATGGTACATCCAATACAAAAGAAATTCAGGATACAGATTCTAATCGTATAAATGTTGAAGAAGAAGAGTTTATACAAGGAACACTTCCCTCAGAGGCGGGAAACCCTAATATCCTTGAGATGGAAACAAGGGAGATTGTAGAGTAGGATCATATTGATGAAAGAATCGTTGAAGATACTTTTGATTCCTAGCCTTCACTTGTGAATGTTCCAAATGTTAATGAACAGTCACAGTTCTTTGAAGAACCAAAGGAAGGCCATGTTGGAGTTGAAGTTGAAACTGAGAAAGAAGAAGCTACACAGTTTTCAAGTGATGGAATTGAAAATGAAGAAAATCCTAATGTAGCAGTGAATAAAGAAAGTAATGCCCAGAAAGATGATGTTGAACATCTGGATAGACAGGAAAATATAAGTCTTCAAACAAAGGAGACAGTTCCAAACCCTACTAATCCCGAATCTATGCCAGAAATTATTGAGGAAATTCCCATTTCAGATGACGTGACAGATCAAAGAAAATAAGTTCTTGAATCAAGTGGAAACCAGGGACAAAGAAAAGTTACAGAGGTAGAGCAAGGTGACAATACACTTGATTGGTTGATCAAGGAATTGGCTTCCCCAATGCAAGTAGAAGTATTGCCTCTGAATCTTAATAGTTTTATACAGGAAGTAGATACTCCTAAACCTAGGTGCAGAGCAAAAGCAAAACATGTCATACAAATAAATGCAAATGGTAACAGAACCATCCATATAGCTACTTCAATAGTTGATAAAGAAAAACATGAAATAATGCCCAAGGAGTATAAGATAACGAGTATTAATCTTGGACACTCATCTTGGATGCAAGAGTTAGAAGAGATAAAAGCGAATTTGAATGCTACTGTTGCCAAAGTGCAGAATTATAAATAGAAGAAAAGAGAATTGAAAGAACGGGTTGCTACCTTGGAGCATTTTATAAAGTCATTAACTTTATCTGGTCAAGCAGAAGTTGAGCTGCCCCAACATCCAGTATTGATGTCACAAGAATAGGTGGATGCAATTATAGCAATTCGCCACAAAATGAATATATTTGAAGAATGGATTGAGTACTGGGTAAAGCAGGGAGAAGAATTCATTACAGATGCAATAGTGAAGAACAAGGAAGCATAACACTGGTCAGAGAAATCAAAAGGATTTGAAAATGAATGCAGATTTCGCTAGGAGCAAGTTATTGAAGAAAGGTGAAACATTGAAATTCTCATGCAAGTAAATATCCAAGAATTAATACAAGGAAATGTAATTTCAGAACAAGAACTTCCATTGTCAGAAAAATGGAAGAAACAATTGAAATGGGAAGGTGACATGTTAATACAATGTATTGAAGGATTTGAAAAGGTCATCGTTGAATGAAGAAAATTGATTGATGAAGATCGAGAGTTTATTGAAATGCTAGCACGCCAAGGTTGTGATC
The DNA here is from genome assembly GCA_007258455.2 of Sequoia sempervirens. NCBI lineage: Eukaryota > Viridiplantae > Streptophyta > Pinopsida > Cupressales > Cupressaceae > Sequoia > Sequoia sempervirens. The sequence goes on along the minus strand of VDFB02000003.1, from coordinate 312,889,709 downwards.
CTCAGACATTAGGAAAGGAGAGAAAAGAAGCTAAAGCCTTCAAGGAATGGATTGAAAGAATAAATGGAGATCCTATTCAGCTGTTAATGAGGGAGGTCATTGATGAAATTATACAGTGCAGGAACACTAGAGCTAAATATGAAGCAGATAAAGTGCAGAGGAATGGTATTATACTCTAGGTATCTGAAGAATATACTAGGCTCAAACTCACTTGGAGGGCCGTACAAGGGATTTTGAAAGAACATATGCATCAAGTATTAAATGATTTCTAAGAGTACCAGTTGAATAAAGGCGGAGAAAGAATCCCGAAGCCCGAGTCTTGAGCGAGGAGATGAAGAACCGGATACTGGACATCGAAAGTGTGATGGAGGTTTTGTTTCGTTTGTAATTTTGAGTTTGCAGGTTGATCCCGGTCCCGGTAGATGTTCCTCATTCTAGTATTTTGGAAAGAAGTTGATAACCTCGACATATGTGAAGTGTTTCATGCTAGAGTATGAAGTGAAAGTGTTGTTACTAACAAAGTCAAAGCTTTGACTTGGTCTAGAATATTCTGATGATAGTTGGTGAATGCCACGTGCTACATTTTAGTTTGTTGTTTATGATTCTCTGGATAGACTTTAAGTTGAACTTTTGAGGCCTTGTTCCTATGAAAGGTCATTTCCTGCTTTATTTTTATTTTAAGTTCAAAATTTATGGATGTCAGAAGAGCATAAAACTTTTTCAAGTTTTGTTCTTTTTTCCTATTTTCTGAACCATTCCGACATAAAACTTTGTATGCACGTAGACATTGATTAATATCATAACCAATTAGATAGCTACCTATCTCATGTATCTTTTGTAGCTGGTTTTGTTAGTTCAGCCAAACAAGACTGTATGTTGTGTCGTTTAAGGGTGCATACAAAACCTCCCCTCTCTTTAAAAGCTCGCACCATCTTATATGTAAATGTGAAGCAATCTGGTGAAGTATAAAGCGGTTTGCTCTATTTTATTGATGCATGCATAGAATAATCAAGAGAAACTTTTAATTTTTAGTATTTTTTTATGCTTTATTTTAGAGTACATGTTTAAATTCTTGAAAATGTTCCAAAATTTGAATGAATGGATGGAATTTTATTGAATATCTTTTGTTTTCCATGAAATTGTTGAATTCTTAATGCTAAATCTACTTAAGTGAGCAAATAATTTGTGATGTTCATGAAATATTATTGTAAATCTTTTGATTTCATGATGCTATTTTATGAATAAGTGGAAATTTTGTGTGCAATGCTTATGATTCTTAACAAAACTTGATATAATTGTATTCCCTTTGAGATTAACAACAAATATCACATCAATACTCGAGAGCGACCCTAGTGTAATCATGACCTAGTTATTGCAGACTTGGGATTGAACTAAAGCCAATCTTTTCCTATTAAAGCAGAATTCCCCTTTAGATTGTCTTTGTTCCATATCTTTCAAGAAGGATATGCTCTTTGTGGTCTTGTCTGTGAAGAATTTATTCGCCATGTTTGTTGCGAGTAAAATCATCGTCAATAGGTACCTGCATCAAAGAACCCTTTAACTTTGTTTGGAATAGATGGGATGAGCTTATGCTAGAACTAAAGAGTAAGTAACCACACTCTATTTACAATTATACAATAATAATTCACAGGTCACATAAATTTATTTTAATTTCAATGAGAAATGGAGCTACTTGGTTCCCGCTTACCTTCCATCCTCCTATCCTCCTATTCCATATACCACATTGGATAGGGAAGAACTGAGAGGAAGATGCATCAACAGAAGACAAAAGGCTAGCAAAGCTCTTAGATCAAAAAGTTTACTACTTGAAGCAAGGTAAAGGAGTAGACTGTGTGGTAGATTTCAAAGAGGACCTTTCAATATAGCCTTCAACCTTAAATTTTCTTGAGGACAAGAAATAGCTTTAGTTGGGGGGAAAACGATCGGCTCAATTAATGGCTAGTTTTCCTTTACTATTTTATGCTAAATTATCATTTCATCTGCTAAGTTTCAAAGACATTACTAAGACCTTATATATCTTTTATATGCCTTTCATACACTTTTAAGTAGTTTCAAGTATGTGGAAATGGAAATGTGTTATGTTGATAAATGTTTATATAAATGCATGAATGTCTATAGAATTTAGTATGATTCTATGTTTAAGTTATAATTGTTAATAATGTAGATACATTAGGAATGAGACTAACATATTGCAGTAAGAAAGACTATTAACCCGCAACAAGTTTTCTAGCCCGCAACATAAGGACTATGGATGGTTGCAAGGGAAAAGTAAAATGGCCAAAGAAACGACACTTTCAGAAGGAACGAAGGTGATCATTTATTGATCATCCTTGAGTCACCACATCATACTTTTTCTCACTGAATAATACCACCAGGAGGAGGAGTCTATTCTCAACGGGATTGATTTATGATGCGACTGTTCTCAAGAACATGTTTCTATCATAGCAGTTAACCATTAGGCATAAGATTTCTAAATTGGTTTCTCTACTCTTGTTTCATAATTATTGTTTTCTACTTCAAACTAAGTTCTCTTCCTATCTTTGAGGAAGAGTGGATGGTTACTTTATGAGTTTGTTTTCAGTTCTAGAGGAATAAAACTCCTCACACACCCTATATAGTGGGATCTATTATCGAGGAGTAAATCTAGTTGCTAGTAGTTGTTCTAGTTGTTAGTTGATCAAGTTGATAAGTTAGTTTTTTACCTATTATTAGTTGCAGTAGTAGATATGTGTTATTGAATAAGAAATCTTCAGCAGATTCTTGTTTGATTGCACGTAAGAGTTTAGTGTTTATATGTAATAAAGGGAATTAGTTGATATCATGATTTGTTGAGTAAGTGAGTGTTTGAAATTTTTTGTGGAAGCAACAACTCAAGAAGGGGCCACTTGAGGTACTGCTAATCCACTTTACTTTCTATTATTAGATGAATTGATGCATTGTTGAAGTTAGTTAGTAGTTTCCAGTTATATGCATGTGTTGTAATTCATGAATGTCATTTTTTAGCTTTATGTTGGTTTCATACTCCGGAGGAACTAGCAAGGAATTAGTTTTAATAGTTGATAGTTACAATCTTAAATGTTAGGTACCCATAGCATAAGGAATAGTTTATATTTATTTCCCCTATTTTGTGAATTAGCAATTCATTTCACTTTCTAGCTATTACAATCTTTTGTACATGTGTAACTTCCTATACTATTTTGATGTAGGATGTGTCTACAGTCCATGAATGCATATATTGTGTCAGCATTGTCTTAAGTTTACAAGTCCTTGGTTGATAATTAAATGCAACCTCTTGTGAAAGATGAATTATTCAGTTAGGAATTCAACCTCTGAGTTGTGTGTAGACTCAATAAACACCAAGTTTATTAGACATTAGAGAGGCTCTATAGTGACCTAGGAATAACTTGGGCAATTCGTAAGTTGCTTAAGAGATTTAGGTATTATCTGGGTGATCAAAGGTGAAATGAGCAAACTTGATACTTAAGGAGTAAACATGTAATTTTCATGGAGTGAGAAGGTTTTACAATAAGGTGGAAGGCTAGGGAGGATAAGAAAATAGTAAGAGAGTATGTTAGAGACTAAGAGGATACCTCCATCAAGGCTAAAAAAATTGAGAGGTAGTTTTATTCACATCACATGGGTCATAGGTTAAATTGTTATATCATCATCAAAATTCCATGTATACTTATGCAATTTTAACCACTTACAACTATTGCACATGGATTTGATTTTTAAAATTCTACAACTTGCACTCAAAATCACATGAATTAAAAACTTGTAGTAAAATTGCAATGAAAATTACTAAGTAATAGCAAGTTGATAGAAATAAGACATTGGAAAAAAAATCTTTCCCTCTAGATTTTACAATAATGTTTCTTGTGCTAAAGGTAATCCATTATTGGGCACACAAATCATATCCCAAGCATAAAAGACATCACACATGCTACACAAGCTACATCAATAGGGTTTTATTTATTAAGATAATTGATCAATTTTTATGGAATTTGAAGGTCAAGGACATTATAAAAATACATTTATCAACAAAACTCAAGTACCTATCAACAAACACACAAATATGTCAACAAAACACCTCACTCAAATTTTAGTCAATTATCGATAAATTTTCAACACAAGCCAAAAAACATTACTATAAAAAACTTTTTGTAAATTGTGGGCAATTCAAAAAAGTAAAAGAGAGTCCACCATAGCAATAGTAAGAAAAAAAAAAGCAAGCATGACCACCAAACATATCGTTCTAAATTTGTGGATAATTTAATTAAGTAGGAAAATTGAGCCTACTATTTAAAATATAAACTAATAATATGAATGATTATTCGTTTTTGTATAATTCCCTACAAAAAATAAATGTAATGCTTATGACAAGGTAAGAGAAATATAATTACAATTAAAGTCTCCCGATTCGATGACTAACCAATTTCACCATGTTAGCCTCTAAATTACCCACTCAAATAGAAGACGCTTTGGTTGATAACCTCCCTAATATATTTGACACAAACACTTATAGCTAGCAACAACTTTAACTATAAGCCACTCACTCTCAAACGAGAACAAAAAAATAATCTTTATGGATAAATGTATCCCTAAATAAATCAACATCCACAAAAATTAAAAAATCATTAATATTTGGTGTACCATGAACAACACATCCATTAAAGTACACCTATGCTTTAACTACATTCAAAACTTTGTGGAGGCCACACAACCACAATTTAGACTATAAACATGAACATCTATTCACAAAGTTTCCATACAATCAATTATAATCAGAGTTACTCTCATTCTTGGTTCATCATTTCATTGTTCATTGATTTGTCTTCTAAATGATGGTATGCCATAAAATCACCTCAAAACAAATCATCATAATTAATTACATAAGAGATTCTTTTATCACATTACATCAAGACATTCTACAATGCGAGAGATCTCATATTATTATGTACATAAAAACCTTAAAATAAATCCAAAACTAGGAAGAGGATAGCAAGGTGAAGAACGATCTGGATAGTGGAAAAAATAAATCACAGTCTATCTCCATATATAGATATAGGGTTTACTCACTTAGTCCAATCCGAGCTTCTGGATCCTTGTGCTGGTGAAGAGCTGCTAAAATTGCTCATTTCGCCTCACATTGTATTGAAGCAAAGAGAATGAAAAGGCTCGACCTTCAACCAAAAATGATGAAAAAATGGATAAGCTTCGAGACTTGGTTGTTGCTACATCGAACCCCGATAGGCAGTTGTAAATAGTCGGTGTAAAGTGGTGAAGAAACACACGATCCCAACGTCTTCCTGTGTCCAAACTTCAAAAAAATCCCCAACTTGAACACTCTCTCAGATTTTATAACTGTAGTGGTTTACAATCACAATATTTCCTTCACATATTTTGAATATCCAAAGTTATTGAAAATTAGGATTTGATAACTGATTTGTATGAATTTACAGCATGAATCAGGGACATTGCATTTTCATGTTGATGAAAGTGTGTCATTTTTGGATTTAGTTGAAGAGGATTATAAAATATTGAACACAAATAAAGGAAGATAAAAGTAATATAAAGCACAATATCTTCATTTAGAATCTTTGTTTCTTTCTTTGATGAGCGAAAATGAAGTGCACCTTTATTCCATATGATTTGCTCTTTGATGTTGATATGTGGATTGCTCAATGCTCTAGCATAACCTTGAGATGATTTAATAATTATAATGATTAGATTGATTCAATAGAGAATTTGATAGCATATAGCTATGATAATAAATTCTAGATATCCCTTGCATTAACTAGAAATGAAGGATGAGAGCCTCTAGATATAGAGCCTTGAAGAGGGAAAATCAATGGCTATGAATGGTTGATGATGGATGGCTAAGATTGAAAGAGGATTAGGGTTTGTATCAAGGATACAATCATATGACAAGTGTCACATGATGGATAGGATCTAAGTTTATGATTAAAGTAAGGACAAAAATATATATGGCAATGGCTAGGATTAAGAGGTTATATAAGATGAATGTATAAGATGAAATATAGTTTAACTTTTGGATAGGTGTCTAGGTTCAATGAATCTAGACAAGGAGTTAGACATGTGAATGGGACATTTGTCATACATGAGGACAAATTTAGATTATGATCCTTGTGAACAAGATGAAGGGCTAGGATTAGATAGACAAGAATAAATAATAAATGGTATTTAATTAAGTAAAATATAGTATTTAATTAATTAATGGGATCATGACAATTTATTTAATTAAAGGATTAGGATACAAATGGAAAAATGATGAGAATAATTAAATAAATAATAATATTTATTTAATTAATGACTTAGGATAGGTTAAAATGAGGTGTGGTTGGGTAAGGTTAGATTTTAGGTGTCTACATTTTGCCCCTCTTTGATACGACATCACGAAGTGGCATTGTATCAAAAAAGTTTAAAACATAGTAGAGGAGAGAGGATACTGATCAAAGATGAGAGAGGATAAGGATCAAAGATGATGTCCCAATCTGTGGGAGGATATAAAAGGATGAAGAAGGAACGATTGATGATTAGTTGATGGGATTCCCCTCAAGAGGACATGCAGGTTAGGAGAACACGGGCGCGCTCTCAAAATGGAAAGGAACAATGAGGGATTAGGATCAAGAAGCAAATGAATTGGAAGATGAAAGAGGATGGAGATGAAAAAGGAGAATTTGATAATAGTTGATAGGTTATGTTAATATGTATTTAGTAATCCTAAGATTTGATATAGCAAAGGAAATTATGCACCAAAGTATAAGGAACTGGGGTGACAAAGTAAACTTTGCATGGACTTGATACTGAAGCACTAACAAGTATGTCATATAAGATAAAATTATGCCCCATTATACACCAATTGTAATACACCAAGATATAGATAGATCAAGGCAACCATAAGTAGGTGTAGTCATGGGTGAAAAGATAATGATCAAAAGATAAATCAAAACAAAAGACTCACTGCAAACATATCATGCAGCCAACATATCCCTTTCCTGTAATGACCTCCAAAAATAAAAGTTTAATTACATACACAATTTACACATCATCACATGCATAGAAAGACGTGTGTCCAATGTTCAAGAAAAAGATAAAGAATTGTATTAAATTAATAATTTGGAGTACAAGGAGTCAATTACAAGGCATTACATATGACAACTTTTCCCTTATTGAACAAGCTGGTAGATGTCGTTGAGTTTCATCTCGGGGACCTCTTGGTCTATAAAAAGACTATACATTAAACTGAAACTTGAGCCTTCCTGACAGGATCCTTGCGACCTCTGAAACTCCTTTGACCAACTCGATGGTGAGAACATTGTTAGAGTGTGTTTCCACCCTACCATGAAGTGAGACACTTCCCTGGAATTCTTTAGTCCATTGAAAAATACTCGACCCAGTACAAGGAAAACTAGAAATGCAATATTGAACAGGAGTAATGGAACATGTGAAGCAAATCATATCAACATCTAATCATATCATGATTAGTCAAACACAAGGATTACATCAAAAATGTCACCATGCTTGACGCTTGTGCACACATATAATTAGTCATGAAGGCTACATGCTAGTTTACCATCAATGTTGCTAAGTCCATTATTTCTTGAAAGCAACAAGTAATTCTTTACAAGTACATGTAGGAAAATATTTTATCATGTCTATAAGCAAACAAACCCTTCACTAATATTTTCATAAGTACATATCAAGAAATGGAGTGGATTCCGATATAAGATCATGAAAGTAAAATATGCAATATTAAATAAGAAGGTATAGCTCATGTATGTATGTATGTATGTATGTATGTGTGTATGTACATATATATGGGTATATATATGAGTATACATTCTTAAGAAAAGAAATTTCATTATCACATTATCTCTTATCCATCTATCATGAGAGAGTATGTTTGATGATTTTGAAAACAAGCATTACCTTTCTTACAAGGAGAAAACGAAATCAATAATTCATGCATCCAATACTTTTTACAAGTATGATGATTCATAATGCATGATTATTATTCAACATGAAATCAATCATTTGTCTTAATCTCTAGCCGATATAAAAAAAATAGAATCTTCTTGAAAAGAGGAAGTCCTTCTCTATTGTTCCACATTCAACACCCATCCCAAAAGTAAAAACCTTCCTTACTCATACTTAAGTATATCAACATATATACTTACAAAGGAGATAATCTTTTCTCAATTCAACACATCGTGCATGAATGGAGAGAATACATTAATGTCAAAAATTTAATCTTCTCAATGCATATCTTACAATGCATGTGGCATCATACATGCCACTCTTCATGATTTGTAAAATAGAATTCAATCATGATCCTGATTCAAGGTCAGTACATTCTCTGCAATTTTACTATCTCAAACGTTCTATCGTTGTTCATGGTGAACTTGATGGGTTACAACACTTAAAATGATATAGGACCAATAGTATCAAACATTTGGAATAATCACCAGAATATTCGAGAATAAACTCAAGAGATAAGAATCACTAGATTCAACATTAAGTCAGAAAATACCGACAATTCCAACAATAAATGAAGTACGACCAAGGGTCACAAAATCCATCATCAAGGAATTGGTGACTAACCCAATCATAAGAAAAAATAGAAGTATAAAGTTTGGTCCTTACAACATAAGAAATATTTTCTTCAATGAATTCAAATCATCAATTTGAAACACTTCACACAACTGTGTGTCCACACGAATCACACAGAGGGAGTAAATGGTTGCACGACACCTTTCATCCAAGGTGTGCTAGAAAAAACACCCAATCACATTCACAAATCAAGTCATTCCTAGTTTTGGATCCTTTTTTTGGTGAATGGCCATTTGATCAGGCTACTAAAATTGCTCATTTCGCCTCACGTTGTATTGAAGTAGAGAGAGAAAAGGCTCGACCTTCAACCAACAATGATGAAAAAATTTGGATAAGCTTCAAGACTTGACTATCGCTACATTGAACCCCGAGTCAGTGTAAAGTGGTGAAGAAACACATGATCCCAACATCTTCCTCTATCCAAACTTCAAAAAAATCCCCAACTTAAACATGATTTTATAATTGTAATGGCCTACAATCACAATATTTCCTTCACATATTTCAAATATCCAAAGTTATCAAAAATTAGGATTTGATAAATGATTTGAATGACATGAATTAAAGACATAAGATTTTCATAGTTCATGTTGATGAAAGTGTGTCATTTTTGCATTTAATTGAAGAGGGTTATAAAATATTGAAGAAAAACAAAGGAAGATAAAAGCAATACAAAGTGCAATACCTTCACCTAGAATCTTTTCTTCTCTCCTTGATGAGCGAAAATGAAGTGCATCCTTATTCCATTTGATTTGCTCTTTGATGTTGATATGTGGATTGCTCAATGCTTTAGCATAACCTTGATATGATTTGATAATGATAATGATAATATTGATTCAATAGAGATTTTGATAGCATATAGGTATGATAATAGATTCTAGATATCCCTTGCATTAGCTGGAAATGAAGGATGAAAGCCTCTAGATATAGAGTCTTGAAGAGGAAAAATAATGGCTATGAATGGTTGATGATGGATGGTTAAGATTGAAGGAGGATTAGGGTTTGTATGAAGGATGCAATCATATGACAAGTGTCACATGATGGATAGGATCTAGGTTTATGATTAAGATAAGGACAAATATTTATGGAATTTTGGATAGGATTACGAGGTTAAATAAGATGAATGGATAAGATGAAAACATAGTTTGACTTTTGGATAAGTGTCTAGGTTCAATGAATCTAGACAAAGAGTTAGTTAGACATGTGAAGGGGGCATTTGTCACATGAGAACAAATTTAGATTACGATCCATGTGAACAAGATGAAGGGCTAGGATTAGATAGAAAAGAATAGAGAATAAATGATATTTAATTAAATAAAACATAATAGTTTTTTAATTAATGGGATCATGATGAAAGGATAATAATTAAATAAATAAAAAATATTTATTTAATTAAAGGAATAGGCTAAACATGGGAAAGGATGGAATAATTAAATAAATAATAGATATTTATTTAATTAATGAATTAGGATAGGCTAAAATGAGGTGTGGTTGGGTAAGGTTAGATTTAGGTGTCTACATTTTGCCCCTCTTTGATAAAACGCCATGAAGTTGCATTGTATCAAAGAAGTTTAAAATATAGTGGATGAGAGAGGATAAGGATCAAAGATGATGCCTCAGTCCAAGGGAGGATGGAAAAGGATGAAGAAGGAAATATTAATGATTACATGACAAGATTCCCCCTCAAGAGGACATGCAGGTTAGGAGAACACGGTTGTGATCTCAAAATGGAAGGGAATGATGAGGTATTAGGATCAAGAAGAAAATGAATTGGAAGATGAAAGAGGAGATGAAAAGGAAGGAGAATTTGATAATGATTGATAGGTTATGCTAATTTGTTTTTAGCAATCCTAAGATTTGATATAGCAAAGGAAATTATGCACCAAGGTATGAGGAACTGGGGTGACAAGGTAAACTTTGCATGGAATTAACACTCAAGCAATAACAAGTATGTCATACAAGATTAATTTATGCCCCATTATACACCAATTTTAATACACCAAGATATAGATAGATCAAGGTAGTCATAAGTAGGTGTAGTCATAGGTAAAAAATAATGATCAAAAGATAAATCAAAACAAAAGACTCATTGCTGATAGGAAATAGAAAAGAGCAATGGAAAGTACTAATAAAGAGCAATTGTTTAAAGGAAAGAGATTACAAAATAAATTGAAGTAGCCAAACCAAGCACCACCAAAGCAAGAGAGACACAAGAATTTGTTAAGGGGAAAAACAAGAAAAAACCCCAATATTATGAATGGAGGAAAAATGCCTAAAGAATAATACAAAGAGAGAGAGATTCAGCCTTAGCTTGCTTGCTTGAATCTTGACGAATGAGAGGAGAGGCACCTCAATAAGTAGAGGTGAGAAGAAGGAGTTAGAATGTAACTCCCAACTCAATGAATTCCGCCATTCATCTATGTGTGTACAAAGTGTCACCTCTTAAGGAGGTGGTTACAAATATTCCTTAATAAAGGAATTAAAAAATAAGCCATCCTCACACATGTGTGAGATGACAAAACAAGACAAAAGACTTGTAGGGATTCCTTTGGAATATTCCTACAAGTTAGTAATTAATTACAATTAAAGAATAATCTTTACCAAGTAAAGATTAATCTTCTAACATCCCCCCTTAAGCTTTACTTGGGGAGGTTACATCAAACCCTTCAATGGGTTGTAATCCAATATTTTTACAATGAAAGAGAAATTTATCTTTACAAAGAGCTTTGGTAAGAATGTTTACAACTTGATCTTCACCTTTACAATACAAAAGATAAATTTGCTTGTCTTCAATTTGCTCTCTACTGAAGTGATGTTGAAGAGAAAGGTGCTTGGTCCTTGCATGAAAAATTGGATTCTTTGCCAAAGCAATAGCACTTTGATTATCACAATATAAAGGAGTAGGATCCTTTTGAGGTAGACCCAAGTCTTCAAGTAATCTTCTTAACCCTAATGCTTCTTTAGATGCATTTGTACAACCTTTATATTCAGCTTCTGTAGAACAAAGAGAACTAGATTGTTGTTTCTTACTATTCCATGAGATTGCACCTGATCCAACAAAGAAACAATAACCACAAGTGGATCTCCTATCATTGGGATCACCTCCTAAATTTGAATTAGTATAACCTTTTAAAGAAAAATCACAATTTGCATCATAAAAGAGACCAAGACTAAGAGTGCCTTTAACATATCTTAAAATTATTTCTACAAATTTAAAATGGTTTTTTTGTGGTTTAGACATAAATCTAGAAACCAATCCAACACTTTAGGTGTTTTCCAAATTTGCATGTAATAGGCCCAAATCACTCATTTGAAATTGTTGATTGAGTAGACTTAACATCACTAATCAAAAAATTTAGAACTAGAAGTGATAATTAAATCATTAAAATAATAGTCACAATATCATTTTCACTATGCTTAATATATAAATTTGGACCATTTTTACTTCTAATGAAACCATGAGATAGAAAGAAAGCATAGCCCAAATTATAAAATGTCAATATATCTAGACATAGCAATAATAGTTCTAGGTTTCCTCTCACTACATCATTTGTTGTAATGTAAAGGGAAATTGTGTAAAGATTAATAATAAAGGACTTTGAAAATTAGTCCTAAAGATGGTTTTTTTTTTTTTAAAACATAGTGCCTTAGTAAAAAAAAATCAATATTAATAATGGTATAAAAACCATATTGCCTTCAAAAAAATAATGAAACATAAAAGTTTCAAGAACTTGATCCCCATCAATTAAGAAAACAGATCTAAGTTCACCATAAATAAGTAAGTGCATACCATCAAAGTGGATGGAAATATTTTCCGTGGGTCCCCAAAAAAAACTCCAATGAGACTTGATAAAATAAATGATTCATTATAGATAGGGCTCCCTATGCAACATTACTGCAAATGCGACTAGCACATAAAATACATATGTAAAGGCTCCATTGAGACTTGATAAAGTGATTAATTTGCAAAACATATATAGATGGAATAAATCCATCAAGAAGGAAAATACTCCAATGAGCTATTAATTTTCAAAAATATATAGATGAAATAAATCCATCAAAATGACAAATTTACCAATAAGGCACAATATCAAATTAATGAGACACAATAAAATATCAAATTCCCTTTATCAAAACAACATAATTGTAGTTGAGAAGGAAACACTTGGTTTGTTTTAAATATTGTAATAGATAAAGACTTAGGTAGAGAGAATGATAATTTCTCAAGCCACAAATTAAGCCACCTTAAGTTATATAAAATAATAATATCAAAAAAATTGTGATGGAATAATGGGAAATGCATACTATGAAGAGAAGGATTATTAAGTATAAATAAGTCATTGAAGACAATATTCATGCATTCATGACTACATGAATATCCCCTTTTCATATTCCAAATATATTTGAGTAAAACAAGTGCACTATTATTGGGTTGATCAAGTCCAATAATAAAGTACTTGTGAAGTTATTTAAAAAACAAACTTTTAATGTGAAATAACATGTTGAGATGCACTTGAATCATTAACCCATTCAAAAGGTTTAGAAACATTAAAACTACATGTAAAAGCACGTCTAGATTGATTACCATTGTTATGAAATTGTTGATTATTTTGATTCATAGGCTTTTTCTCATTTTTCTTTTTAAAACAAGTATTTTGCCAATGACCATCCTTATTGCAATAAGTGCAATGTGGTCTCTTAGAAGAGGTAAACTCTCTAGGATCATTGCCATTATTATAATGAGGTTTGGAATTATAATGTTGTTTAGAATGAGGTTTAAAATTTTGCTTATGATTAGACAATAAAGCATGTTCAATAGACTTAAGAGTACCAAACTGAATTAACTTAGCCTCTTCTTGTCTTAACAAGTCACGAAAAATATCATAAGTTAATTGAGTAGCTAAAGAAGGAATAGCTAATTGAGCATGAATATTAGTAATGAATTGTTGAAATTGTCTAGGAAGACACTTTTTAAGAATAAGATGAATTAATCTAAGATTATCTAATTTAACTCCTAAACCATCCAATTGACTATTTAAAGCATCAAATTTCAATAAAAATTCATCCATAGATTTAAAATCAGAATACCTCAAATCTTCAAGTTGATCTTGAATTTGAATTTTTCTTGATTCATTTTTACTATCATAAATTGTTTTGAGTTTGTCCCATGCTTCATAGGCAGTTGTGCATGTCCCAATATGAACATAAAGTTCGGGTGACATGGAGATACCTATGAGGCCAAGGGCTTCTTCATTTTTGAGATTCCATTTTTTGATTTCATCTTTGGATGCAGACGAACCTAGTTTAGATTTAGGATCTATTGCTACATCTAAAAGATGTTTAAATAGAAAAATAAAACATATATGAGTTTTCCAAGAATGATAGTTAGAAGAATTCAATTTAATTTCAGGAATTAAAGTTGACATTGTAAAGATATTGAAGTGCACAAAAAAAAACTTTACTAATATAAATACTTTACAACTTGAGAAAGGAAAAAACACTAATTAAGCTTAAAATAAAAAATAAAAAATAAAAAAATAGCCCTCTTTAAATAAATTTAAGTCTCGAAAAAAAATATATATATTAGACCCTTTTAAATTAAATTAAATCTTAGAAAAATAGCCTCTTAATAGATGAGAATTATTTTTTTACAAAAAATATTTATATATACAAATATATATAAGTATTTGATTTTAAATAGAAAAATATTTGGATAAACACTTTTTAAAACTTAAAAGTTTTCCTTTAATTTTAAAAGAATAAAAAAGTGAAGTTTAAAATATTTTTAAAAATTCTCATTTAAAGAGCTTAAGAATATATTTTTAAAAGTTTAGAAAAAAAGAAGAGGACGATTCTTTTTAAAAGAACTTTAAGATTTAAATAGGTGGGCGAAGATTTAAATAGGTGGGTTAGGGTTTTAAAACAAAATCAAAATGAGAAAGCTACATTTGAAATCGTGAATGGGCAGGAGTGAGGAAAGTGGGCGAGCGGGAGAAAGAGGAGATTGAGGCAACACAGGGGAAGATCGGAGCAGGGAGACCAATGGTTGCAGTGAGGCAGTGTCAAGACTGCGGCGGAGGATTCACCTGAGGCTGCAGTAGTAAAAAAAACCTAGACCAACGGCAAGAGGGGGGCACAAGGCAGCCGAGACCCTTAAAAGGGTTTTTAATATTTTTTTGATATTTATTTATTTATTATTATTATTATTATTTTATTAGACTGCAGGAATCGGGTAGCACGACCCCCTATAAACTACAGTGCGCCTGGTAAACTTTTTAACGTGACCGGCGGCGCTGGCGCGACACGCCCTCCGGTACCACGGGGGTGGGGGAGACTAAACCTCGTGACCAACCTCCTGCAACAGGAAAGATTTAGCCAACCGAGCTAGGGCCCCAACCCATTTATTTATTATTATTTGGTATTTATTATTGTATGATATTTGTTTTGATCTACGAAAGGCCAAAGTTTTATTTTTTAAAAAGATATTTTATTTGAATATTAATTTTTTTACTATTTATTATCGAGTTTTTTTATTTTTATTTTTGGAGAAAAAAAATTGCATTATCAACACAGAAATGATTTTTTTGAAACAAAATAATTTATTTTCTTAAAGAAAATAGTATGAATAGAAAAAACTAAGCTAAAGAGGGTTAGAGAACTTTTAAAAAAATTACTTTTTTTTAATCTGTATTATACAGATTTAAAAAGAAAATATTTTTTACAGATTTGCAAAAAAAATCAGATTAGCCTTTTTGTAAAAAGAATATTTGAACTAGGGTTAGATCCCTAAAAAATTTGATTTTTTTTTTTTACAAAATGTAAAATATAGTAATTTTTACTTAAAGAAATAAGTTCCAAACTAAAACAGAGTTAAAGCTCTTAAAAAAAATGATTTTTTTTACAAAAGGGAAAATAGAGTGAATTTTTTACAGCAGAACTAATGATCTGTTCTAAAACATTAAAAAATAACCGTTTATTAGAGGGTTTAAAAAAAACTGCATAAACTTAAGTATGCATGCAAATTAAAATACTTTAAAACTTTAGATAAAAAAACCTGCACAAGGGTTAGAAGACAAAAGACAACCAAGATTAGGCACTAGCTCTTCTTCTCCTCTTTGAGAGTGTCTCCAATGGTGTACTGAAAAATCTGGTAAACCTTCAACAATGTAGCTCACAAAATATTAGTAATACCAAGCTCTGATACCATGATAGGAAATAGAAAAGAGCAATGGAAAGTACTAATAAAGAGCAATTGTTTGAAGGAAAGAGATTACCAAATAAATTGAAGTAGCCAAACCAAGCACCACCAAAGCAAGAGAGACACAAGAATTTGTTAAGGGGAAAAAACAAGAAAAACCCCAATATTATGAATGGAGGCAAAATGCCTAAAGAATAATACAAAGAGAGAGAGCTTCAGCCTTAGCTTGCTTGCTTGAATCTTGAAGAATGAGAGGAGAGGCACCTCAATAAGTAGAGGTGAGAAGGAGTTAGAATGTAACTCCCAACTCAATGAATGCCACCATTCATCTATGTGTGTGCAAAGTTTCACCTCTTAAGGAGGTGGTTACAAATATTCCTTAATAAAGGAATTAAAAAATAAGCCATCCTCGCACATGTGCGAGATGACAAAAAAAGACAAAAGACTTGTAGGGATTCCTTTGGAATGTTCCTACAAGTTAATAAATAATTACAATTAAAGAATAATCTTTACCAAGTAAAGATTAATCTTCTAACAATTGCAAACATGTCATGCAACCAACATATCCCTTGCCAAAGATCATATGAGGAGGATGATGATGATGATGATGATGATGATGATGATGATGATGATGAGGTTTATGATTAGGCTTGGATAATCACCTAAGCAAGGCTTTGATAAAGATGATTTTCTTACACTGGGCTTGTATAATCACCTAATAAAAGTTGTGATTTGCTTACTCAAGCTTGGATGATCACTTAAGCAAGGCCTTGATAAAGATGATTGGTTTATTTATTGACAAAAAGGATAGGGTGATTGATTAGTGCTCGACAACTAGGCTTATGATATTATTTCAATTAAGGATTGATTTCTTGAATGCAATGCTTGGATTTATTGAATGCCAAGTATGAGAGCTCAAGATTTGGATTTTTTTTATTGTTGATGTTTTAGATGGGATGAAAGGATGATGATTTTTTATTATATTTGAGATGAGATGAAATATGATACGAGATTGGATGGGTTGATGCTTGAGTTATTATGGATGAATATGGGACTCCAAATTCATGAAAGTTGAAGGCCAAAGTGAAAGGAAACTAATGATGTACAAGATCAAATTGTTATCATAATGTAGATGTAACTTCTACATATAACTCATGGCCAAGGGTGGGGGTAATAATGGATGAATAAGCGATGACACTTAATCAAGGATCAAATACAATCCATGATAGGTTTATTATGGATGGATGGATGGATATGGTAGTTTATTACATGATATGGAAAGATGGAAATGATAGTGGATGGGATTGCATCCTAAGAGGTAGTGGATAAGAGACTACTACACATGGTGCTTTTTTCTAGGTTTTCACTATGGTACTTATCCAAGGTGCCACCGAAGTGGTTTTCACCTTTGGATGGATTATTTCTCTTTAATATTTTTTATTTTCTTTTTTTTACTTTCTATTTTTTTTTATCTTTTGGATAAATGAGACTTGATGATGTTGTAATCATGGTGGATGCTCTTTGATAGATGGATGACAAAGCTAGAAGGATAAATGTGGATGATATGATATGGATAATGTAGGATGCTTTATGTGACAGATGGAGGGAGATAAGGCATGATCCCTAATGTGTGCATCATAGGGGTCATCATGCTTCACATAAAAAGGAGTTTGGGAAACCTTTGGATTAAATCACATGAATGGGTCACCATCAAAGGTCCATCGAGAGACATCATCGTGGGGGATGGAATAATGAGATATATGTATGGATATGGGTGGATTAAGTAAAGTGTATGGGTTGCATGAAGATGATGAGGATGAAGACTTAGGATCAACGAGCTCATTTATTGATATTATTCTTTGATAGATGCCCCCAGTAAATTTAAAGGAAGGGGTCTGATAGGGGGTCGATTTTTGCTTTCTTTTATTTTTTGCTTAGATTTTTTATTTTTCCAATAGCTTTTTATTTTTATTTTGACTAAAGTAATTCTCTTGGATTTTTATTTTTTCTTTTGATTTTGCATATCCATTTGATGAAGGCTTTTTTATTTTTGTATTTTGATTGATAGCCTTGTTCTTTTTGGATGACACTTGTTTATCCAAGTTTAGATGGATGGAAGTGGATGAATGGGATGAATGGGATGAGATGGTAAGGATGTGTGATTCATGGAAGAGATTGATGATGCACTTGATAGATTCTTTGTGACTATCCTTTTTGACATTGTTAAGATCAAAGGAAGCTTGTAAGTCCTCAACGACTTGGAAAGAAGGTGTAGTAAAGGCAACATTAGGAGATGCGTACGCTAACCTAGGATGCTTGATATTGAATGATGGTAGCTCATGAGGTGGATTGGAAGGGATATGATCTTGGATGTCCTCCATAAAATCATGATCAAAGAGTGGATTATCATAGATATCATGATCAAACATAGAATTATCATGGATATCAAAAGATTTGGATGAAGTGGATGGTGGTGCGGGCTCTTGGTATGTATGAGAATCTATGTGGAAGTCTTGTATATCATATTATCCAATACCAAGGTCCTTGATCTTAACCTTGATCTCCAAGGGAGTGCAAGAGGCGGGTAGTGATGAAGTATCAATATATGAAGATAAAGAAGGTGATACGATGTTGGTAGGGAAATGTTGTAAAAGGTTATAACTAATTTGTAAGAACTTCAACATTGGAATGGATTTGGATAAATATGGACAATCACTTTAGTTCTATTATGGGGGAAATGTATGCATTGTTGGAATGTGGATGGAACAACTTTCATGGTATGGATCCATGTGTGGACAAGGAGGATGTTATAGGGGAGATCAAGGTCTAAGATTTGGCAAGTGGTGTCAATTCTTGTTGGTCTAACTTGGATGGGTAGCTTGATAGAGCCTTTAGGTTCATGCTCAACTTCGTCATATGCTTTGATGGTAATTTTAGTTTGGGGATCGACAAAATCATCAAAATATCCCAGTGGCTTTATTAGACTTAGATTGCAAAGATTAGTTCTTGATCCACCATCTACTAAGATGTGTCTGATTATGGTTCTATGGATGTTGAAGTGAAGGTAAAGCAAATGGTTATGAGATGGATTAATGGAAGGCATGCCTTTAGTGGAAAAGGTGAGTGATTGCGATGATAATAAGTGTCCTATCATGGCTTGAAATTGAACAAGATCAATGTCATTAGGGATACAAGACTCATGGGGGGATTTCTCAAGGAGGTCCTTCTGGATGGGAGATGTTTTAAGTAGCTCAAGGATAGATATTTATGCTGGTGTTTTATTCAAGTTTTCAATAATACTATAGTGATGTGTAGTTTGGGAGGAGGATGAAGCTCCTTGGATAGCAATTCGACCATGCTAGGTAGTGATGACATAATTAAACGCTTTGATAGTTATGGTGGGTAATTGGGGAGGACTTTGTTTGATGCAGCCAATGCTAGAGTTAGATGAGATATTGTTGGTATATGTATAAGGAATTGTGTTGTATGATGTAAAGGATTTACCATTGTTATGTTGAGGAAAAGGTCACTTGTATATACCCAAGAGTTCATTAGGGAACGTATGGCCCTCGATAGAGATATCTCCTTGATAGATAAAGTCTTGGATGAAGTTCTTGAGTTTCATGCATGAGGAGGTTTTATGTCCATGGACCCTATGGTAGTCACAAAATTCATGTTACTTGTACCAAGAGGGTTTAGGCACATCAAGACCAAGAGGTTTGATGGGTGGTAATTGGATCATGTTGGCTTGAATGATATTTTGGAGGATGGTTTTGATTGATTCACCCAAGGGGGTATATTCTTGTCTAGTGTGTCATTTAGGTTGACCTTTAGGGATAACCACATGTTGTTGGGGAGGTGGATTGTTGCGATATGATGATGGTGGAGGTATTTGAATATTTGAACATGTTTTGAATAATTTTCCATCATTGACCATGTTTTTATTTTTATTCTAGAAATGAGATTATCACTAGATTGGGGATTGTTGTCTTTTCCTTCTTTGTGTATCTTGAC
This sequence comes from Sequoia sempervirens, assembly GCA_007258455.2. NCBI lineage: Eukaryota > Viridiplantae > Streptophyta > Pinopsida > Cupressales > Cupressaceae > Sequoia > Sequoia sempervirens. Next base: position 312,869,845 of record VDFB02000003.1, on the reverse strand, counting down.
TAGGCCTTTTCCAATAAGGGTTTTTTTTATAGCTACTCCTTTTTTTATAATTTTGTTAAAGGAGTGAGTACATTGTATTTGGATATGGAAACCAAATTTAATGTTTAATTTATTGAAAAAGATTATGACAAGTTGCTTTTCAAGCATGGTCCATGCAAAGAGACTAGCAGGATGTCTCCATCTTAGTAAAAATGAGGGGGATGATTCACCATATTTTTTTTAGTATTGCAAAGGTACATCATGGTGATATCATGCTCTATACTATAGGAAAGGTAAGTGACAAATTTATTGGTTGAATAAAAAAAAATTGTGATTGTCCCATGGGGAGGTGAGTATACCAATCAAGGGCTTGTCCATCCAAGCTTCTAGGGAAGAGCCTCAAGAGGTATGCATCAAGATAGGATACCTCTTGGCATGCAATGTAGAATTATTTTAGGTGCTCCCTAGGGTCTCCCTTTCCTTTGTACTTGTCAAATTAAAGAATTTCAAAATTTTGGGGAAGGGGATCATGTTAATGGAATTGGAAAAAGGATAGGGACATAACTCTTGGAATGTATAATATTTATTGTGATGTCCTAGTTAAGTACATTAAGGGCATCCTTTATTTGTGCACATCTTGGGCCAAAATACTTGTGGAGTTGAAGGGTTGTGATTGATAACTAGATATGGGAGGTTGAGAGGATGATATGTGTTGGTATTGATAAGAGGATGAAATAGGATTGGAATATTGGAGGTATTTATGGGTAGATGAGATTGGATTAGAAGTTTGGAGATGATATGATGGGTTAAATGGGATGGATGTTGATATACGAGGAGATGGTATAGAATGTTGAGGTTGTGTAATATGTGATGGAATGTTTTAGGTGTGAGAGGTGATCTTGATATGTAAGTGGGATGTAGGATTGAGGGTTTGAGATGAAATGGGGAGATTGGAAAAATATGGGAGAGAAGAACGATCATGAGGATTAGAAGAAGATGGATGATATGTAGTATTATCATGAATAGAAGGTGGGGGTGTAGAATGAGGTTGGATGATTTGAGATGTGTCAAAATCATGGAATAATTTGGCACCTTTATTTTCTATCATAATGACATATTGGTCAAGATGCTTCATGATGTACCTATGCATCAAGTCAATGGCTTAGGTATCTTGGGAAAATTCCTTTAATGATTTGGGTGAGTCTTGGTCACTTGAATCATGAGCATGCATGATGTAGGATGGATATGGAAATGGATTTTCCATGGGGATTTGGTGGGCTACCTCCTAAAGAATGTATCATGAGATGATGAGGGGAAATCTTGGGAGGTCGTGGTTTGCTTTCTTACTTGAGACCTTGTGATAGGCATCCAAAAGGGAGAGACCTTGGAAATATGAGATGAGGAATGAGGATGATTAGGATAGACCTTGGATTTGAGATGATGGAGATAATAATGATGAAAAGAGGATAATGATAGAATAGATGGAAAGGGGATAATGATAGAATATATGGAAAGGGGATAACGATAGAATGGATGAAAAACAAATAATGATAGAATAGATGGAAAGGGATAATGATGAAAAGGTAATACAATACCAATAATGTCTCAAGCTAAACTAGATCCTTGATTGATAATGATGGGGTTTTTCTTACACTAGACTTTGATAATCACCTAGGCAAGGCTTGGGTTTTCTCACTCAAACTTGGATAATCACTTAAGCAAGGCTTGGATAAAGGATGATTTTTCTCACCTAAGCTTGGATAATCACTTATACATGGCTTGTAAATGCTTACTTAGGCTTGGATAATCACCTAAGCAAGGATTTAATGGGGATTTTGATAACAAGGATTAGGATCTAGATAGACTCTTCACAAGATTGATTTTGATAGGATATGATATGGATTATCATTAGATGACAAGATAGGTTAAAAGATGGTAAGGATTTTATTGGATAATAAGATTGGGTTTGGATAAGAAGATAAAGAGGGTAAATGATGAAAGAAGTGATGATGGTAATGATAGGATGATAATGAAATACTGATAAAGATAGGATGATGGCTAATAGGACCAAGGTCTAAAGATGATGGTTGGGATGACTAGATTATGATAATGGATGAAAATGATGAGATGGGGGAAATATGATAGATTTTGGATGGATATGATGCAATGGGTGGTGTTTTACATGAAATGATGATTGAGAAAGGGTCTCCCAAGTCCACTCTAGTGCTACAAAGGTCAAGTTTGCAAATTGAGGTCTCAAGATGGTCAAATGGTAATGAAATGACAAAGGAACTTCTGTGTGAAATAGAGGCATAACTCTATGAAATAAAGGTGTCTTTTATGGAAAAAAGGTGCATTTTCATTAGAGAGGTGCCTTAATGATACACAAGCATCAAGGAATGAAATAGAAGCATATTTTGATAGTTTGAGATGGATTTTGATGGTTTTTGACAAGAGACAATAAAAAAGAAGATAAAATGGCTGACTTTAATTTGAAGGTGATAAGGATAAGTGGCTTCACTAGTTTTACACATGAAAACATGCCAAGTACAATAGCACAACCTTATATTTAGTTAAGTAGATGTGTTAATTTAATGTCAGCCCACCAACCAAAGGTTGATACCTTAAAATGAATGGGTAACTAGGGTATGAAAAAGTCATGTACCACCTTTATACCCCTTACCTTAGAAGGACAAGGCCCTAGAAAGGGATAATTGTCACCTCAAGTAGATAAAGTGCATGGTGAGTAACTTTAGGCATGATATTGTACCTTGCACCACACTAAGCAATGACTGAAAGGTGTTAAAGGCTTCTAAAACAAGGTTCTTAGTGGATCTATGAAAGGTGAGCTCATTTTGTAGTGCCCAAGATTAGAAGGGTCTCTCCTTCTCTCATCACCAAACAAGTCTCAATGGATTGAGGGTCTTGATGCTTGGATTGAACGATGCTAGCTACATTTTGACATATAATTTTTTCTCTCCCCTATATATACCTTGTCAAAAAATATGGTTGAGGTCATCCTTGAGGTGATTAAATTCCCAAATAGGTCTCCTAATAGGAAAGACTATACTAGGTGTTTTTGGACACCCAAGATCACACAAAGCATAAGGGGAGAGCATACACACAAGCTAGTAAGCCTAGTATAACACTTGGAACATAAAAGAAATGAAGAAATGTGAGATTTATGATCTCCAATATCACACTAAGTGAAAGGAGAGCATACATCTACACACACTTCCAAACACGACAAACAATGTTCATTAACCCACTAAGCTACTTTAGATGTCTAGATTAGTGAAAAATAAAGCCTTGGACCAAAAAAATACATAAAATTGTTAATAATATCAATGAAAATGATCTTTCACAAGTGTTAGAAAGTTTCACCACTAGTTAGTTGCTAAAAATGAAGGTTAGATGAGAAAAATGACTTTAAAACCCTAGAAATTGCAATTTGAAATAAAAGCACAAATTTACCTAACAGAGGCGTCAATTTATGAAATAAAGGTGAAAATTTGTGATGTGGAGGTGTAGATATATGAATAATAGGTTAAAATTTTTGAAACAAAGGCGCCACTCTGTGAAACAGAGGCACAAATTCATAGATAAAGCTTAAAAATGACCTTTGGGAGTCAAAAAATGAGATTTTTCACCAACCTAGTTGGGAAACTTGCAAGGTGAAGCTATAGGACACTTGAAAAAAAAAAAATAGCTAAAATATTTTAGGTTATATGATCAATAGATATCAAAATGAAGCAAACTCTACATCTCCTAAAAAATATTGCAAGAAACCCTAGTTTTGCAAAAGCCTAGAAACCTTTTTTTTGTAAGAAAATAATGAATCAAAATACAAAAACAAAGTGTTAGAATTATGAAATCCTATAAAATAAGGTCTCAAAGGCTATCCAAGCCCTATATCTATCTCAAATTGATCAAATTCAAGACACAGCACGAAATCATAGTTTTAGGTGATGAAGGCTTCACTTCATAGAACAAAGGCACCACGTTATACAACAAAGGCACAAATTTATGAGACAAAGGCACCACTTTACATTCTGGGACCAAAAAATAACATCTGCATCACAACAATCACAAAAAATTCATGAAAAACATTAGTACAGGGATGTGGGTCCCACTAGGCATGCCAAAATAAAGAAGGTTAAAAAATATTGAAGAAAAACACATGAAGATAAAAGCAATACAAAGCACAATACCTTCAACTAGAATCTTTTCTTTTGTCCTTGATGAATGGAAATGGAGTGCACCCTTATTCCATTTTATTTTCTCTTTGATGTTGATATGTGGATCGTTCAATGCTCTAGCATAACCTTGATATGATTTGGCAATGATAATGATACACTTGATTCAATAGAGGTTTTGATAGCATATAGGTATGATAATAGATTTTAGATATCCCTTGGATCAACTAGAAATTAAGGATGAAAGCCTCTAGATATAGAGTCTTGAAGAGGCAAAATCAATGAATAGGAATGATTGATGATGGATGACTAAGATTGAAGGAGGATTAGGGTTTAGATCAAGGTGGCAATCATATGAAAAGTGCCATATGATGGATAGGATCTAGGTTTAGAATTGAGATAAAGACAAAATTCCTTATGGCTAGGATTAAGAGGTTAAATGTGATGAATGGATAAGATGAAAATATAGTTTGATTTTTTGATAGGTATCTAGATTAAATTAATCTAGACAAGGAGTTAGTTAGACATGTGAAAGTGACATTTGTCACATGAGGACAAATTTAGATTATGATCCATGTGAAAAATATGAAGGGTAGGATTAGATGGAAAAGAATAAAGAAAAAATGACATTTAATTAATGGGATCATGATGAAGGGATAATAAAAAAAAAATTGGTACATAAGTGTGATCAATGACATAGTATAGGTTAACTACACCCGATCCATACGAATTCAAGACATATTTAACCCACTAAGCATTAATCCCAATACGATCATTCATTGTAAACAAAGACAAAGCAGTCATTAAAACTAACATTCTAAACCATGAAAGCTTAACAAACCTCTAATCTAAGACATTGAAACTTATCCTATTGGGGGAATGGTGTCGCATTGATGTGGAATGGTGACCCTTTCCCAATCCCTTGGATAATGATCTTCTTTTGATCGATTCTATTGAAGAAAATTGACAAAACCAATGAAAGATGTGTGATGAAACATGATTTAATGCTAAATGAATATGATGCAAGCTATTTTAACATGATGTATGCTAAGATGATTGATATGGGTATATACAAATCTACTCTAAATGAAGTTTAAGCTAAGAAGATTCAAACCCTAATTACACAATACTAAATGGATGCATTTATGTTATCATGGAAGCCATTAATCGAAGTTAAGCTAATATGGTGCAATTAAAATAAATTAAAATTATGCTAAATGTGAGTGCAAGTAAGAGTGATTTTAATAGCATAAGTTTGTTGTTAAAAGATGGATCCATTTATCTCCAAATAGTTACCTATTTATAGGAAAGCAAATGAAAAATGAAGGGCTAAGATTGAAAAAGCTAATCAATGGTCAAAAAGGAAAGAAGATGGAGGCATGGATCATGGATTCCCATCAAGAGTTGAGGATGGAAGATGATATTTAATCAAGGGCTCACATTCATCTAAACAAACATAGTTTCGAAACTTGCACAAGAATTCTTGTAAGTTAACTTGCACATGAAGTCTTGTAAGTTAACATGCACATGAAGTCTTGTGAGTTTGTTATAAGGAATAATATTCTTTTTTTTCAAATGAGTGAAGAAAGAGAATATTCTCATGGGTGAGGGAAATAGATATTTAAAAAATTAAAACAAAGTTTTAATGTGCAAAAGGGGAAGGGATGTTCCATGGGAATATTCCTTTTGGAGGAGTGTGCAAAGGAGGAATATTCCCTTGCAAGTGGGGGGAATTAGATTTATTAGTATTTTGATAATTAAATAAAGTTTCAATTATGCAAATTAGGGGAATTAGGATATTCATTAAATAATTTATTTATTTAATGGAAAGGGGAAGTGATATGATATTTAATTAAATAACTTAGGGTTATTTAAGTTATTTAATTAAATAAGAGGACTTTAGTGGTTAAATTAAATAATTTGATTTATTCAATTTAATAGGATGAAATGTTAGCATGAAAGGGGATGAATTAACCTAACTAGGTCAATTAGATTAATAGATGAAAATGAGGCAATTAATTAAATAGCTAGGCTAATTTAATCAATTAAGTGAAAAGAGGATGGGTTTTAGGAAAAAATGGTGTTAGTTAGCCAATGTGATCCATCGAGACATTTTTAAGTGTCTACATTTTTCCCCTCTTTGAAGCAATGTACTCGTTGTATAGGTTCAAAGGTTGATGTTGATTTTGATGTTGATGTTGATGCTAATAATGATGCAAAAATGAATATTGATGATCTCTTTGAGATGTTAATAACCAAGCTAAAGTTGATTGATCTGATTGATTAATTAATAACATTGTTGAGGATTCACAACAATGCAAGGATTGTGTTGAATAACACGAGGATTAGTAGGGAAATATATATCCCAATGATGATTGATTTGATAATTTGATCAAGATTTGCTAGCAAGGATAGGAACAAAGTACGTTAGATGACTTGATATTGATATGATTGAAATATGGTTGGTTGCCCCCTTGAGAGATCAATCGGAGAATAAAGTGTTCTGATCGGGCTCACAATAGGTGAAAATCAAACTTATGCTTGAGATGCTTGAGATTTCAGGTTGCTTTTGAATCAAAGAGCTGCAAATTTTTAGATTATTGAGTTGAAGATGATATAGATGCCCCACTGTGCCCTAGTGGAAGAGGGATTGATGACGTGCTAGCTTAGATATTGATGTAGATAGATTTTAGGATGTATAGATAGTCATCAGCTATGGGTAGCCTCATGTATATTTTGATATATCACACATATTTTGGATAGAATTGTTAGTAAAGATAGAAGAATAAGATGAATGGATTGGCCATTGATTTTGAGATTGATTCAAAAATTCCAACAAGTCCCTGATCCACTGAGACTTTATTAGAGATGGTAATGAGAGATGCATGATGATGATGATTTGCTCATATCTTGGGATTTGGATTTTCTATCATTCCTTATTTTTGATATAATACATAGACACGATGCATGAAGGTATTGATAACCATGATGGTGTTGTATCTAGTGTAATGGACTTTGACTCTGTAAATAGATAGGATAGTACTTGTTCACACCATGACATACGGAAACCTCGTTGGAATGTAATTTAGAAGCTTTAGAATATATCAGACCAAAGCATACACAATAGTCAACAATGTACTCCAAACAACTTTCCTACACACAACTAAGCAAATATGCACCAAGATTATTTTACAAGAACACCCACAAGCACAACAAACGAAAGATAATGATTGATGCCCCATTCCTTTCTCTCTAAATAGTTTTGATAGACATCATCAAGAGGTCCTCGCAATGGGTCATTAAGATAAATCATAAGAAAAGATCAAAGATTCCAAACAGTCAATGTTATCCATATCTCTTTCCAGTTTAATATAGCTAAGGTGATTTCTAATATTGATGCCCATTGCAGGAAGGATTCATCCTAGGACATGTTGATCAGATGTTTTGATTAGGATGAGGTGTTTGATAAGTCGTTGATACAAACTTCACTA
>VDFB02000003.1:312784295-312862079 GCA_007258455.2 Sequoia sempervirens | reverse complement strand
AATAGGAGAACCAAGAATCTCTAAGTTTTCGTAGACCAGTAACTTATTAGTTGGGCACGGAGTCAAGACTCTTTCCTAATTCACCTAACACTTGGAGTTTTCCTAATCACCTAAAACAAGACTACCTAAGAAAACACCTAAAACACGACAAAACTTTACGAAACAGGGAAATACATTACAACATAAGAAAAAACAAAATTACTGAAAGAAAATTACTCCACCTCCGAAAGGATGAAGTGCTTTGGATATTGCCCACTGCATGATAGCGGTAAGATCCTTCCATTGATGTTGCTTCTGCCTGAAAGGCTTTACTTCTCTCCTGATGGGAACTGGAAGAGGCAATCCCTCTAGGATGAAGATTCTCAAGTATTCATATATCCAAACAAAGGTACTCTAACAAAAGTCAAAATATGATGCAAAGGGAAAGTTGATACCCTGAAGGCATTGGTTTTGTTGTCGTCCATCCTTGGGATGTTGAATTCTTCAAACCAATCGACCAAGTTCCAAACTCGATTTCTATAATGTTGTAGGTGATCTTTTTTAACCTGAAAATATCCTTTGACTGGATCATTGCTCAACTCTACATCACCTTTAACACATAGGAGTTTGATTCCCATGTCTTCAACATTTTTGAGGTCTAACAAAAGTGCCTCTTTTTCAGCTTCAGTGAATTCCAATTGTACATATGGGTTCAACTGTCCTTTAGGGGAGATGATCATTTCCCCTACTTCATTGGAACAACCTCCATCAAACTATATTTTCCATGACCTTGAGTCCTCTGTCAGTCTCTTTTCAAAACAATCAATTTTTTCGATCTTCAATTTCTATCTCTGATAGAGTCACACAATTACCAAGACCCGTTTCAAGCTTTTCTTCTATTGGAACAGATGACTTGAGCAATGTAGGCTGAATCATTACCTGCTCCTTTATGACCTTGAGAATTTGATCTAGTCGTTTTGGATGATCCTGAATATATTCCAATTGAGAGATTTGTACCTTAGTCTTCATCATGGAAGCCACAATATCAAAGCTTGCTGAAGATGGATCTTGAGCAACTGACATAGTGTTCTTCTGTGAAGATCTGGGATTGGAAGTGGAAGCCACTTCTTTACCCTTTTTGTTTGATTTTCGTCTTTTTCTTCTTCTTTCTATTCCTTTAAGTGTTGAGCATGTGTGAACACATGCCTTGAAACATTTTCATGATTCACTGCAGGAGCGTACTGATGGTATTCTTCTTCTTGTTCTTGATTGATAGGTTCCTTATCAAAGTATCCTGCAGCGGAGTCGCCATCAAAGTTATCCGTTTGTGGTGAGACAATGTTTGAACTTGGTTTTGGTACAAAACTAGAATTGGAAGTAGCTTCAATGTATCCCATGATTTGGTTCATCCTCATATTCTCGTGATTACGTGGATCCTCAGTACTTGTTGTGGTTAGGCACAAAATATCGTGATGGCAAAATCTCAATCATCGGGTCTTATTGAAAATATGGTTTAAGATTATCTCTCTTTGGCTGGTACAATTGTTTTTTTTAGGCAAAAGTGGCAAGCCACTATAATATATTATTAAATATTTAAATAACGTATTACAAAAATTGATTCTAGGGAGCATACCGACAGGAAAGAACCATTAAGAAAACCTTCGGTTATAGCTCTGAGCATGGAAAAATGAAATACTTACAAAATCCAATTTGATCATTTGTACAAAGAATGTCGATGATTCAAAATTCAGCATTTTCCCAGACTAAACCTATGACAATACTTTTGGAATGAATAAAAACCCCGACCAAGTTCTTCTATGAACAATACTATCTATGAATCAACTCAAAATGTTCATTTACCCAACCCTTACAAAAATAATTGATTAATACATTTAAACCCCATACAATATTGAAGACCCATTATAAAATTCAAAAAACCCTATATGCAAAAACCCACTATAAAGTTATTATGCTTTTCCATTTGCTGAATTTTCGTTCATTCCTTTTGGTTGCAGGGAAATTCTTTCGAAGGCCCTTCGTCCATTGTTCTGAAAACCTTGAAGCTCCATGCGTGAAGACAGACAAGACGACACTCTTGCCACGATGGAAAACATTTGAGGACGATTTGCAAATTGATCTTGATCCTGAGCATTTTGGCCATGGCTTGACATTCGAGCTGGAGAATTTACCCACAATTGCAAATATAGTTGCACACTTTGATTAGCAAGATGTAGAGTATATTCTCGGAGAAAAGACAGAGCATAGAACTTGTCCTTAATCTCCAATTCCATTAGCATGCACACACTCCTATTTTTTCTTAGGGCTCGTAGCAGTATGTTCTCGTTTCTATGCTGAAGAGCAAGCCGAATGGCATAAAAAATCTCCTCAAAACCCTGACATTTTTGCACTAATTTTCTAGGGAAAAGACCATTGATAAACCCTTCTCTGCTATAGAAGTTATACTGCTGAACAACTCGAAGAATGACATTATCTATCCGGAATTGAAACTTAATATATTTCCTAGCCAGTTCCTCAATTTCATTCAGGGATTGAATTAATTCCAAAGCATTGGAGAGAAATATAGAAATCACCTGAGAGGGGAAGAGGAGGCGCCAAGCTCGAGGACTGGTAACTTCAATACCCAGGGTAATAAAAAACATTCCTCCACCCTTGCACAATCAATCATGAACATTTAATTCAACACTTCCTGTGTAATATATTCTTCAATGGGATTTTTCCACAACTTAACTAGAAAATAAACTTTGTAGTTCCAGGGATGAAGCGACATCTTCACTATTGCTTCAATAGAAAATTACAACCACTACTATTTTAAAGCAAATGCGTGCGCTACCAAACTATTGTTGAGTAAGTGGCTGGTACGATTGTTGAACTAGAGATCTAATGGAATTTTTTTTATCAAGCCGAAAGTAATCATATCATCCTCCAACTTGATGGCGTGTTCTTGCACACTCTTCAACTCTATTTCTTTTTCCATCTTGAGGAAGAAGGCTATCTGGTGCAGGAGCACCTAGGAAACACTAGGCAATTAGGAAGTCTAGGATGAATTTTTGTTTTTGATGTGTTACCATGAAGGTCATGTTGACCATTGAGATAGAGTTGGAGGTTTAAGAGTATGTCTTGCTCAGTAGTGATCAATAGGTTAAGGAGTGGAAAGGGTGGATGAGTTTAGAAACTCATTTTACTGATGAGTTTAAAAATTCATTTTACTAGGAATTGGCAACAAGTGCAAAATGGTGCATTTTGCAACTTTACCACAATGTAACTGACATGTCCGACCAAGGGGAGGCATAACTACTCTTGTTAACCTATATAAGGGGTGCCTCGACCTGGGAGAAGGTTGGAAGCTTTTGCATTATTGGAAACTTATGAATACAAGAGAAGACAGTGATAAATTGGTGTAAATTTTCTGGTTTTTGTTTTTGCTTTGAATTGTGTGTTAATGGAGTGATCCTGACACTGTGTAACATGTAGGAAGTAGTGCATTTATCTTCCAAGAATTGTGTGGAACAGTAGGTAGCTAGTTTATTCGTTTCAAGCAATCTTGTGTAATTAGTTTGTTTCTTTTAGTTATTGTTCTGACTGGCAAACTGTGAAAAATGGAGGTTTAGTTCACATTTCCACTGTACCTAGTGTACGGGCTTTTGGGGATTGTGGCTAGACTCCATGATTGTAAATATGGTAGAGTTAGGAGTCTTTAGTAGTCAGGGTATCACTGTGAGAATCTTCTCCTAGGCGAGCTAAGAAGAGTCTGACTAGAGAAGACAAGAAGTGCAAAGCACTTGGGTTGCAGGGGTGTTCATCTCCTGGAAAAACATGGTGTGGAGAGGGCAGACATGAGCCTTGAAAAGGTATTGAATGCAGGAGGGAGCTCCATCTAACCATCTGGTGTTAGTAATCTCTAACAGTTGCAGGAAGGACAAGAAAATGGCTTAAAAATACCTAATTATTGCCAAATTGTGGTTTAGGCCTGTGTACGGTCAGTTGAGGGTTAAGACCTTTAAAATCTTCAAGTGGTAGGTATAAGGACCAAGAAGCCAAAGGAAATATTTTGTGTTCTTTGGGAAAGTTAGGAGAGACAACCTATTTTCTCGGAGGTGGAGACCTAATTGGGGCTCCTAGGCTAGTAGCCTTTTTAACCCTAAATGAGGGTTTGGTGGAAGCGATGAAAAGATGGAGTTAGGTGGATCTTTCTGAGCCTTAACAGGGTGGAATGAAGTTAGTAGAAGCATCTCCGCACCCTTGCAAAACTAAGCTTTAGTTTTTGGGGAATGTTAGTCTTTAGGGTAGATTAAGGGCTAAGGAAGAGTTAGAGATATTGCACCAAGATTGACAAGGAGGCATACAAACATGAAGTAGATCCACCACGCTGAGATCTTCAGTCTCTAATGGTGGTTTGCAATGCCACCCAATCATGTGGTACCCACAGGTCCACCCCACCGTGCTCATGGAGATAGTCACATGACCTAGACACTTAAGCAAGATTCAAGCACAAGGTATAGGCTTACACACACACCAATCACAATGAATACACTTCATTCAAGATAAGGCTAGGCTTCCCAATTAGGGGCGACAAACATATATGTCAAAGCAACTCAATTCACAAAGGGAGAAGAGAAGAATTCATGCAACTAAATAATTCATTTAATGCATCAACACAAAGTAAGAGAACATTCCAACACTTGGAATACATGGCATACAAGCTACTCACACATGGAAATTACATGCCACACACGTCACTCATAAGAAGAATCAATGAAATACAAGCCATTACAATTAATATGCCAATCACTCATAAGAGGAATTTAAATGATATACAAGTCATTCCACAAGACATGAACATAGTATTCAAACCCAACACCAAAAGAGGAAGGAACATACATCTTCTGGGTGATACTCAAAATATGATCTAGATGCTAGAGTGCAAGCATAGGGAGAGTCATAACGTGTGCCCAAGGGAATGGCATCAAAGAAACTTGGAATCCTTTCATTCAAAAAGAATGCACAACTACACAAGTCTCATGCTCCACTAGCGGGCATGTTTTCCCAACCATCTTTAGCCTATAAGAGCACTAAAGGCATGCAGGGGTATCCAATAACCATAAATGACTTCCACGACTCACTCTAGTACCTAGTCTGTTATCACGGAATCTAGCAGCGCTCGTTCCATGGATAACCCCCTACGAAACTTGTCTGTTTCTTAGGATTCGTGAAGTTCAAGTACGCATAACGAGGTGATTTTTGAGCCACCTCGAAATGCGTTCCCAAGTCTTGAATAGTCAATTCGAGCGTTCCCCCTTGTTCTCCTCGCAAAGACCTTCAAAACGAGATCTTTCGCGACGTTTCACTGTTCATACTTTGCAGATTGCGAAAAATGCAGTGGCACTAAAAAAGTGCGCTCCTGCCTTGAAGCAAAATTAACTAAGTCTGGAAATGCAAGGGCGCTAAAATTTAGCGCCCCTGCATGCAGTGAAATTCCAAAAAAATGTAAGGGCGCTAAAATTTAGCGCCATTACATTTTTCTTCAACACTTAACTTTTTTTCATGTTTCTGGCACATTTCCTCACGTTTTCATGTTTTTCGTCAATCGTGCCACTTTTCATGCCTAAATTTATTGCTCGACTTGAGTTAGGTTTTTAGTTTTCATTTTCAATTAAGTGAATGAATTCGCCATTTTAGTTGTTTATATTTTATTTCCTTTTTCTCTCCTCTTGCTGTGCGAGTTCCTTTCAAACTGCAAATTCGCGTTTTGAAGATTTTCGCCATTTGCCTCTTCAGCAAGCTTCACGTTTTGCTCTGGTAGGTTTTTCATTTGGCTTCGTCTTTTCATTTGTATATGTCCATTGTTAACATACACGTTTTTGTTTCTTACATTCACGTCTTTCATTCCATTCGTGTTTTGTTCTAACCCCACACATTCTCTTCCTCCGCGTTTTCCCCTTCACGTTTTCCATTCATTGTTTGCTTTCATCGCAAGAATAATGGCAAGCCTTTGTATCCCTACGCATTATTTTCTTTGTTTTCCTAAACGCGTAGTGTTCTTCATTCGTGCTTTTCTTTTCAACACCCATCCCTATTCTTCATACGCGTTTCTTTCCTCATTCTCCTCTGTGCGCAATGTCCCTTGAGAACTTATATCTACCCAACGTGTTTGTGTTGAAATATCTTTATCTCAGAAGCTCTTCATTCGTTTTGGTAAACATTGAAAAGATCCATCATTGTGAAAGAGAATTCCTTTGACCTTTGAATGCATATGTAATAGGATGGAGACAATTTCAAAAGCTTTCATTGTTATAAACATTGCATTTGCTAAGCTCAAGTGCCTTCACCATTCCTTCTTGCATCTACATTTTAAAAATTGCCAAAATTTGCAAAAGCGCTAAATTTTAGCGCCGTGACATTCTAAAGATGTCAAAAATTGCCTAACACTAGAAAGTGTAAGGGCGCTAAAATTTAGCGCCCTTACACCAAAAACAATTTTCCCAAAATGTAAGGGCGCTTAATTTTAGCGCCCTTACACTTTTTTTAGGCTTTTTCCAATTCTTCCCAAATAAACTTCATTTTTGACTAGTGCACTCCAGAGCCTCTTTTTTTTGCATTTGTGCATCGTTTTGCGTGCCTCACCATCTGCTTCATGAATTCTCATCCTTGTGCTCATTTCGCGCTTACCCATGTTTTCTAACAATTGGTGTTTGTTCTGGCTAAACGGATTGTAGTCTACTTTCAGAGATCGTCAAATCAAGAGTGATCAGAGTTCCAGTTCCTTTTGATGACTGCTACTCAGCCTCCTTCTTCTTCGAAAGCAAAAAGCAAGATGAAGTACAAATATCAAGGCGTTTATCCGCCCACTATGGTGCTTTCAAAAGTTGAAGAAATAAAAGATACAGAAGTTGGTCATCAAGACTTGGTTGACTTCGTGAAGCTAACTAAGACGAAGCCTCTTCCTGATTCAATGAGAGCAATCGTACACAGCAATCTCCACTTGGTGGCGATGTTCCCTACGGTTGCGCATAATACTGATTTTGTTCTTCAAGTTGCATCTCATTACATCAGAGAAAGCAGAAGCGTGATTGAATCTTCCCGGCACGAGATTCTGAGACTCGACCCCGACTTCTTTGATATTTGTACTTCAAGGTCCCTCATATGGAGAAATACATTGACATCTCTATATCAAAAGTGAAATCTTCGATCTGATCCCAATAAAGCTAAACAGTTGATAAACACTCAATGGCTCAAGCCTAGATCATCTGTTTCTAGATGGCCGAAAAGGACTCCGAGAAGTGACTTCAAAGATGACGCCAAGGACATGATCACGCTTCAGCGAGTGAAGGGTTTTCCGGAATCATCCACCTTTCCGACCGGATGTATGAATACATCGATCATAAGAAGGTGCATATTGACTGGGGTAAACAAATCGTTGATGAGATACACTAACAGTTGATCAACGCCCTTCTACATTGAAGTTCTACATGACTTCTTACCTGGTGTAACGCAGCAGCTGTGATGAGACAATTCCCAGGTCTATCTACAAAAGGGAATCGGATGATGGTGCCTGTGTACAGATATTTCTATCAATTGGAGCTAAAGGAGAGCTTTCATCATTTCAGACGGGTCACTGATGCTTTCTTTGCACCTTTACTCTTCAACTTTGATCCAGCTTTGGAAAGAAGAAGAGTGTCTGATGAGGCTTATAAGGTGGTAAGTAAAGTTGGATGTATTTTTCTCCAATTCCCAACATTTACTTACTTGAGAGTAGGCTGCTACACCGGTTGTCCCTACATGCTACCACGTTATCCTTCGGATAAGTGGATTCTCATGGAAACATGCAGACAGCTGATGTCAGTGCAGAAAGAACGAAGAAGCAACCACAAGCGTGGGTTCAAGTTCCCGCTGACCATCGGCCGATATACTATCAAAACTGCACAAAAGGCTAAGTCTGTCTATGCTGAAATGCAGATCATGACTATCAAAACCTACAGGTATAGGTTTGATTTTGACTACCGAGATGTCAGAAAAAAGTTGCAAAAAGGTCACCAACACAGGTACCGTTTTGAAGACATCTGGGCAGATTGCAGAGATGAAGAAGCCATTCGCAAAATGGACTATTGCATATTGACAGTTCAACAAATCAGAGATCTTGGTATTGCTGATCTACCAGAGGATTTTGAGGATCCAGGTGATATCATAAACATTGTCTATGATGAGCAAGGCATTGCTAGAAGGCCGTTGCCTGCAATACAATGGTCTAGGAAAGAGGTTACTAGCATGAGAGAAAGGCTGAGACCAATCCTAGCCAACACAGAAGAATGGTTACATAAACATGGTCATGTAATGAAAAGTTTCAGGACAGACTCAGAAGGAGAAGAGTTCGAAGCAGAAGCACGCCAACAGCAAGAACTTCGCGACAAAAACAAATCAGTGGCCGTTCCCACTTCTTCGCGAAGAGGTCCAAGGATCAAGTTCGCTGTTGGTAAGAAAGATACCCAGGCTGTCCAAGAAATAGAAATGACGGAATCTCATCCATCTCGCTCTAAGGGTAAAAAGCCTATCCCGGAGGAGATAGATTCTGATGAAGAAGGAACTACAAGCGACCAATCCGCTGAAGATGAAGATTCAGCAGAAGCAGACTCCGATGCCGAAGAGGTTTCTGAAAGCGGACAAGAGTCTGATGAAGATTCTGAAGAAGGATCTGAAGGTGACTTTGAAGGTGAGCCAGATTTGGAGAGACAAGAGGGTGATCAACAGGAACCCGGGCATGATCGAGAAAGAACTACTTCTCCTCCTGAGAATGTAGTTGAGGAAATTCACAGAACATCGCCCGTGACTTCAAACGTTCCTCATACCCCTCCTGATTCAAGAACTCCTCCACCTCCTGTTCCCTCGTCACCTATTCCTACCACAAGCATTCCTGCAGCTGAGATATCTCCTATCCCTGCAGCATCAACCCAGCTTGATACTCCTTCAGTGACAAGCATCCATACGGTTGATATATTGTCAAGCCCTCCATCGTCCATTCCTAGCTTTCTTCGCCCACGTATGATATCACTTGAAAACGAATTCAATCATTTCATGAATGAGTCAATGCGTGATCAGCTCATGTGTCAACTACAGGAGCAATGATGACAAATACTTCTCCAATTGTCACGATACCAATGGTGAGTTCAGATGTGACAATAACTTCAGAAGTGGCAATGGCAACCGAATTGACAGTAAATCAGAAGTTCACACTTCATTTCTTCCTCCTTGGCTAATATCTCAAGTGTCGAAGCGCAAGAAGCAAATGATTTCTCCAGAGGAGCTCGACCTAGAGGAGATAGTTCTTCCAAAGGCCAAAGGGAAGAAGAAGGCAAAGGTATACTCGAGGCTGAATTTGATAAGTCTGGCCACAAATGCTGAAATTGGCATACCACCGAAGAAGGTGATGTCAATATGGAGGACTACACAGAACAAAGGTCCGGCTGGCAAGGTTACCAACGAAAGTGCAAAAAGCCGACGCGCTAAGTCACTTTGGATATCTTGGCAGGAAGGCTGGACAAAGTTGAGCAATCTCGTAACATGTACAAACAAAAGGCAGAGCATTATGCCACGTTGTAAAGAGACTTTCCGGTTCTCCAAGTAATGCACAACCGCTGACAGTGGTAAATATTGAAGATCCAGCTGTCAAGAAGGCTGAGAAATTCGCCTCCAAAGGCAGGGTGTTATATGATTTTGTTGAAAAGATCATCAAACATGGATCTCAGATAATTTTGGTTGTGGATGAGAAAACTACCATGTTGGTCAAGCTCACCACAGAGCTTGATAAAGAAAAGAGCATACTTTCCCAGGAGCGCAGAGACATGGAAAAATGCCTTGTCATGGTCGGAAATGAAACAGGTAAAGCTCAGCAAATTGGTGGAGGTTGGGGTAATTCCCGACAAAGAAAATTTTGTAGAGGTAAAATAATCACTGAAACACAGGATTCAAGTGGTTCAATCTCTCATTGAAGATCTTCACCAAATACAGGAAGATGTCGACGGGCATCGCAACATTCTTGACAAAAGTATCAGAGAGTTGCCTGGTCAACTTCTTGAAGACAATCGTATCTTCCTACGGCCACGAAATATCCCATCTTCAAGGAAGCCATCAATTTGATTACAGTTCGGACTTCTGCTAAACATTTTCAGGATACAAGGCTCACATTGGACAACTGAAGACGCATCTTGACAGGTGCAAGAAGGTTCACTCATCTGCCATGAGATCGATCACGAGAATTCACACCATAGTGGATTACACCGTTGGTCCAGATGAGAAGTTTGTGCATGAGACTAGGAGGAAATTTGAAGACTTCCGCGCCCAATGCAAAGAAACGTGAAGCAGCCCCCTATTCTCCAGTGTTAGACATTTCCGGTGCATCCCATTATGCATCTTGTAAATATTTCTCGACATTTTCGAATGTCATTTTGTAAATTGTAATTACACCAAGTCCAAAGATGTAATATTTTCAAAACAAATTACACTTTGACTTTGGGCAAAGTTAGGTGAGATCTCCTAAAATCGCTCACCTAACTTTCCCTAATTTCCTCAATCTGTTTCCTAATTTTGCTCATCTCTCTTTCTATATAATGTGAGGGATTTTCATTGTAATATTATCTTTTAGCCTTTTGCAACGAAGTGCTTCCCTTTTGTAAGCAAATTTGTGAAACTTTGCGTTCATGCTTTGTGAATGAGATTCGATCAATAAAGAAAAGGATTGCAAGCCAAACTTTGTGTTGGATTCGATACTTTTGTGAATTGATCTGATTTGGTAGTGATTAGTTTGAAGAATCTGAAAGACTCTAAGTAGTTGATGTAAACTTTGTGTTACATTTGTTATTTAGATTGCATTGTTATTTCTGTTTATCATTGATTGAATGATCTACAAGACTTTGTGCTTGTAATCATTCATGCTCTTGCATACTTTGTCGAAGGATCTACAAGACTTTGTGCTTGTAATCGTTCGTGCTAATTGATACTTTTGTTGGATGATCTACAAGACTTTGTGCTTGTAATCGTTCATGCTGTTCGAAGAATTGTTGCGTCTAAGAAGACTTTGTGCTTCTAACGTGCAAAAGGTACGCTTACAGAGATCCAACACCATAAAGCTACGGAACAACTTTGTGCCTTCGTGAGCTTTCCTTTTAATTTATTTGTTTGTTGTTAATTACTTCTGGTATCTCTACGCTTCGCTTTGATGAGATAGAGATATTGGCATTACTGCTAGTTGTTCGTTTCAGGTTATCAAGAATTCAGAACTTCCAACAAGTGAAGCATTGTAAACATCTTCTCTGAAAAAAGAGAGAAGGATGAATGTAACACACCCCCCCCACTCCATGAATTTCATGTACATTTTGTAATTACTTGTGTGATTTACTATTGTTTCTCTTAGCAATAAGAAGGGCGCCTCCCCTTTCCGAGAGGAGAGATTCATATCTCACATAGCTGTGGCTGAAGTCCAAGTTGTGTAATCTATCGAAAGCTGATTACATAATTTTCACCCAACATAGTCCTAGGGTTCATCTCATTCCATATGAACAAGGAAATATAGCCGAAGAAATAGTGAAACTCACAATGGAATTCACATCCGAAAACACAAGACATTCACACCTCTTGCGACACTATTCATATTTTTACACTAAAATAGCAAATCAAAAATTTAAACAAGCAAACGGATCCAAAACGATCTCATTCAAAGAATTCATATACATTTTTTATCATTCCCTATTATAATATACAATAATATTCTCAAAATTCCACTTTTAAACAAAGTCCAAATTTTCACACATAACCAAGGTCCACATTCGATGAAGCTTAAAAAAACTTAAAATTTCAAAATTCAAAAATTAAAATTGTAAGAATACCCTTTTGATCTAAATATGTCTAACAACACACTTTTAAAATAAAAACAACCATTTGTTTTAAACCAAACCCAATTTTCATAAATAACCAAGTTTCACCATTGATAGAGTTTGAAAAATCTTGAAATTTCAAAATTTGAAAATAAAAAATATAAGAATACCCTTTTGATTTAAATATGTCCAACAACACACTTTTAACATAAAAACAACAATTTGTTTTAAACCAAACCCAATTTTCACAAATAATAGGTTTCACCATTGATAGAGCTTAAAAAAAAACTTAAAATTTCAAAGTTCGAAATTCAAAATTGTAAGAATACATTTTTAGTCTAAATATACCCAACAACACACTTTTAACATAAAAACACCCATTTGTGCCTCTAATTAAAAATTTGGCATGATAACCCCATATTTGGAAAAATTCTCAAAATTTTCACAAAATAAATTCTACACTCTCAAATTAATCCAAATAAAAGTCATAGAATGATTCTAACATACTAACAATGCATTTAGAATCATTTAAACCCTTTAAAATCAAGTAAATATGAAGAAATGATAAAATACCTTCATTCCCAAGCAAAAAATTCAAATGAGTAGATGTTTGTACACAAGCCACGATAGCACACGAAATCGCAGCCATCACTTCCTTTCCCCATTCCTATCCAAATGCAACTAATCCCATGAAATTTCATGTCCAATTGCTCCCACAATGAACAAATCAATTTTTCCAGCAAAAGAAGGTTTTTTCCCACATTTCTCTCCCAAAAACATGTTACAACAAAAATGAATTATTTTTTTTCCTTTTTAAACTCCTTTTTCCATTTCACTTTTTGAAAAGCCATATTAAGAATTATCTTTTAATATATACTATTTTATATCATTACCTCTTTTTCCAATTTATAATCTACACAATCAATTTATAACATAAATCAACATTCAACATAAAAATCATAATTTAGGTCTTTATAAGCACAACTTAAAATTAAATAATTAAATAATGCTTATAATTTCTTAAATGAATCTAATCACATAAATTATGCAATTACAGTCAAACAGAATACACATAAACCCAATTAGTCCTTTTAAATATTAAATTCCCCCTTTTAATCATAAAATTCATTTCCTATATTAAAATTTATGGAAAAATGCAATTTAACTCAAAAGCTCAGACACTCTTTACAGGCTGACCACATAGGGGATTATGGTTTTTCAAAACATAACCAATCATCGTATCTGAGGTTTGCACTAATTAATCAAAGACATCATACCCAATTGGGTACGACGATAAGGGTTTAGGTCAAGGGTTGGTCAATGTGTTATCTCCTGTTAACCACCGTCAGGGAAGGTACGCTCAGACCTGTGAAGCCAGGTGGAGTTGATACCTGGTACCTGTAACATACACATCGCATATACATATATACATAGTCGAAGCACATACTACATCCTAACTGCAGTTAACTACCATATATATCAATTAATTGCATCATCATAGCTAATCATGATAACCTTTCACATAATCAACAATATCTAACCTTATTATAATAACATTTAACATTCAGAATATCAAATCAAAATCAAAATGCTATCTTACCCAGGTTGGAGTTAGAGAGGTGTTACAACTTCCTTGACCCTTTAGGTAACTCATGATTTACTTGAAAAGCCAAAGGTTCAATGTTATTACCCCAAGGTAGTGGGGGTGGACGTCGTTGATTTCTATCAGCATGACTAGCTTTATCGTTGTTATCATCCATTGCTTCTATATGGATCATGCAATAGGATGTCAGAGAGTCATTCTCATGTCATAAAAGTGCTAGTTTTTCTTGAAGTTTTATGCCTCGTGCCCCATGGTGGGCACCAAAAAATTGTTAGTGTTTCAATTCACACCTCTAGAGTGTGTATTGGAAACAAATATCTATGCACATTATTGTTTGGTCTTCAAATTAGGAGGGGAAGCTCCCTCTTTTGCTGATATGCATAAAAAGTAAAAGTATTCTAAGTTCCTATCTTTTTGACTCGGCTGGTAGAGGTGCAAGGTTATAAAAATAAATATATTGCAGCTAAGGTTTTCTCTAGTTTCTGCAGATCTTAACTACAACTAGGTTAACGCTAAAACTATCTTATCTCCTCTAGAAAAATAGAGCAAGAGGAATTAGGATCAATTAAGAATGGTTGATGATAAAATCTATCTCAGGATTCCCAAGGAGGTGGAACACTCTATCCGAGGTGTGGGCTGAAATAAAGGTTATTGGAAACAACATGAAACGATAAGATAGTTCTCAGAATTCCCAAGGAGGTGGAACACTCTATTCAACGTGTAGGCTGAAAAGAAGATTATTGG
This sequence comes from Sequoia sempervirens, assembly GCA_007258455.2. Lineage (NCBI taxonomy): Eukaryota > Viridiplantae > Streptophyta > Pinopsida > Cupressales > Cupressaceae > Sequoia > Sequoia sempervirens. Next base: position 312,847,871 of record VDFB02000003.1, on the reverse strand, counting down.
AAACAAACATGAAATGACAAAATTGTTCTCAAGACTCCCAAGGAGGTAAAATACTCTATCTGAGGTGTAGGCTAAAAATAAGATTACTAGAAATGACATCAAACGATAATCTTTATCTCTAAATTCCCAAGGAGGTAAAATACTCTATCTGAGGTGTAAATATGAAAGAAAGATTATTAAACTAGAAATAGTAAATCTGGGACAACAAATTGCATAATGAAACACACACACAATAAACGATCAAACCGGCTTTATATTAAACAAAGTGAACAAATATTGAATAACAATATTGCAGGAAAGGTGGAACAACAATTTTCTATCATGAGTAAAAGTTAAAATACAATGAGCAAGGGTGCTCTTATTTATAGAATCTCAAAGGAGTAGGGAACCCTAAAATCTCTTTGAATTAACATTTATTCTTGCCATCATGCAAAATTTATTCCTATGTCTAAATAAAGATAACCTAACAATTAACTGGAAAAACTACCCCAGTTAACTGATTCTAAATAAACTAGAAGTCCATATGTACATAGGTATCTCCAAAATAGACATGCATGATTGTGGGACAGTGAGTTAACATGGAAAGAGGCATCAATTTAACTGTTGTGTTTAATGTCTATTTGGAAGAGGTGGGACGTCTTGAATTAGTAGTTCATTGGTTGAGATTACGAGCAATCAACTCCTCCAAGAAGTTGTTAACTGCCTCATCATCCGGAGATCATCACACATGCCTCAACTATCAGTTTACTGCCTATCAGCAACTTGAGCAATCTTGGAAATATCTACACACTTCAACTAGCAGTTCACTAATTGGTAACTTTGGTGGCTCTGTAACTAGAGTGATGATCTTTGTTTCTTCTACAACTTGATGCTTTTGACGCTTTTCTTGATTCTTCTTGTGTTGCATGATGAAACCGTGAAATTTGACTGCGAACACTCTAGCTATGAGAAATACCCATGAACCCACAACACACACAAAATTCCAATGGTATTCAACCCTCTAAACTAGCCTTGGAAGGCTACCAGCTATACAAGGTATGAAACCACGTGGACTTTGAGTGACTACGCCTGTCAAATTGTTGAATCAACCCTCCAGATGCGCTTGATGCAAATCGGTGTCAACTTTTCTTATGGAATCGTGAATCAAGACCAATTTGGTCTTGAATTCAGTTTAAGTGAATTACATCCTAAAAACCTAGACTGTTGACTGTAAACACGGATATGTTCTGACAACTTTTTTCGGTGAGCTAAAAATAACTTCTAATGAGGCTAAAAATAGCCTATCGAGGGGAAATTTTTTACGAAAAATTTTGAGATGTGGATTTTGTAGAGAATATATTTCTAAGCAAACCCTCAACGTGAGAAATTTGAAAAAGTTCTTTTTCGCTTGCCATGCAAAGACTTCTCAGAAAAAAACTGCAGGGGGCAGCAAGGGCTTCAGAAGCTTTTTCTCCTGAAAAATTCTGACATATGGGTTTTGTAGCCACCAATGTGCTGACCAACCCCAGTTTCTCTGTTTTTCAAAATGATGAATTTTTCTATGGCATGCAAAGAAATCTTCAAAAAAAAGAAAAACTTCAAAAAGAGGGAAGTACTAGGGCAATTTTCTCGAAAAAATCTAGAACATGGGTTTTGTTGCCAACACTGTGTTGATCAAACCCAGATGACCAAATTTGTGAAAAAATGTCGTTTACTTGAACATGTGAGAGAAAAACTAAGACAAGGATAGAAGAAATATGAGGGTTAGAAGATAAAAGCTATAAAGTGCCTTTGTCAATCCTTAGGAAAAATGCCTCCTTCAATCCTCAATCTGATAAATTCCTAGCAAGAACGTGTTGGAAAAATGGAGCATGAAATATTATTCCTCTGTGCAACCTGAATGGAGAACCTCGAAGAACACTGAAAATTTCCTTCGTTTGATCCTTCAAAAGGCATTGGAGAGAAAATATTTGATTTTAGCTTCAACCTACAAGAAATATTGAAGTTGTGACACCTATGCTTGAATAAATAAGCATTTTGGAGGTGGTAGTGCTAGTTAGGTAGGTGCGCCAACCCTAATTGAGTTAATCCTCGTCCATGACTTGTGAACTGAAGTTATCCATTAATTTTGGATGCCATATGTGTAGAGGCAAACTAATGTGTTATGGAATTGGTAAATTTTACACAATTCAGGGGTGTACCAAGTTGAACAGTCCTCTTGACATTGCAAGCCTACATTAAATTATCAACTGAGGTGCAAAACTTATGATGGTACTCCACTATATGTGTCTTCATAGGCTTGTGATAACCTAAACTACCCTTCACAAACTTATTCAAACTATTCTACTTTGCTGGAATTTAACAGAATTGCAAAAATAATAAAACTAGTTATAGAACTCAGTGGCTATGGGTACCTGCAGCATAAGTTGTAGGTGACTGCTAAAAATTTGTGAATGCAAAATCAATTTGAAACTTTTAAAAAGATAAAATAACCAATCCTAATCTCTAGAGAACTATGATCTAACTCTATTTATGAACATTCACGACTTAACTTAGAACCATAAACCATGTACTTGTAATGCATGTGTAGAGTAATGAAAACATAGTTAATGAAAATACATAAATAAATAGAGAAGTAAATGAAGTGAAGAACAGTACCTAAGTGGCCAGCTTAGAAGACTGCCTCACTTAGCTAAAACCAAATCTAATTCAGATTCTCGCGCATCCATGCATCATACAATTTCATTCATCGCACAACACTAGATATTTAGACAAAATCCTTCTTGCATATTTTATTCCATAATATCATTGTAACAACATGTCTTTGGATAACTCAAAAACTAGAAAACTACTAACTAATAATCAGTTGTATCCATCAGCTAACTGAACTATAAACTCATCCCCTAACTTTATACAAAACGGGGAGAGTCTTATTCGAACTACCAACTAACTAACTAACTGCAATCATAAATCTCACTCCTAGATACAAGGATGTGATATGATGATTGACATATTCATCTAACTAAAAAAGAGACCTATTCAAATAAGGATAGCTTGCATGTGAAACACATAGACAAACGCCCAACATTCAAGAACATATATCTTCTAACATTTAGTCCTTCCATAATGACCACGCTCAGCTCCACAACTTCTTGTACTTGATCGACTTAAACTTCATTAATCCCCTGTTCTGATTCTTCGGTGCTTGCCAAATAATCCTTACTGGTTACCACATGTTGAGTCTACAAAGAGATTAATCCACACACATACATATGCAACTAACCAATTATAATTAAATCACAACATTTCATCCATATACATATATATTCATATTTAAACCATTAAATGCTACAAATATTTCACCATATTCATTTCCACAAAAATGGGTTCAAGGTTGCAAGGTATATATGATAGGATAACTTATTATGGAAGTATTGTCTAAGAGATAGTTTAAAAACATATATAAAGTGTCTTAAAAGTATATGAAAAGCAACAAAAAGATACTAATAACAGACCCACCAATATGCAAGAGGTAGCATGCAAAAATCACAACTAAAGTTTAAATGGTCAAACTTTGACTTTTGGCACCGAAGCTTGAGAGAGTTAAAATTTTTAAAGGATTTTCAACTTTCGCTATGATGAACTGCCACAATTTGACCCTAAATTTTGGATGCCCGGCTGATCCTAAAGATTAGTTGATAGATTCATCGTGTAGTTGGAACAAGTCTGACAAGATGTTGCTAGGAGCCGTGAGTGCTAAAAATTGAATCTGGTGCCTTGAATTCTAGGGCGCCATTTCCCAAAAGGGTGTTTTTTTCACCAGACATCCATTTTTTGGATGTCTTATCAGTCTCTTCAATTTGACCCTTCGTGCTTCAATCTGTAGCTGTCGATGAATGACGACTCCCATGAACATGCTGAGACATGGAACAGAAAACAAGTTCAATTACGGAGAGAATGACTTGTATTTCAACGTCTGAAATTTGATTTATGATGCTAAAATTCAAGGGTGCCCCTAACTTGCAAGGGCACAATTGACCTTTTGAGATACATTTTGTAATTTGTAACTTTTGACAAAATGCTCCAGTTTGTCCCTACCTACTGAGAGTTGGACTACTTTGATGTTCGTGCTGATGATCTCATCGCGGAGATTGAACAACTTTGAAGAGATGATCCTGGGAGTGACGAAGTCAAAAGGCTGCATCTAATGCCCCAGAAAGTTGGGCACCTTTCTCAAGGAAGGTGCATTTTCTTTAACACAACCAAATTTTCATGTTTTTCAACTTGCCTTTGTCTTCGGTGTTTTACGCTTGATGTTCATTCATGGGTGTTTGGCAAGTCCCGAGAGCTAACCGCTAGATTCACCGCGTAACTGGAAGGATTCTGAGAAGATCTCTTGAAGAAGATAGTTGCCGAAAATATCATCTGATTGACCATAAGGCTAGGCACCCTTGGCCTGCAGAGGTCCATTAGACATTTTGACTTTCATTTTATCCTCTGTTTTACGTGCTCCCTGGATCAACAACTACTATCATTCGATACATCTTATGGACTGGAGAATAGATTCATCGTAAAGTTGGACTGAAGCCGGGAAGATCATCTAGAGATGGTTATTGCAAAAACTGCCATTTGATGGGCTTTATTCTTGGGCACCCCTGGGCTATAGGGGTGCAAATTCCATAATTTGATTGTCGTCTTTGACGTTTGTTGCCTTCAGCAACTTCTGCCTCTGTCATCATTTTCTGGTGTTTGACAAATCTATTGGATTCGCTAGAAAGCTGACAAAAATCCAAAGAAGATGATTGGTTTTGCAAACATTAACCACAACATTTTACCTCTCAAATTCAAGGGCGCCCATGCTCCAAACTTGATGATTTTCACCTTTTCACACTTCACGATCACCGTGTTGCTAGGCTGAGTTGACTGTGTTGAAGCACTACTGGTGCTGACGCAAGTATGTTCACCATTGTGACTACATTCACCATTTTACGTGTACAGATACTGCAAAGTTGACTTGGGCATTGACTGCACAGGCATCTCCCTTGTAGCAAGGTGAAGTGTTTCCAGACTTAGAATACTTTTTTTCATTTTTCACCATTTGAAAATCCCCTCTGTCGCGCAGCATCTTTTTGAGAATCTTTCGCCATAGAATCTTCGCTGAAGATTTTGACACCTGGTACTAGCCATCTGCCATTGTCAACCTCAGAGGTCCTAACTTTTCTCCTGAAAAAGTGAAATAGACCCACAAGAGCTAAATTGAATTTTTCTTGATTCTAACTTCACCAATGTGATTGTGAAGTGAAATAATCCAATCAAAATTATTTTTAGTCATTTATGGAAGGATCCTATTTTTTAGGGTTTTTCCTTAAAACCCTAGTTTTCAAAATTTTCAAAATTTTCCATTATCTCCCAGACAATAAACCCACAAAAATCCCATGCTTTGTTTGACCTAAAATTGACTTTTGATGATAATTTTATAAGATTTAGACCATTTTAGTCAAAATTCCTTATTGAAGCAAAATTTTTATTTTGGGTACAACAAATAACAGTGTTCAAAATTTTAAGAGTTGTCCTCTTAGTTGCAAAATGTCCTCCATAAGGTTCATCATGACATGCTTTGAGAATATCATGGACTTCATCCTCTTTGATGCACCTTTGATGCAGGAGCATCACTTAATCATGTGTTTTTGATGCTTTGTTTTGATGATAAGTGTCATGTGAGTTGGTTCAAGTTTGGGAGGTCCATTGGGATCATAAGTCCAATGGGTTAGATAGTTCGAATAGGCTAGAAATTCAAATTGTGATTTTCCCACCAAAAGTGCAATTTGAATTCTAGGTGATGTTTTGGCTTCCTACAAGGTTGGGAGTTTGTTCTTAACTCTTGGTTTTGGTTTTGCTGAGTCTAATAAGGTTTGGAAGACCATGGTTTTCCTTGTAAATTTCCTTTTTTAATGTTTTATTATAATGTCTAGGTTGAAAGTTGCAAAAGGGAAAAAATGTCAAGTTTAATGACATGGATATTAGGTTTGTTGATGAAAAAAGACTTAGACTCAACTTGTAACTATTTTTGATGTTCTTTTAGGCTAAATCAATGAAAAACACGCTCCAAGAACTTGAGGAGAAAGATTTCATGAGATATACCCTGTTTTGACAATTTTTCCTTAAAAAAATAGTAAAAAATAGATTGGTACAAACATGTACAACATAATTTCAGGTATTTGATTGCATGGAATGATAATGGCATGTCATAAGGTTCAAATTCAAGTGGTTTGAAGTGATTTCATTGAGTTTTTCTCAAGTTATGGAAAAAATAATGCTCATTGCCTTGTTTAGAAACTAAGGTTTTCAGCAATAAAGATTTGCTCATATCTTTTAATTCAACTGTTGGAAAATTATGAAATTTGGTACATAATTTTTGTAGGTATTTTTGCACATTCCCTCTAAAGGGCAGGTGGTAATTCATTATTTTGTGAGATTTATTGAAGACATTGTGTATTCTTGAGCAATGGGACTGTGTAAACCTTAGTCTTTGTGAGGGTTTTGTTGAAGATATATTTTTTTAGTTAACCCCTATCAAGTAGAGTTAGAGGGAGGCTTGTAGAGTGTGAACAAGTGTCTAGGATCTAAAAAATGTCAAAGCAAGTGAATGTTAATGCCTTTTGAGAGTGTGAGCTTAGGAAAATATGTTAAATAACAGTTTGTGGGGTGTTATTTGCTGTCACCATTGAAAGATCAGAGAATCTTGTGTTTTCTATTGTAAAACCCACATTTTCATTGTTCTTTATAGTCCATTGTGTTTGAAGTTAGTTTTCCTCTACATCATTTTTTGTACCAGAGCTAGTTAAGCAAGAAAGTCAATATTAGGGTTAAGCAAGAAAAGAAAGATGCCTCCAAGAAACGTTGAAAGGGTGGAAAAAAGGATATCAACATAGTTGAGAGAAGCCTTTGCTAGATAAATGAGGGAGATGAGAGTCAGTTTGGATGCAAGACTTGATACAATTGAAGCTAACCAAAGAAGAGGAATGGTTACAAGAGATGTGAGTGACCAAGAAGAAGAAGTAGTAGATAAAGCACCTCAAGAAGAACCTCAAGAAGAGAGGGATGTTGATGAAGTGAGGTTGGAAAGATTGTTGAAGGCAGTCAAGAGTGAAGGAACCAAGGTGAAGGTGGAACTGCTAGTATATATAGGTATTTTGAATGGTGAAGAACTCCTAGATTGGATAGGGGAGTTGGACAAGTACTTTAAATTGGAGGAGGTACCTAAAGAACAACAAGTAAAGTTGGGTAGGACCAAGCAGAAAGGTCATGCATCCCTATGGTGGAATTACGTTCAGGAAGACATGAAAAAGAAAGGAAAATCCAAGATTACTTATTGGGATAGGATGGTTGCCAATTTGAAGGGAAAATTCATGCCTAGTGACTACATGACTCAGCTATGTAGGAAGTTGCAGAACTTGAAACAAAAGGATATGGGAGTGAAAGAGTACACTAAAGAGTTTTATAAGTTGAGTATTAGATCAGGACATATGGAAGATGATACTATTAAGATTGCAAGATACCTTAATGAGTTGAAGTATAGCTTGCAAGATGAGTTGAGCCTTACAAGCCCCAAGAAACTTGAAGAGTGTTATCAGTTGGCCTTAAAGGTTGAGGAGAAGTTGAATAGGAAGCAAGAAATGTAAAACAAGAGACAGAGGAAGGACTTACATAGGTAGAGGTCAATATGTTGATAGAGGAAAATCACAAAGAGATCAAGGTGAGTCAAGCATCTCACAAGAACAAGCACCAAGTTCAAGAGGGGGTTTCAGAGGAAGAAGGCTTAACTTTAGGGGCATATTTGGACAAAGAGGGGGATTCAATGGCTTCATAAGGAAATGCTACAAGTGGAACAAGTTTGATGGTCATCAAGCTTGGGAGTGTCCAGAAGAGCAAGAAACTACCACATTTAGGAATGAATGGAGGACTCAAGTTGCTCAAGGAGGAGATGAAGAAAGTGTTAAATCCTCACCATCACCAGAAGAACCAAAGATAGGAGAATCCTTGCTGATGAGAAGGACATTGATCAATGTGCCAATGGAGAAGGAGCCACCACAAAGGAAGTCATTATTCAGGACTATTTACAAGTGCCAAGGTAAGTGTTGCAAAGTTGTTCTAGATTCAGGTAGTGTGAACCCCAATCCTAGACCTACACAAACATAGGAAACACACACAATATTAGATCCATATGCAAGTTAGAACTAATATTTCCCATGAAATTCATCTACAATGCTCAAAATAGGAAAGAAATGAAGAAAAAAACAAGAAAATCTTATTAAATCCTATTTAAGCATGCAAACTCTCAATCCCATGGGAGAATTGGTGCCAATTTGATGTGGAAATTGGCCCTTTTCCAACTCCTTTGCAAGCTTGATGAATATTGATCCACTTGATGATGATGAACAACGTGCTTCCTTGATGAAATCTACAATAACCTAGCTATGATGATGGAAAAATGCTATTGAAATGGATGAATTTTCTCTAAATATGAAGATAGTAACTTTGCTCTAAGTTGTGGATCCAAAATGAGAAGAAGAGCCTTCTATAAATAGAAGAACAAGATGGAAGAATGTGGGATCATTCAACATCCAATGCCCAAATTCCACTTGTCAAGATGTGAATGGAGGAAGGATGAACACATTTTGATGAATGTGCACAATAAATGATATTAGGTGGAATTTCAAATTTGTGAAATGACATGTTGGAGGGAGAAAGAAATGACTTAAATTCCACATGGCTCAATGCACAAGGACATGTAAGAGGAAATGAATGCCTTGTTGGAAGGACAAATCCATTTGGAGGGATTTTCAAACTTGGAGGAATATTCCCTTTTGATGCCATGTTGAAAGTAATTAGGGGAATTAATAAATCAAAAGAAATGATTTATTGCACAAGTTGCAAAATCTAGAGGATTTAGGTGATTAAGACTTAAATTAATCAATATTTGATTAATTTAAAAGGAGATTAGTTGATTTGACAATTTTGACTTAGACTTTTGGATTAATTTAAATCAAAATGAGAGGAAAATGACTTAGACTTAATTAAATAAAGATTTTGATTTATTTAATTAAAAGGAGATGATGTTAGATTAAATTAAAGATTGATTTAATTTAATATAATGACATTATGGATTTAATTAAATAAAATGAATTATTTAATTAAATGGAGATTAGAGGATTAATTAAATAAGATTGATTTATTTAATTAATAGGAGATGAAAACTTAATTAGATAAATTTGATTTATTTAATCAAGGGACGAAAGGTGATGAATTTAATCAAATAAGGGTTATCTGATTAAATGACTAGCAAAGAAGATGATTCAAGACAAAATGATGTTAGTAATTAGGATCAAGTGTATCGGTATATTTTCCATGTCTACATTTTTCCACTCTATGAAGCAAAGTACTCGCTGCGTTGGTTCAAAGAATAAACGGCCAAGATCAAAATTCAAAAAAAAATCAATTTTCAAAATTGCCCCACTGCTGCCCCGATGAGAAGAAACATGTTGATATACTACCCCCTCGAGAGATCGGATGAAAATTTTGATTTTTGGGTCATCTCGTGAAAAAAGAGGACAAGGTGCTCGACGAGTCCAGAAAGGGTCTGGGATGCGAAAATGTAAAAAAATGCAAAAAAAAGATGCAAAACTGCCCCTGGTTGGGTGAAAATAGGATCAGGGGTCCAAAACTTTAGTTGGACGGCTAAACAGGGTCAAAAAACCCTAAATTTTAGGCTTAAAATAGGCCTTGGGAACCACCTCCAATTCATTTGCACACATAGCCTTTAGAATTCTTGTGATTTGAGCTCTGAGCATTGATCAAGATGGCACAACGCGTGCTTCCTCGCCACATTTCTAAGCGCGTGCGAGTGTTCCAAAGGCTTCCTGGCACAGGACCGGCGGTAAGTCATTGCTCCGACTTCGTTTTTAAATTTTTGAGTGCATTTATTAGCGTCTAGGAGTCAACGAAGTCAAGCGGTGCTATATAGCGGCGCTAAAAAGCTCAAATCAGCGCCACACGGGCCTAAATTGCGTCGTTGATGCAATTTGCACTACGATGATGGAGTTTAAATATTAGGGTTTTGGTGCAAAGTGCGCTGCATATGAAAATAGCGTCGCGACGGTGCTATTTGAAATTTAGGTCTAGGAGTCAAACTAGGTCGCTTGCAAACTGTGTCACGGCGGTGGAGTATGGAACTTTTAGGCTCTTAGCGGCGCCATATAGCACCACTGACCTCTTCAAACTGTGACGCATATGCAAATAGCGACGCATATGTTGATTTGGTTGCATGAACTTCAAATAGGATCATGATTTTCTACGAAACTTGACGCGGTGACTTTCTTGATGCAGGAGGACATGGAGCTGGTCCACTCACGAGAGCACCGATCATCCCTTTTGGCTATATTGACCCAGGATCCCCCTTTAGACGAGGTACTCTAGGAGCACCTAGGGGCGATTGGCTTATGGTACGTGGCATATGCCCTAGTTATCCAGACACATCTGGGCCTAATGATAGCACTAGAAGAGCGCTAGCACAGCGAGACTTCTTCCTTCCACCTCCCCACAGGTGAGGTCACAGTGACCTTGGAAGACGTGTAGCTCATTCTACGCTTTCCGATCTAGAGAGAGAGAGTGATTTATGATGTGGAGGCTGAGAGGGATACTTGCTATGATATCATGGGCCTAGACAAGATTATCTTTTTAGAGGACGAGATCGAGCTAGAGTGGTACAGGCATGTGGTACCGCCTTTCAGATTGATAGTAGCTGCGATCATCTTAAGACTCGTGGCACCAAATCAACATGGGTGATACTTCAGCCCGAGATGGGGACTTGCTTGGGAGTGGATGCTCTGATGGAGGGAGTGCTTTGCCTAGGGGCCAGTGATGCTAGCCTCCCTCTACCACAATCTACACGAGCTTGCATATTACGATAGCCAGGCTATTGGATCGGGAGTCACACTACTACACATTTGGGCCTGGGAACACATTGTAGTGCTCTGCTCTATCAGATTTACACCAGTTGATATGGAGTCAGATGATCCCGTTATTTGGAGATACAGGGGTTCTCTTAATTTTTCTCATACAAGAGTAGCAGGGATTCAACATTGGTGGTGGGTCATTGACGAGATGACAATTTTCACTTAGAGACCCTACCTTGGGCAGCCGACATGGTATGACAATGTATAGTAGAAATTCTTTGCCAGGAAAGACCAACTAATGCAAGGCCATGATCATACCATGATAGAGTGGTATCTTCCAGATCGCATTGCTTTCCAGTTTGGGGACACACAGGACCATCCCAATGACCAGTACATGGCCATCTTCGTCTATACTATGAGGGAGACAACATGGGGTCAGCCGATCCTGGTAGCGGATGCAATTCAAAGCTTTATGTAGCTGGTGGCCAGACCATGGCCTTATGATTAGGGACAGGCAGACCTGGGCACGACAAAGGCCTATAGGGATTGGTTCCGACCTCCAATCATATTGCTAGTGCTAGGCACATAGATATTGAGGAGGAGACCCATAGGCCGAGTTGCAGGGCGGGGGTGGGGCCGAGCAGGTAGGGGAGATGACAACAAAGGCAGAGGGGGAGGTGGACCACCTCCACACTAGCCACACCAACACCACGATCAGAGAGGGCTTGGAGATCAGGGGCATTAGGATCAACCCAAGGACGGGGATAGGCAGGACCAGGATAGGCAAAGGACACCGCCCAGAGATGGTCATCAGGACCAACCACCCATCCAGCCACCACTGCAACTAGATCCAAGGGATGGGAAGATATTACAATTGTAGGCATAGGTTTCTACCATGACGGCTGAGTGAGATCAGGCCCGTGCAGAGTGAGACCAGGCCATCCAGTAGAGACAAGCTGCAGAGCTCAGGGCTACACATGAGATGGGCCGCTGGTAGTAGCTTGAGAGCATGGTTCCATCCTCCTCTCGGAGCTCAGTTTCTTTATGAGCATATAGGGAAGCAGTCTGAGAGGCTGACTATTATAGAGTTCATTATCATCAGGTCATGCCCCGAGCGTCCTAGGTCCCATATTTTTCACTGAAGATAGGGTACCGGCTTCCAAAGGATCATGGAGAGAGACCGCCTGGCGAGGGGAGCAGCCAACAGGGCTAGCTCACTTTTTGATCAGAGACAGTATTCTTTTTGCGATCCATGGGCTCATTTTTTATAGCCCCATGGGCGATTTGTACCATATTGATTGATATACGCACTTGATCTCGATTTTGTACCATGACAGTGTATATTATTTTGATGATATATGAGATGATATGATATTATTCATTCTGATGTGATGTGTTCTATTCTATTTATGCATTCATGGGTGGATTTTATTTCATGTGATATATTTATGACTTTATTCTATATGATGTGATGATTCTATGTGATGATGTTATGATATGATGCAATGTTTTATGGATACATTTCTTTTTCAAAATCTTTCTATGTGCTTTTTTGATGATGTATGCAAATGTTATGATATAGATTAACAGATCTATATTATGTCCTATATGATGATGAAAAATGCATGGTGATGATTTATGATGTACCATGATTATGCGATGAGATCTTTTCTTTTTCAGTATCTTTTCCGTTATGATATAACGATGTATGGATGCAAAATGGATGATGATACTCATATGATGATGCATTGATGTGCATGATTTGATGCGATGATGCATTTTATAATGATGTCTATGTATTAATGATGATGATGCTTATGTATATGACATGATATGATGTACATGGTATGGTAATATGCAAATGGATGATATGTATGATTATGTAATGGATGTAAATGAGTTATATAATGATGTATATGTGATGATGTAATGGATGCTTTGACTATATGATATGAGATAATGATGCCTATGTGATGGTTCCCTTTATGATTATGCAACAAATGCAAATGTATGGTTTATGAGATGCTTAGAATAACCAACTATATTATGCAATGATGAAATAATCAGTGTTTCCTATATGATATGATATGCATTATGCAGTATATTGATGGTTTGTGCATGCAGGATGGATGCAATGGCGATTATTTATGATTAATTGTCATGGTACCATGTTAGCGCATAAAGAAGATAGAAGAAAGCAAGAGACTCCACCAAGTCAAAATATGATGAAGATGATTCGCTTACCAAGGATTGGGATTTTAAAAGGACCATTTACCTTATGTTTGATAACACACATAGGCACGATGCATCAAGGTATAAAGAACTAGGATGGTGTTGCACCTAGTGTGATGGACTTTGACTCAACAATTAGATAGGAGTACTCCTATTCACACCTAACACACTGAACCCTATTCAAAATGCAGTTCAGATATTCCAAACATCTCAGACCAAAACATAGAAAGGCAAGCCTTCCTATGTGGTCAATAAGATATCTAAAACATCCTCCCTACACCTAAACAAAGCACGTATGACCAAGGTTATATTACAAGAATATCCCACAAGCACAACAGATAAAAAGATAATGATCGTTGCCCCATTCCTTTCTCTCAAAATCCCTTCATTTGAGACATCATCGAGAGGTCATTGAAATGAGCGCAATAAGATAAGCCAAAAGACAAAGATAAAGTAAACAAATAAGCTAATGTTCTTCAATACCGCTAGCCAAGACTAAACTACGGTGATGCCTAATGTTGATGTCCATTGTAGGAAGGATGCATCCTAGGACATGATGTTATCAGATGATTTGGGATTGATTGGATGATAGGCTATTGACACAAAGAGTTGACTAACTTGTTTACATACTGACCTAGACTTGAGACCTTGACATTTTGAGTTTTCACTTTTAACCTGCTAGACTTGTTTCTGATTGTTTCACCAAAGGTTGAGGGTGATGACCATTTATTATGAGTGATGTTTATTGTGGGTGAAAGCAAGATGAGACGGGTGGAATTTTCAAATATTTGGATGTTTTTGGTGTTTTTTGAAATGTTTTGAGTTTGTTTTTGGTATTTTTGAGATTTTACAAATGTTTTGATTTTCAAATTTTCAAATGGTTTGGGGTTTTCTGAGATTTTGACCAAGAGACTAACCTAACGACCTATCCTAGGGGCCTCAGGGGCTGATCAATAGATTAGCCTTTCCTACATTATACATGCAGAGACCACATAATTCGACTGACATAGACTCAATTATTGATAAGATATGAACATATGGATTGCCAGTTTATTGTGACAAACTCCTAAAGGACTAACCTAAGTGTCTTGGGGGATGATCAAAGATCAACCTTACCTATGTTCAAAGCTCAGAGACAATATAGTTCGACAAGACGACTCTATTTTTTGACTTTTTAACTAACATTTTGACCTATTTTTGGATTTTGATATGTTTTGAATGTTTTTGGATTTTTTTATTTTTCTTGATGTTTTTGAATTTTTTGATTTTTCTAATGTTTTTGGATTTTCTGATTTAGGGATCTCAAGAACATACAAAAATCTGATCCAATGAGAACATGCCCCTAGCATGATGCAATAGACTACTCTGATAAAGGCAGGAAAAACTAACCTTGAGAATGGGTCGAGTAGTACTAGGAGGGATCATGACATGAACACAGGACCAAGCTATGATGTAGACGTGGATGGGTGATGGGTGATGGATGAAGATATGTAATGTGATGGATGATGGAAGTGTAATGGATGGATGATGCAGAACGAACCGTGAAGATCCTGGTGGATGGAAAGTGCTTATCTACACATGGCGCTTGTTTGCCAGGTTTTCACCAAGGTACTTGCCCAAAGCGCCACCGAAGTGGTTTTCACTAGAGGATGATTTTTTCTTTACTGCTTTTAATCGTTTTTCTATTTTATTTTTTGGATTTTTTGCTTCTTCTTTTTTTTTTGTCACCAAGACACCTGTTTTCCAGGTTTTGATCAGGGTAACCATTTTTTTAGGACATTTTCTGATTTTTTTTTGGTTTTATACCTGGAAAGATTAGGCATAAAAAAATTTGAGATGGGAGTTGTTCATGGGCTCCTGCAGAGGCTTGCCTTCGGGTGTTGATAACTGATATTCCCCTGACTTATAGCTCACTGTGATGATGAATGGCCCCAATCAATTGGGTTCAAACTTTCCCTTACCATTTGGATTTGGAACATTCTTATGATTCTCCTTCAACACAAGCTCTCCAACTTGAAAGACTCAGCCTTTGATCTTCTTGTTATAACTCCTCTTGAGTCAGTTTTGTTATACCTGCAAGTGGTTTAAGGCCTCCATTCGCCATCCATCTAGCAATTCCAGCTCGTTTAGTCGTGATACCCGATATTCCTCATCCGTGATGAGATTTTGTAGTGATATCCTTAGTGACGGGAGCTCGATCTCAATGGGTAATATGGCTTCTGACTCGTAGACTAGGGAGAAGGGGGTGGCACTTGTTGGTGTGTGGATGCTTGTTCAATAGGCCCATAGGGCAGGATTTAATTGGAGATGCCAATCACGGCCAGCTTCATTGACCGTCTTCTTGAGGATTTTTAGGATGGTCTTATTTGTAGCCTCAGCTTGGGCATTTCCTGGAGGGTAATACGGAGTGGAAAAGCGATGGATTTTGAATTTCTGGCATAGGTCACGAACATCCTGATTCTTAAAAGGTGTCCCATTATCTAAGATAATGGCTTGAAGGACACCGTAACGAAAAATTAAGTAGTTTAGGATGAACTTTGATATCTTCTTTCATGTGATGTATGTCATTGGGATGGCTTCCACCCACTTGGTGAAGTACTTAGTGGCAGTGATGATAAACTTGTGTCCACTGGATGAGGTGGGAGTGATTTTTCCAACGAGATCAATCCCCCATTGCGAAAAGGGCCATGGTGTGACAATCGGATGGAGCTCTTGGGTTGGTACATGGATGAGGTCCCCATGCTACTGACATTGTAGACACCTTCTGACATAATCATGTGCTTCTCTTTCAATGGTAGGCCAATAATACCCTGTCCTCAAAATTTTCTTGGCCAAGGTCATACCACGCGAGTGTGAACCACAAATTTCGTTATGTACCTTGGTTAAGGCAGTCAATTCCTCCTCAGCATTTAGGCAATGTAACAGGGTTCCTTCAATGCTTCTACGGTAAAGGGAATCTCCTAGGATGACAAAACAGGATGCTTTTTTGATAAAGGCTCTCTTGAGGTTCGGGGTTATGTCAGCTAGGAGGACTCCTATTCTCAGATAGGTGTGTATATCATGGTACCAGGGATCACTGGGACCAACGATTTCACACACAAATTTAGACTTTGTTACCTCTAACGTAGGCATGAGAAGCTTCTCTATGAGGAATTATTGCTTTGGGATGTCACGTGGGATTTCTAGGAGTGATATGATTGTAGCCATTTCAACTATCGCTCTATTGTTTGCTCTTGGTAGTTGCTCAAATGTAATATCAATGAAGAACTCCTTAAGACTTTCCACCAATTTCTTGTAGGGATTCAACTTTTCATCCTTTGTTTGATACTCATCATTGACTTGATTGATTATGAGTTGTGAATCCTCGTATACCTTGAGTGCCATTGCACTGCTATTCTTAGCCCTATGACAAGAGCTTCATATTCTGCTATGTTATTTGTGCATGGGAATGACAACTTGTATGATTTTGAAATGTAGTCTCCTTGTGGGGTTATGAAGAAGATCCCTGCCCCCAATCCATGCTAAGTGTAGGATCCATCAAAGTACATTTTCCAGTGATCTTCTACACTTAAGTTGAAGATTGATTCGTCAGGGAATTCTGAGATAAGGGTATTTTTTGAGTAGATTGGTGCTTCCGCTAGTTGGTTTGCAATAGCTTGTCCTTTGATGGCCTTATGTTCCACATATTCAATGTCATGTTATGTGAGGATCATAACCCACTTTGTTGTCTGCCCTGTAAGTGTTTCTTTGGAGAGCAAGTACTTAAGGGGATCTATCCTTGCGATAAGCTTTATTTGATGGGCTAGCATGTAATGCCTAAAATTTTGTGTCACAAATACAACTGCTAGACATGCTTTCTCAATGGATGTATAGTTCAGTTCATGTCCCACCATAGTTCTACTGATATAATAGATAGCTCTCTCTTTCCATTTTCATCATGTTGTGCTAGGAGAGCACTGAGGGCTGCTATTGTTCCTGATATGTATAAAATCAAAGGTTTGCCTGGAATTGGCGGCATAAGAACTGGCGGTGTGAGTAAATATTCTTTGATCTTGTTGAAGGCCTGATCACATTTTTCATCCCACTTGTATGCTACCCCCCTGTGGAGTAGATGATAATAGGGGACAACCTTGTCTGCTAGTTGTGCTATGAATCGACGGATGGACTGTAGTCTTCCTTGTAAACCCCTTAGTTGCTTAAGTGTTTTAGGTGCCTCCATTTCAAGAATGGCCTTGACCTTAGCAAGATCTATCTCAATTCCTCTCATGGACATGATGTATCCAAGGAGTTTCCTTGACTATACTCTGAAGAAACACTTCTTTGGGTTGAGTCTGACTTTATATTCCTCTAACCTATCAAAGATGGATCCTAATGTAGCTATGTGATCTCGTCTTTTCTTTGACTTGGCCAATATGTCATCCACGTAATCTTCCATAGTTTTATGGATCATTTCATGAAAGATTAGTGTCATGGCCCTCTGATAGGTGGCTCCATCATTCTTCAACCCG
This sequence comes from Sequoia sempervirens, assembly GCA_007258455.2. Taxonomy (NCBI): domain Eukaryota; kingdom Viridiplantae; phylum Streptophyta; class Pinopsida; order Cupressales; family Cupressaceae; genus Sequoia; species Sequoia sempervirens. Next base: position 312,830,197 of record VDFB02000003.1, on the reverse strand, counting down.
GATGGCATCATATTCCAGCAATAGGTCCCCCATGGGCAAGTGAAAGTCATTTTATGTTGGTCTTCTTTAGCTATCATGATTTGGTTGTAGTCTGAGAACTCATCCATTAACAATAGCATCCCATGGCCCATCATCATATCTATGATCATATCAATGTTTGGTAGTGGAAATTCATCCTTGGGACATGCCTTGTTGAGGTCTTTGAAATCTATGCAGATGCGGATGCCCCCAGTGGGCTTTGAAACAGGAACAAGGTTTGAGACCCATTTTGGATAATCTATTGGCCATATGAACCCTGCATCCAGGAGCTTCTGCAATTCCATTTTGACCAACAATGCAATTTGAGGATGCATCTTTCTGAGCTTTTTTCTAACGGGCTTTTCTTTAGGATACACAGCTAGGTGATGAACCACAACCGTTGGGTCAAGCCAAAGCATGTCAGCATAGGTCCATGTAAAGTTTTTCTTTCTTTCTTTCAGGAATGTAGCTAGGAGTTCTTGTTCTTCTGTGAGAAGTGACTCCGCATAGAATGTTATGTGTGGTTGTTCCTCTGTTCCCAAGTTAACTGGATTGCATTACTCGGCTAATACTGTTTACTTCTCTTGATGAATTGCACTGAGAGGAAGATCAAATCCTTCATCCTCTGGTGCCTCAGAGAGGTTTTCACCATTGGATACGTCCTTTATTTTTACTATTTTCAAGTCAGAGAGTGCCACAGTGTGGTTTTCACTCAAGGACTTAGAGATTATTCTCAGTTTTTCTCTTTTGCGGCTGAAGGATTCAATCGTTTCCCCGTAATAGGCTTGTGTGTTCAGTATGATGTTGAACCCGACCTTGTGATCTCCATATGGTACTGTATCCCATAATCCCATGAATTCTGAGAGTTCCTCATCATTTTCGAAAATGTCCAAAATTGGTGGTCCTCATTTTTCGTAATCAATGAGTTGAGGATATACTAGGTTTATTTCATGGGCTTGATGGTATGACTCAAAAGACAAAGTACTAATCATGAGCAGGGAGGAATCTTCGAAAAGCATAGGAAATTCAGTTATGGGATCCTCGTCATGACTACATACATCAGTTATGTCAAAGGTAAAGTTGTCTAATGGTAGACCTGTGGATACGGGTAATTGAAGGGCGGATGTTGATTGTTGAGGAGGAGTTTTGACCTTTCTAACCGAGGCACCCTTTCCAAGTATGGTCACTCTTGGAGGGGTACATCCGAGACCAATATTTATTAGTCTCTTCTCTAGAATGAGGGGTTCAAATAGGCCGTTGTCATTCTGCCCAAGTTTCTTGTTTTGGTCATAGCCCATACCGAGCATCATTTGTAGGCCTTTTTTGCTTTCATCCATTAGAAGATTAGGTGCATGCCTTCCATCTTGATATAAGAGACTGGATATGTCTCTTTCATCTACTATTTCCTGACTTAGATCCCCCCAAGACCTGAATCGAGAGGGATCTTCTTTGAAAGTATGGGATGATGTTTTAGTCGATTGGGGTTGCCCATAAGTCCTAGGAGATTGAGGTAACTCCCTTATGATGAAAGAATTTTTCTTCATTTTGTAATCCCCACACCCATTGTCTTGGATAATGACCTTGATTTTAGATATGTCAGGGATGGTGGGTGTATTTTTCTTAGAAGTGGAGGCTAATGTAGTTGGGTCTACATATGGAGTGGTGGGGCCTTCATCATTTTTTAGAACTTGGGGGATTTTGTAATATTTTTCTTCTAGGCTCTTGCAATAGGCAAAGGGCTCAGGATCACCATGAATTGTGACCTCCTGATTTTGGTATGGGAGCTTGATGCATTGATGGAAGGTCAAAGCGACTGCTTGCATCCCATGGATCCATGGATGCCGCAGAAGGATGTTATAGGGTAAGTCAAGGTCAAGGATTTGGCATGTTGTTTCCATAATGGCGGGTCCTACTTGGATAGGGAGCTGGATAGTGCCTTGAGACACTCTTTCCTGGTCATCATAAGCTCTGATTGTGATACCCTTACCTTTTTCAATGGCATCTTCTGAGAATCCCAGATTCTTTATTAATTTGAGGGAACAAATGTTGAGACCCGCACCCCCATCCACCAAGACTCTCTTGACTTTGTTTTTATGAACAAGGACTTCAAGGTGTAGTGCACAATTGTGAGATGGTTGTGTAGGGAAGTCTTCATCGGAGAATGTTAGGAGGCTTGGGGTGGTGATATTTCTGACCATAGCTTGGAACTGGTCAGCATCTAGATCCGTGGAGACGATGGATGAAGCTAATGCTTCCTCTAAGATTTTTCTGTGGGCGAGCAATATCTTCAACAACTCCATGATGGAGATCTGAGCTAGGGTTCTTTTCATTTGGTCTAGGACGCTATAGCCATTAGGAACAGTTCCTGAATTGGAAGTGGATGCTCTAGGTGGTTGTGATGATCCAACAATGGTGACTTTTCTACCACATGTGGTGACTCCACAATCAGCTTTGGCTCCTTTGATGGTGACAACAGTGACCATTTCATCAATGGATGCCACAACATGATCATACACATGGTTCACATTGGCATACTTTTGTTTTTCACGGTTGTTCCCTTGATTGTGATCCAGCATCAGATTCCTGTATATTTTCAAGTTTTGATTCCCAGCTGGTTGTTCAACATTTATGATCTTGTCATCAATGAGGTCTTGGATTATATTTTTCAACCTCATGCAACTGGTTGTTGTGTCCCCCTTGATTTTGTGGAAATCGAAAAGGTGATTCTCATTGTACCACAGTGGTTTGACTTGGGGTTCCTGATAGTTTTCGTAAGTGGGAATCTTGATGATATTTTCGTTTATTAGTTTCTTCATAACAACTTCAATGGGTTCCCCAAGGGCAGTGTACTTTCGCTTGGGGGGATTTCTATTTCGCGGAGGTGGTCCCCCTTGATTATTTAGATTGTTGACTTGATTGTTGGTTGGTTGTTGTGATACCGCATTGGTTTGCATATTGTTTCGATTGTTGTTTTACGGTTGTTGGTAGGTTTGGGTGTTTTGCTTCAAAGCACTGATTATGACCATGGCGTCCACCACGTCATCATTGGTGACATTTTTGTTTCTTTCCCATGTGCGAGGTTTCTCATTATAGCTAGTGGATGGGCGATTGTCTTGGTTTTCTTGATATGACAGTGTTCCCTCTTGTGCAATAAGGGCTCATTCGATGTTGAGCTCCTTGGGGATCAGTTGGTCGTAAGTGGTGATACATTGTACCTTAAGATGAAACACCAAGGTTTTCTCAAGGTTGGTAATGATGGTGCAAACTTGTTGTTCTTCAGGCATGGCCCATTTGCTTCTATTGGCCTTGGATCACCATCTTTGTAAGAAGGAAGCGAATGATTCCCCCTTAGCTTGTTTAAGCGCAGATAGTTCCTCTAGACTAACATCCATACTGATATTGTAGGCATAGTTTTTAATGAATGCATCTACGATCTCTTGGAACTTTTTGATGCCAGGAGGGAGGCGAGAGAACCACTCCATGGTGGGACTAGCCAAACTTCGAGGAAATAGTTGCATCGAATACATATCATCATATGCGACCTCCATGCAATGTTCTTGGAATTCCCTAATGTGATCTTCAGGGTTACCAAGCCCACAATATTTTTTGAATTTAGGGATCTCAAACCCCTTTGGGAAAGGTACTATTACAAGGCTATTGTCGAATGGATAGGGACACAAGTTGCTTGGTGTCTTTGTTGTCTTCCCTGATTGGAGATCAAGCACCTGTTGCGAGAGCAGTTTGATTTGTGTTGTTACATCATCTTACAGATTAGGGGGTGGAGTGAATGTGTTTTGGAGTGGTTGAGGTGTTTGAGTGATGGGTGGAGTGTTGGGTGTGTTGGTGGGAATTCCTTGTGAGCTCTATTGCGCGATCAAGGCTTGTTGATATGCTTGCACTTGTTGTTGTGCCAACAATGCTTGTTGTTGGGCTAGTAATGTTGCTTCTTGTTGCATTTGGTATTGTTGCAGGGCTTGTTGGTATGCTTATTGTTGGGCTGCTTGTAGTTGTGCCTGGTATTGAGCCTGCGCTTGTGCTTGCTGAGCTTGGTATTGGGCTTACGCCTAAGCTTCAACTTGCGCTTGAGCTTGCACCTATTGGGCAGCTTGTGCAGCATGTGCAGCTTGAGCGGCTTGGGCGGCTTGAGTGGCTTGGGTGACTTTCTATTGTTGTAATAAGGCATGTTCTTGAGCAGTCCATTGTGCTTGTTGTGCTTGTTGTGTGGCTTAAGTTGCTTGAGCGGATTGGGCAGCTTGTTGAGCAGCTAGTTGTGCAGCTTGTTGACTTTGAATTTGCTAAAGTGCTTTTTGATAGGTAGCTTGTTGAGTTGCTTGCAACACGATGCTATATTGGTTTATTGTGTTTTATTTTGGTGGTGGCGATGGTGGTAGGTTCAGAATGGTGTTCGTTGTTGTGATGAGAGGCACCATTGTATTGATGATTGGGACTTGTGTAGTGGATGGTGCGATTGATATGCTTGGTGCGATTGATGTGTTTGGTCCTTGAGAGACCATGTTTTGAGGTATTTGAGGGATGGTAGATGATGTGTTAGTTGCTTGTGTTATTGGGATGGTTTCCATCTGTTGTTGCGATATCGATGGCAAGGTCAGAGGATTTTGTATGATGCTTTGATTGATGATCAAGGGGTTGTTTTTATTTTTATTGATTGGTGGTAAAGGAGGTAACCCTAAATCGAGAGGTGATGTGGATGTTAATGACAAAGGTGGAATTGGTGGAAAGATGGGTGGTGTACTCCCTTGGGAAAATGAAGATGAAGGTTCAAAGATGCCCCCTGGTCCAAATAGCCCACCTCCTCCTTGTGAAGTCATAGGGAGAGAGGTTTGTGGGTTGAGACGGTATGTTGGTATCACACGAAAAGATGATCATGGGTCATTAGGGTCTTGAAAAGTGAGCAAAACATGTGGGTGTAATTGATTCAATGGGACGGATTGACCCAAGATAGTGTTCGCATCCAAATCTTGATTATTCACAAGGGGGTGTGTTTGTAATAGATTAAGAAATGAGCTCCCCTTTTAAAAAATGGGTTGAGTTGGGGCTATGGATGATGTGATTTGAGGGATGCTTTGGGTAATGCTTTGGAATGGAGGTGTGGATGAGATTAGAGGTATGGATGAGATTGGGGTCATGATCTCAAGAGGCTTCTCCACAATAATGCTTGCATCAAAGTCAGAAGGGAGTTTAGCCCCTTCTTTAGCTAACTCAAGCATGTGTTGGGAGGGATTGAGTCTCATCATGGTATTGACAATTCTGTGGGTTTCAGGATTTTGAACCATTTCAATGATCTCGTCTTGTGTCATCCCTGAGACATTATTGGTGACGTCTTCCACTTGGCCTTCCTTTTGAGGATTTTGTGATGATAGAGGAAGATTGGTTAGAGGATTTCTTGATCCAACAAGATTGATTTCAGTATTGGTTTGACTGAGGTCACTTGAAGTTGATGTTTCTTTGTTCATCTCCATGTTCTTCTTGTGTTGTGATCTAGTTTGAACCATAAAATGAGGATCAATTTTCAAGAATGTAAGAGATGAACCTCTAATCCTTTGGATTGATCTAATGTTAAGGTGCAAAAAAGAAAGTCTAAGACAATGAGGATCAAAAGGATGATGATGGTGATGATGAAAGGTGGAGGATTGGTGGATGATTGAACTCTTAGAAAACCTTGAGGGGGATGCTAAACCTTAAGACTTTGGATTTGATGTTTTGATTTTTGATTTTGATTTTTGATTTTGATTTTGGATTCAATTTGATTTTGATTTTGATTTGGATTTGGATAATGAACTCATACACTCTAGGATGTTAGATGTTGTCCTAGAGTGAACTTTTCCACAAGATGATGATTTGACTAAGTGTGTAAAGAAGGATTCATCTATACACACATAGTCAAACAAGATGATTTGGATTTGTTTTGATTTTTTGATTTCAAGAGGATTTGCCCAAAGTTTAGCATAAAGGATTGTTTCAAGATTGACAAGAGTTGTTTGTGAGGTGAATTTTGATTTGATGTTTGAAGGATGGATGAAAGTTTGATTTTGATCCTAAGAGACTTAGAAAGACTTTTGTTTACTAGACCAAGGTGTTGAAGAACATGCTAGTACTTCCTATGTGAGATACTCAAACCTTTGAAAAAGTGCAGGATTTTGACAATAGTAAAATGAGTACAAATTTGGATTGTTCCTTGATGCACGTTTGTAAAAGTTGAAGGTCAATCTTTCTCTAAAATCGTAAAGCATAGACAACCTTTTCTTGCGAGCTTTGACTAAGACCTTTGGTCTTCCATTTTTGGATCTTTCTTTCGGGAAATCATTGGAAACAACACATGTATGAGGTTCAATTGTTTCTTAGCTTTGCTTAATGAGTTCCTTTTACCACAAACAATTCTTGATTAGGTTTTCAAACTGAATGTCCAATGTCCCAATTTCTTTTCATCCCGCAAGGCCCATTATGTGGAAATCAATGAAATTAAGGCAAAGGTTCCCTATTTTTGACTTTAGTGAGAAAATTGAGATGTAAATCCAAATGCTTAGAAACCTCTAAGGATAGAATCCCTAGGGAAAGCAATAACACTTGAATTTTGTCAAAGATATTTGCTTCCTAAAGGGTTTGAAATTTTGAAGATCATGTTGAATGTTTGTTTTCCAATGTTTAAGATCCAAGCAAAGTGTTTTGATTTCAAGAACATGCACAACCCTATGGATATTTGAGACAGTATTTGTTGAATCCCTACTTGGATAAATCCAGCTACGCCTACTTTTAGCAGATGATTAGATGCTTGACCACACAGGCTCCCCCTTATAGTGCACTCGCTTCTCGAGTCAGCCAAGCATTAGTACCCATGAATCTCCCATGGCATACTTCTCATCTCTACTAAAATCCATAAAAAATGTGGGGTGGCTTCAGAACGACCATTCTTGCACCAACAAATAGATCAAGGATTTTGGCTTTTTCTAAACAAGAGGTTCTAATAGGGGAATTTCGTTCGTGGGGGATCATCCATGCAGCAAGAGACCATTGCTACCCTTCTTGTTGGAACAATCCTCATGATACTTTCCTTTCCTCAAGTACCCACACTTATATCTCGGGTGGAAGTCGCTTGGCTTTAGCGTGTTCCCGGTTGGGTCGTTCCCTTGGGTGATTACTTTTTCCCACAAGGCAGGCCCTCTAAGATAAAACAAAAGTGAGCAAACACATTCATAGTTCGATCAATCTTCATTGAGAAACAAAGAGAGAACGCACGCGATATGTTCCACTCACACTTGCAAGATTTGTTCAATTTTAGAATCCAAATTGAACTATGGAGGTAATCACTTACACAACCCAATATCATAAAAATCCTTTTGATTCTCAAGATCGCTGTGAGGCGCGAGAGAAGCACATACGTCTTTTAGATTATATTATTTTGGGTAAGTGATTACAAAACATAAATGCACATGTTCATTTTAAACCTTCAATGCAATGATTGGATTCTTTTTAAAGCACCAAAAGGAAAGATGAAAAGTTGGTTGTTCAATTGTTAACCTCAAACAAAATCTAGTAAGTTTGCCTAAAGTTCTTTTTAAACCTTTTGTCTTGTTTGTTTTAAACCCAAATTGAAATTAGTGAGTCCTAAAGAGCTTGAAGAAACAAAATCCTTAAATTTGGAATTATAATCATTTCCAAAAGTGTTTAAAAATACTTGATACAATAAAGAGATGATGCCATGACTCAAACTTCTCCTTGCTCCTTCCTTGTTTCCACCTACAAAAACTGATTAGTCCAAGAAATACAGAGGTATAAAATAGGTCAATAGCTCAAAATGAACAAATGTGAAAAAGCACATGTCAAAATAACTTGAAATTTGACCCTTTACCCCACCCCAACGGTGCAAACCGCATATGTGTCGTAGTTTAGAAGGGCCAGCGACACTGTATGGTGTCGCTAGGTCTAACAGTGGTGCTCTGTAGCAAGACCAGAGAGCACAATTGCGGCGCTATTTTGATCAGCGGCGCAGTTTGGAATTTGAAAAATTTAGTGACAGGAAAATAGCCCAGCATCGGAGTTTAAAAATTTGAATTTTTGGGCGGGAAGACTTCAGCGGCGGAGTTTGGAGTTTGCAGCATCACTGTATGGCGTCATTGGACTGGTAGCGTCGCTGTATAGTGCCGCTAGACTAATAGCAGTGCAGTTTCCTGTAGACACAAAAAATCACAAAAAACCATGGAATTTTGTCAAAAAATGTGTTAATATCTTGAGATTTTCCCTCCTAGCGCCAAAATGTGAACCCCAATCCTAGACCTGCACAAACATAGAAAACAAACACAATATTAGAACCATATGCAAGTTAGAACTAAGATTCCCCATGCAATTCATCTACAATGCTCAAAATAGGAAAGAAATGAAGAACAAAACAAGAAAAACTTATTAAATCCTATTTAGGCATGCAAACTCTCAATCCCATGGGGGAATTGGTGCCAATTTGATGTGGAAATTGGCCCTTTTCCAACTCCTTTGCAAGCGTGATGAATATTGATCCACTTGATGATGATGAACAATGTGCTTCCTTGATGAAATCTGCAATAACGTAGCTATGATGATGGAAAAATGCTATGGAAATGGATGGATTTGCTCTAAATATGAAGATAGTAACTTTGCTCTAAGTTGTGGATCTAAAATGAGAAGAAGAGCCTTCTATAAATAGAAGAACAAGATGGAAGAATGAGAAAAATGGAGGAATGTGGGATCATTCAACATCCAATGCCCAAATGCCACTTGTCAAGACGTAATGGAGGAAGGATGAGCACATTTTGATGAATGCGCACAATAAATGATATTAGGTGGAATTTCAAATTTGTGAAATGACATGTTGGAGGGAGAAATAAATGACTTAAATGCCACATGGATCAATGCACAAGGACATGTAAGAGGAAATGAATGCCTTGTTGGAAGGACAAATCCATTTGGAGGGATTTTCAAACTTGGAGGAATATTCCCTTTTGATGCCATGTTGAAAGTAATTAGGGGAATTAATAAATCAAAAGAAATGATTTATTGCACAAGTTGCAAAATCTAGAGGATTTAGGTGATTAAGACTTAAATTAATCAATATTTGATTAATTTAAAAGGAGATTAGTTGATTTGACAATTTTGACTTAGACTTTTGGATTAATTTAAATCAAAATGAGAGGAAAATGACTGACTTAATTAAATAAAGATTTTGATTTATTTAATTAAAAGGAGATGATGTTAGATTAAATTAAAGATTGATTTAATTTAATAGAATGACCTTATGGATTTCATTAAATAAAATGAATTATTTAATTAAATGGAGATTAGAGGATTAATTAAATAAGATCGATTTATTTAATTAACAGGAGATGACAACTTAATTAGATAAATTTGATTTATTTAATCAAGGGACGAAAGGTGATGAATTTAATCAAATAAGGGCTATCTGATTAAATGACTAGCAAAGAAGACAATTCAGGACGAAATGATGTTAGTAATCAGGATCAAGTTTATTGGTATATTTTCCATGTCTTCAGGTAGTACTGATAATTTAATTGCTATTGAGATGGTAGAGAAATTAAATTTGAAGAGATTGCCTCATCCTACACCTTATAAAGTGTCATGGTTGAATAAGGGGCAGCAAGTACTAGTTAATGAACAATGTTGGGTAGAGTTCCAAATATGAAGGTATAAGGACAAGGTGTTATGTGATATCATTCCAATGGATGTATGTCATGTGCTATTTGGTAGGCCTTGGCAATATGACAAAAAAATAGTGCATGATGGTAGGAATAATTCTATGTTTTGGAGTAGGATGGGGTTACCTACACCTTAGCACCTTTCATGGAGGAAGATAAAGACCAAAAGGTTGGCTCAAGTGTGATGATAGTGGGTGAAAAGGAGTTTCTAAAGCCAATGGAAGAGGAAAATATAGGTTTTGCAATGATGATCAGACCTAGTATTTTCATAACAACAACAAGAATTGATCAGTTGCCTTAGGAAATTCAAGACATGTTGAAGGGTTATGCAGATATAGTTGTTGATGAACTTCCTAATTATTTTCCTCCAATGATATATATTAGTCATTATATAGAGTTGCTAGAATGGAAAGCCAAAGATTTTAATTTAGTTGAAGATGTTGAGCATATGCAATTGGAATTTGAGAATGAAAATCAAATTATCTCTAATTTGCAAAGGCGGCTTGGTGAATGCCAGTTAATACAAGATGGCATTAGGGAGCTACGTCCCAAGATAAAGGTCCATTTATTTGTTTTACAATTTGATATTTACAAAGAATAGGAAGCTAGGAATGCTTTGAATCTTTTAGAAGAGGAAAACAAAACTGATCAAGAGTCTATGCTTGATGCCATAATGACCAGAGACAGAAAGAGGAGAAAAAGTACTCCCATTGATTCCATTAGAGTGCAGGAAGAGAGGTATAAGGAACTTGCTGAGGAGAATGAGAAAATTTAGTTGTCATTGCAAGAGTAATTCATTTCACTGGAAGATACATATTCAACATTGACTGACCAAGGTAGTAATATAGGTGGATTGCAAAATCAATTACAACATTGTGAAGTGCTTTTCCAAGAATTATTAGAAGCTAAAAATACAATCCAATGTCTAGAGGGTTAGTTTGAGGAAGCTAAGTCATGTCTTCAAGACAAGGAAAACATGAAATATGAGTTTGAGACCTCAGTTACACAATTTAGTGATAAAGTCTTAGTTGTTGAAGCCATATTGCTAGAGAACGTTAGAGATGCAAATAATGCAGCAAGGTCAAAGGAGGATGAAATTTTAGAAATGAATTATAAGTTTGATAGGCATGCTGAGATTGGAGATCTTTACAAAGAATTAAGGAGACCTAAGGTAAAAATGAGATAGGTATTAGAATGTTTGAAAGATGTGTAGGGTAGTTTTGAGGATGTGAAGCAGAACTCTACATATCAAATTAGCAAGTTGCAGGGGTCCAAGATGGAACACATTGACAAGGCCTTAAAGGGTGCAAACAAGGAGCTAGCTTTATGCAATGGACAATGCACTTCTTTGGAGAAAATGTTGAGTATCAAGGATGAGACTTTGTGGGAAAAATAAAGAGAGATATCTTCTTTCCAAAGAGACATTTCACCACAAGCTGAGGTAATCGAACAATTGCAATTGGAGTTGCAAACCTCCTCTCAGATGGAACTGAGTTTATTTTCTTTCCCTTGGAAGTATGATGTAGGAGCATCACTCAAACATATATTTTTGATGCTTTATTTTGATGATAAGTGTCATGTGAGTTGGTTCAGGTTTGGGAGGTCCATTGGGATCATAAATCCAATGGGTTAGATAATTTGAATAGGCTAGAAATTCAAATTGTGATTTTCCCACCAAAAGTCCAATTTGAAATCTAGGTGATGTTTTGGCTTGCTACAAGGTTGGGATTTTGTTCTCAACTCTTGGTTTTCATTTTTCTAAGTCTAATAAGGTTTGTAAGACCATGTTTGTCCTTGTAAAGTTCATTTTTTGATGTTTTTTTACAATGTCTAGGTTGAAAGTTGCAAAAAGGGTAAAAATGCCAAGTTTAATGACATGGATAGTAGGGCTATTAATGAAAAAATACTTAGCATGTAACTATTTTTCAGGTTCTTTTAGGCTGAATCAATGAAAAAACACGCTACAAGAAGTTGAGGAGCAATATTTCATGAGATATACCCTGTTTTGACAATTTTATGACAGTTTTTATCTGAAAAAAAGAGAAGAAAATAACATATTGGTACAGACTTGTACAACATATTTTCAGGTCTGTGATTGTGTGGAATGATAATGGCATGTCTTTAGTTTCAAATTCAAGTGGTTTGAAATTATTTCATTGATTTTTTCTTAAGTTATGGCAAAAACAAGGCTCGTTGCCCTGTTCAGAAACTAGGGTTTTCAACAATAAAAATTTGCTCATATCTTTTAATTCAACTGTTGGAAAATTATGAATTTTGGTACATAATTTTTTTAGGTCTTTATGCATGTTCTCTCCAAATATTATGTGGTAATTCATTATTTTGTGAGATTTATTGAAGATAGTGTGTATTCTTGAGCAATGGGACTGTTTAAACCCTAGTCTTTGTGAGGGTTTTGTTGAAGATACATTGTTTTGAGTTAAACCCTATCAGGTAGAGTTGGAGGGAGGGTTGTAGAGTGTGAAAAAATTTCTAGGATCCAAAAAATATCAAAGAAAGTGAATTTTGATGCCTTTTGAGAGTGTGAGCTAAGGAAAATAGGTTGAAGAGCAGTTTGTAGAGTGTTATTTACTGTCACCATTGAAAGATCAAAGAATCTTGTGATTTCTGTTGTAAAACATACATTTTCATTTTTCTTATAGTCCATTATGTGTGAAGTTGCTTTTCCTCTACATCAACCTTGTCATTATATTGTCATTCCCTACATAAAATAAATATCCAGCTACCCATGAATAAGGAATTTTTTTTTGAATTAAATGTCTTTTCTCCCTTGGTGATAGATGTGGTGGTGTTTACCCTACAACTAGATAATTGGTGATGTCTGCATACCAAGGTGTATGCAAAGATAGGGAAAATAAGTTCTCATCTTGAAATGAATCATCTACAATATCCTCTTCTAACTTTCTTGGCAATCTGGAGAGAAAGTTTGCTACCACATTTACTTTTCCTAGTTTTTCTACTATGGTGATATCAAACTCTTGAAGTAGCAACCACCATCTCACAAGTCTGCCCCCAACTACTAGTTTGTTCATCAAGTACCTGATTGATGTATGGTGTGTGTGGATAAATATAGAATATCTTGTGATGTAGTGTCTGGATTTGTTGATTGCATGGACTACTACTAACATTTCCTTTTCAATCACTGTGTAGTTGAGTTCTTCCCCTTGAAGGTTCTTACTCATAATATATGGCATACTCTAGATTCTATTCCTTTTGTCCTAACATAGCTCTAATTGTAAAATAAAAAGCATCAGCATGGATATGAAAAGGCAATGCCCAATTTGGCCCTCTTAATACCGATGTCTCTGTAAGTGCTACCCTAAGAGCTTCAAAGGCATGTTGACAAGCAAGTGTCCAATAAAACTCTACATCTTTGAAAATAAGACAAACAATGGTGCTACAATCTTACTAAAATCTTGTATAAATCTTATGTAGTAGCCAGCATGGCCAAGGAAGGTTCTGACATCCTTCTATTTCTATGGCACAGGCAGTGTTGATATTATCTCTATTTTATTTGGGTCTACTTAGATTCCTTTATTGAACACAAAGTGTCCTGAGACTACTCCCTTAGCCATCATCATGAATCATTTCTCATGAATTAGGGACAAGTGATGATATTGGCATCTCTATAACACATTCTCCAAATTATCAAGCGCTTCTTCGTAGGTATTCCCATAATTTGTAAAATCATTCATGTAAACTTCCATGGAATCATGAGAAAAATCTAAGAATATGCTCAGTACTGCCCTTTGGAAGGTGGAAAGTGCATTGCATAGCCCAAATAGAAAAAAAAAGTAAGCATATGTACCCAATGATATGTAAAGGTTTTCTTGTCTCGATCTTCAGGGGCTATCTTAGTCTGGTTATATCCATTGAACCCATCCCAAAGGGAAAAGTATTGCTTTCCTGCTAATGAATATAGTACTTGATCAATGAATGGGAGGAGAAAGTGGTCTTTTCTATTTGTTGCATTAAAATCACAGTAATTAACACACACTCTCCATTTCCCTCCTTTCTTAGGTATAATTACTAGTGGAGACACCCACTGACTATTAGAGATTGGATAGATGAATCCTACATCTAGTAACTTTTGTAATTTTTCCTTGACTATGTCATAGAGTGTTGGGTTTATTCTCCTTTAAGGTTTCCTAACCAGTTTATAGCCACCATTGATGCAAATTCTATGCATGCATAGGTTTGGTTCTATTCCCTTCATATCATGGTAATCCCATGCAAATGCAACTGCTTGTGCTTGCAACACATTCAACAATGAAGACTATTGTGTAGTAGTCAGTTGACTTTTTACATTAATGTATTTCTTTGTGTAATATCCAAAGTCAAGGATGATGCTTTAACAGATGCTATGTCAAGACCTACTATATCGGGAGTATAGTTATGTGGCAATAAAGTATGAAAAATTTGAGAATGGACTCAGATGTATTGGCAGGGATTATGTTTTGTAGAGGGTCCTATAGGCATGTTAAAGAGTCATGTTGTTGTGGATCCCTACCATAATTATTCTACAAGATATTTGTAAGCATTTTGTCTTCATCTTGGATTTCTAACATAGGACTTCTTTCAATAGTCATTAATATTTGTAATGAGTATTGTTCATCCTAATCTAGGGCAGGCCAGATAGTTTGATCCAAGTTTGCATGTGGCTAGGTAGGTGGATAAAGGACTAGTTTCTTGGTTACATTTCCATAATGATCATGTTACTAGACCTGCAACCTATGAAGGCATCTACAATAGCCAACCAAGGTCTCCCTAAGATGAGGGGGTATCCTGCAAGATTAGCTTTAGGCTATAACACCATAAAGTTTGTAGGGTATTCCCATGAGTGTAATGTTATTACCAAGTCTTCTATGATTCCCTCAAGTTTCATTGTGGACCTATCTGTTAACTATAACATAGTAGGTGTAGTTATAAGCTCCATTAGTTGTAATAACTTCATGGTTTCATTGGTCATTATATTAATGGCTACCCCAAGGTCAATTAAGGTATTCTTGACGAGAGTGCCATTGATTTTTACATCCACAATAGGGCTCCCAAGGTCTGTATACTTGGGGACAACTATGTTTCCTAACATAATATCTGCAAGTTATCCTAAAACATGTATAGTCTAAGGGTCATTTCATTTCTTTCCAGAATTTTTGAGGCGTAACTCTCTCACTATTTTGGTGTAAATTGGCACTTCTTTGATTCTATGAATGAGGGGTATCTTAATACAAACATATTTGAGTTGTCCAAATAGATTAGATTTAGCTTGTGAATGATATTTTTGGATAGTTAATCTCTTAGGGAATGGGGGTTATGGACTTATGTTTGTTGGGTTAACTTGATTTGATTTAGGTTCCCTGGATTGTTTGTACATGGGTTCTACTAGGAGTTCCTCATCAGCCATCTCTATGATGTGAGGAGATGAAGGCCCATCTAGAATTTTCCTTGATATGAGGTGGACATCACTCACCTTAAACCCATAAGTAGGGCATTGTATGGTATCATTAGCATAATCCTATTGGACAAGCTTTTTATTTGGGTTAGGTGTAATTTATGTTGGCAATTGAGGTGCTCTTGGTGGTGTCGGTGCAACTATCACTAGATTTGACATTATGGATTTTGATGTAGATGCCTTTGTATAAATGCTAGAGCATCATTCACCTATACCTTATAATTTTACACTATTGCTAATTGATTGATTTGAATGTCTATTATCTATGACCAATTTTGTAAATGTAGCTTCTCTACAAGTGTAAATTTTCATCTTCATACATGAAACTAATCTTGTAACTTGTAAACTTGATCTTGTTGATTCTTGTAGACTATATATTTTCACCACAATTTTTAATGCCTAAATTTATGTAAGGATAGGTTATATTTACAAATAACTTTGGAGAATCTATTAAATTCAAGAATCATGTTCTCTTTGATTAGACCCATAATAGACTAGCTCATAACTCTTGAGTGAATAATTAACAATAATAAACAAATATGCAATTGTCTTAAGATGTTTCACTTTGATGTAAATATTATCCTTATTCTAAAAAATATCGCACTCTAGATGTGATCAATGAGAATGACCTAAGATTTATTGGATGATTTTCAAATGAGTGAGTGAATATCCTTCAATACAACTAAGTGCACAAATCAATATAATGTGCACTAAGTTGGCTCATAATGACTAGTGAAGTGGTTGACAATGGATAAATTTGAAATATAAAGTGAAGGTTTCAAATCCACACTCAAGGAAGTAGCCTAGGTCAAGTTCCCACCCATGGATCTAATTGAGGGTGGCTAATAATGGGTCTAGTGATTAGGAATGCAAATATGGAGATCATGGATGGAAGGTATTGGGATAGTGGATGCCATGAGTCAATTTCATGCATGATTATGCCACTTGTAAGCCAATTATGATATTTACAACACTTTAATCAAAGTGAGCCCAAAACATAAGAGAAAACAACATTGGTATGAAAATTTCACCATTATAATGTTAATTTCCACAAGTTAGAATTGGTCCATGATACCAAAAAATATAATAAAAAATAAGAAATAGGGAGTGCAAGTGCAATTTGAGCAAACCTAAAAGAGAACAAAAATAAACATTAAAGATAAAGTATATGAAAACAAATCATATCTTTTAAGGTGTCACATGTATCATCATATCTAAATCCCTATAATAAGGACACTTCTTACTCAATCTTGAAGAAAAAAATATGCATAAAAAACAATCTTCCAAATACAAAACATAGTGGAAATTTTTTTTTTGGCCAAACATTAGTGAAGACCAAACATCTTTCAAAGAAAAGAGATAAATATATCTAATTCTAATAAACTATTAAAGTCTCTAGAGAGTTATATGAGTGTATGCACTTTAAGATGAAAATTATGAGACATGAATGATATAAAGATAGATAGATAGATATTTTAATAACATCCACGAGACCAAAATAGTCTACAAGAGTCTAAAAATAAAAATAACAACCAAATAAATGATATGTTGCCAAAAACAAGATCAGTACAATTAAACCCTATTTTGAATCTCTACTATTTTTTACTTTATAAGATTCATTGTCTTATTGTAGATTTTAATAAAAAAAATTAAACTTTTTCAAATATAATAGACATAAACGTCCCTTAGAAAATGTTATAATTACACCAAAGGCATTCCCTCTATGAACAAAGGTGACCTATTTTTTATAATCAATGGTTGAAATTGCAAAGGAGGATGCGAGACAATTGAAATGATCTCAACCATCAGATTTTCACCATTTTTATTTGCGTTTTCCTATCGTTTTCTCATTTTATTTTATTTTTCTTAGATTTGATAGGTGTTGTTTTTTTATCTCTTTGTTGTAAATACGATGTCATTATATCTCTATTGTTTATATAGGTTGAAAGAATTATAAATTGGTAGCAAGTGACACATTTTTTTAGAGATTGAAATTGTTGTTATAGGGTGCATCATTTCATAAGCAAGGAAAATATTATATATTTTAATTCTTTATTAAAAAGTCTGTATAAAGGACAACTTGATATTATTTTTTAGCGAGTGGGAGGACCGTCAAAAATGGAAAATAAAATATAAATATAAAATTATTATAATACAATATATAATATTTTAAATAATACAAATTAAATTATATATAATATAATTATATTTTTTTTGAAAATGAGGGTAATAACTTTATTGAAATCAAGAAATCAAAAATACAAAAAAATCAAGGACCATAAAGGCTCCCAGAGAAAAGAAGGACCACCAAGTTGCCCAACCAAGATAAAAAAATGCTACAAAACCAACACCAACACACATCAAATAGCTATGTCCTCTGAAATAATCCTCTCTAAAGCTTGGCAGTACTCAGGGGATAACTACTCCCATCCCTCAATCTTCAGGTCCCTAGCATGCTTAGAAGCCCACTTGCCCAAACAGTTTAGAACCCTATTCCATTCCCTAGGGATGTGGGTAAAAGACACCACCTCCAGCATGGAACATGAGCTACAAAATATGTCGAACAACCAAAGCAAGTTTCCAATTAACCCCTTCCAAATTCTTCTCATTCAGAAGATTAACCATGATCTGAGAGTCTAATTCACAAATAATTTTACGCCATCCAAGAGCATAGGCACACTCAATAGCCCAAAGAATCACTAACCCCTCCATAATATTTTTGGTTTGCTGCCCTTTATGAATGGAGAAAAAGAAAATAACAAAGCCAAAACAGTCTCTCCCAGCTCCATCAATCCCCACAGGCCCATGATTACCCCTAGATGAGCCATTAGTGTTGATATTCAAAATGTCCACCAGAGGAGGAGACCATCTCTCAACCCTTTGAACCTTATTTTTAGTACACCTACCTCTTTGAACACAAAAGGATTCGAAGGAAAAACCTTGCAGACCCAATTTTTTCACAATCTCATCATCACTCCTTTCCAAATGAAAATCCACATCACATTTAGCTTCCACAGTCTCTTGGATCATAGTGAGAATTCTCTGCCAAACTTATTTAATCCTCAACTTCTCCCCATGAAAAATCCTATGATTCCTTTCTAGCCAAGGTTTCCAAAAGATTAAGGCAAGTCCAATGCACCACATGATCTGGAGGAAAGAGGCCTATGTACATGGTCTCCCCAGGTTATTCCAAAATTTAACAAGAGAAGATGCATGAACACAAGGATGATTCCAAATACCCCACCAAAAGTGCCAAATAAGCATATAAAAAGGACAATGAAAGAACAAGTGGGAAGAAACCTCTTCACTACTCCTACAAAGAACACAAACTGAAGGGCCATAGAATCCCCGCTTCTGAAGATTTTCCCAAGTCAAACAATTGTTCCAAGCTAAAGTCCATAGGAAGCAATAACACATAGGCCAGGAGAACTTATTCCAAACATTTATCAACCATGGAACTTCCAACCCTCCATACTTTCGAGCAATCAACTCCTAATATCCACTAGCCACCATGAAAAATCCCTTAGGATCCAAAATCCAAGCTAGAATATCCTTATCCCAAAGAGAGCTACACTGTCTACTTTCCAAAATATTAGGAATCTCAGCACGGTCCTCCTCCAATCCAACCATTGGCCATTCACTAGGAGCTTTCCACCTAGACACCTTTGTTTACCCACAGAGGTAAGAAGTCTTAAAATCAATCACCCTAGACCAACCAGCTTCTAGGAAGCGCTAACAAAGAGCCTGCAGATGATGATACTTGCTCATAATAGGGGAAAACCCATCCCAAGATTCAAACCAAAAGAGAGCCTCAGACCCCTTATTGTATATCCAAAACAAACCCTCCTTGATCAACTTAGCACTCTTCTTAAGCGTTTCCCAAATCACATAACCTTTCACCACAAGCGGATATCGAGGAATATCCTCCTTCAGTATCCCACTTAGATATTTGTGAGATATAATCCTACCCCATACATGATCTTATTCCAAACACCATCTCCAATAAAGCTTGGAAAATAGTGCCAACCTAGTCAATGTGGATTGCCGCAACCTGAGGCCACCAAACTATTTTAGACTACAAACAATATCCCACTTCACAAGGCTTAACTTAGAAGATGACAAGCTACTAGACCATTAAAATTTCCTAGCCAGAGAATCCAAATCCTTAATAAACCCAATGGGAGCCACCTGAAGCATACACCTATAGTTGGGAAGATCTTGCACCATCGACTTAAGAAGTTGAACCTAGCCAACGAAAGAGAGCCATCGATGAGTCCAACAGTTCACCTTCGTATGAAACTTGTCAAGAATATTTTTCCAAGAGCCCTTAGCGAGGTACCATAAGAGATAGGAATGTCGAGATAAGTCAAAGGCAAAGAACCAATCAGAAACCTCAAAATATGAGAAATCCTCTATTGTATGAGCCTCAAAGTATTAAAGAAGAAAATGGAAGATTTATCCTCATTAATCATCTGCCCAGACGTATCCAGATAAATATCCAAAGCCTTTTGCAAATTAGTGGCCTCTCTGATCTTGGCCATTCCCATCAAAGAAGAATCATCAACAAATTACAGGTGTGATTGAGGAGGAAAACCATTATCCCAAACCCAACCTTGGATAAAACCCAACGTCATATTGCTCTTAATCATTCTCCCTAAATCTTCAGCCAAGAGAATGAATAAATAAGGAGAAAGAGGATCCCCTTGACGAAGGCCTCTAGAAGATGCAAATAAGGAAGACAGTCCATTTATCAAAATTGAAAAGGAAGTGGTCATGACGTAACTCATAACCCACATAACCCACTCTTCATTAAAACCAAAATTAATGAGAACTTTGCGCAAGAAGGACCACTTGACTCTATCATAAGCCTTAGCCATAGCCAACTTGATGAACATATCTTTTTCTTTAGAGGTCGCCATGGAGTGAATAGTTTCAGTGGAAATGATCACACCATCCAAGATTTTCCTATCCGCCATGAAGCCACCCTATTCCTCGCTTGTTGAGCCATCACTTCAACCTCTTAGCCATTAGCTAGGAAAGAATTTTATAGACCACATTGCAAAGAGAGATAGACCGAAACAAACTCAGTCAATCCACTCCCTCACATTTGGGGATGAGAGATAGAAAGGTAGAATTCATAGCCCTGAGCATCTACTTGTTCCTTTGAGATTCATGAACCACCTCTAATAAGCCCAAATTTATAATGTCCTAGAATTCCTGAAAGAATTCAATTGGAAAGCCATTAGGACTAGGAGCTTTCCCTTTCTTCATTTGAAAGACAGTAGCCTCTAACTCCTTCAGGTAAATTCTGCCCAAGAGGTGCTCATTCATTTCCATAGTAACCAAAGAAGGGACATAGGACAAAACATGATTTTCTTCAGCCACCACATCCCAAGATTCCTCCCTAAATAAGGAGGCAAAGAATTGTGAAGCTTCTTTGGAGATATCACTCAAAGAGGTTAAATGTTCACCCCTATCATTCAAAAGAAAAGATATTGAATTACCATGTCTCTTGGCCTTCACACAGTTGAAAAAGAAGGTGGTGTTTTTGTCCCCCTCTTGTAGCCACTCAACCCAAGCCTTCTATTTCCAATAAATCTCCTCACGCAACTCACACTCCTCTAGATCTTTGAAAGCCCTTACCTCCTCCTTGAGAGAATCCTTAGAAAGGAAAAATTCCCTAATCTCACGGGTGATGGAATCTAAACTATCTTGAGCAACAACCTTAGCATGGAAGATGTTACCGAAACACTGCCCGTTCCACCTTTTGAGTTGGTACTTCACATATTGCTACTGTTTGGAAGAAGAGTACATGGCGGTACCATAAGCAGGTCTACCCAAATACCACCATTCAACCACATGCACCTATAAAGAGGGATCCCACACCCACATAAGTTAAAAATTAAAAGAGGGAGAACGAGCAATACGAGCCAAAGAAGCAGATAATTTAATAGGTGAGTGATCTGAGCCCCTCCAATGTAGAATCTCAAAACAAGTAGACCAAGATCCACCAATCTAGAAATAAGAGACCAATAACCTATCAAGCCTCTCAGCAATACAATCCTCCCCTAGTCTCCTATTGTTCCAAGTAAACTAACCATTACTAGGCTTAATGTCAACAAGATTCAAGGCAAAAATATTATCACAGAGAAGAAAAGCAGAAGGTTAAAACCTCAAAGTTCCACCCCTCTTTTCCTCCAAATCAGTAATGTCATTGAAACCACCTACAATAATCCAAGGATAAAGAGGAATAAATCTTTGAATAAACTGGATGTGAGACTACAGGTGTTGCTTATCAGGAAAATCAATAGGAGCATAGATGTTGGAAAGAAGAATTGTTTCTCCCATTTCCATGCTTGAAGTAACCATTGAAATAGAAGACTTACAGGACATCCACCAAAGAGGGTGGATCTTTAATGGATTCCATAAACAAGCCACACCCCCTGCATTACCTTGGGAACCAATGTGCTAGCATTGACCCCGCCCCCAAATTTTAGGCACCAAACTACACATATTCTCTACAAACAACTTAGTTTCTTGTATGAAGAGCACGTCAGGACAATGATTTCTCACCAAATCACGAATAATTTTTTGTGAAGGGCCACTGTTCAAGCCCTTTACATTCCATGAGAGGATAATCATTTTTGAGGGTTGGAAAAATATGAGTCAAGAGTCTTAACAAATCCTGACTCCACTAACGTCTCCCCCATCAACTTGATTTTCTCTAAGTTCTTCTTTCTCCTAGCCTTGGAAGCCTTCTCAACAACCCCTTTTTTAAGATTCTTCTGGTGAATCCCCAAAGAAAGAGAAGCCTTATTTCCTTTTTTGAATCATACCCTAGCTTCACCAATGGAAGAGAGATTCCCCCCACTCTTCTCCATAGCAACAAGGGCCTTAGGCACCATTGAATCCACTAGAATAAGATCAGTTTCCATTTGCACTGCACCAACATCTTGTGTATTATGAAGATTGTCAGAAATATTTCCCTCCTAAACCATCTCCAAGATGGCTCTAGCTAAATTCACCGCTAGCAATTCACCATCAACAATTCACCACCACCAGCAATTCACCGCCACGAAAAATTAACTGCTAAAAATTCATGCAATTAATTTTTTGCTCGGTAAATTATCATGGTGGTGAATTTCCCCACCATGAATTGTTGGCGGTGAATTTTCCATCAGTGAATTGTTGGCGGTGATTTTTTGTATGCCCTCCAAGACACCTTGATCCAGAGCCATCATACTCAAATTCACCTCTTGCTGACTAAGGTCATCCAACACATAAAATCTATTAAAATTGCCCCCTTCCTATTGCTCTTTAAAAGTCCTCTTTTGTCCACGATTCTTGTTATGCGCCTTAACAAGAATGAAACCCTTAGTACCTACAACATCACTAGGAATCAGAGCCTTTCCTTTCTCAACCTTAGGAGGGTTGTTAGGAGGCTAAGACTCATAAGATTTGTTCCTAGGACATCTTCACTACAAGTTCCCATATTTATGATATAGATATAACAAAAAGGCAGAGTCTCGTAATCAAGTTGTTGCATCCAAGAAGACATACCCACACAATTCTCCAAAGAGTTTGGAAGAGGGTTACTCAAATCAATCTCAACACAAATGCGAGCAAAATTCAATACCTTTCTATCTTTGTTTTGCTGAGAAGGACCCATTGGTTTCCCCATAAGCAAAGCAACCATTTGCAAGATGTCATTGCGCCAATACTCAACTGGAAACCAAGGAAGGAACACCCACACCGAAACATGATTCGGGAGCTCCTTTAATGGATTAAAACCAACGTGTCATGGCTTAATGAATAAACCAATCTAGTTGTAGAAATAGGGTACACTCTCAAAAACTCTATTTTGATTAGCCATACAGTTGAAAATGACCATAAAATAGCTATTTTCCAACAAAATCACTTCCATTTCACCCTTTGGAGTCCAAGTTTGTTCAACCCATGACTCCAAGAATTAGAGCGAGAGACACATTCCCATAAATTTGCATATTAAGGCATGATTATAAAAATACTCAACATCCTCCACTAGTGATTCTGGTTGAATCACCAAATGCGGCCTATCTTTGCTTCTTTCCAGGAAACCATTAATCTTCAAGATTTGAGGACCTCCAAACGGAGCAAACCCTCACACCCCCAAATCATTATACAACAAATTGTTCTCGAAAACCCTCTTCAATGCATATGGATATTTCACTCCTAAAGCAACACAAAAATCTGAAGGAGAATTAAACCCAAATGCTTCCCCTGGTTCCATCGCCAAGAGAAAAGCAAAACCACACCCTTATACTGAGTGCACAAACTATGTTGAGGAAACAAGCAAAAAAAAGATGAAAAAAGAAAACCCCCCTCCCACACCACTCCCCCAAGCATCAAACACCCCACCCTACATTAGAAACACCAACACAAAGGTCGATCTACCTCCCACAATGGCATATAGGCCCTGCAAAAAACATGCAACCCACGACCTTTCACAGGTCGCAGGGGTGCAGAGCTCGCACCTGCTCCATTGCACTCAACACGTCTTGTTCTTTATTATTAGCTTAAATAGGAGTGTTCTATAATATAATTATTATTATTATTATATAATATTCTATAATAATAATTACTAAATACAAATATAAAATTATTATAATTAATAATTTATTTATTTTTATATAGTATAAATTAAACTAACATATAATTTAATACAATATATAATTAATATATAATATACATTTTATATATTGTGTGGGCTAGCTTAGTCAAATTAGTTGCTAGTACGAACAATGATGATGAGTTTGTTACCTTCCATGAAGGCCTCAAACTATGCTTGGACAAGAAAATAAATCAAATTGAGGTGGAGGGTGATTCAATGGTTGTAGTCAATGTAGTAGCAAATTAGACAACGCCAAGCTCGAAATCAAAATCCTAGATTGAAAGTATAAGTATACAATTAGATATTTTGGGTGAACTCTCCATCTCACATGTTTTTTGTGATGTAAATAATCTTGTAGAATTCCTCTCAAATTGTGCCATTGACCAAGTGTCATTAGTGGTCATATCAAAATCTAGTAAGGAATGGTTGGGACTTCTCAATATCATTGAGAGAGATGTGTTGGCAGCAGAAAGATAAGATTTCTTAAGAATTATCTTAAGATGTCACATATCAGTTGGTCGATCATGAATATTTTTTCTTGAAACGACAGAGTGATGGTGTCCTTATGAGCCATTCAAATATTGCAATTGATAATGGTGGTGTAATCCTAGATTTATCACTGGCATACCATGATGTGGTGATATCGGGAGGAGCACAAGTTTAATAATCTAGATTTTGTGCATTCAAGATACTCAACGTTTCATATGTGGTATTTTTATTCATCAAAGGTTGCAATTGTGGGGGGTTGTGGTAGTGTCTTGGAAGCAGCTACAACTACAATAATGTCTAGCCATTTTGATATCAAGTGAAATTGCACTTTCGAATTGAGGGATGAATTGATTCAAAGGCTTTTCAAAACTAGGGGAGAGAAAGAGGTAGTTGAAGTGGTGGCGAAACTTGTGGAAACGGTAGCATGGGCTTCTAGACATGTTCATGATGGATGTATCTATGAGGAATTTCTTATCGTAGTGATGCAAGTTACATGGAGCCTACAATATGACATAAAATTTGAAAACCAACTTGTGATTAGGGTGTCTTTTGTGGTTGTTGTTGGCCTCCTACAATGATTTAACAACTAAGCCCTTACAACTATGATTCATAGATTGAACATCTAATCTGAATAGCTATTTCAATCATCATGAAGATGCATTTAACTTGTCAACCCAAGGACGTAGACTTGAAATGGGTCAGCACAGTATGTGCACTAGGAATCCAAAGTAGCCATATTCATCCTACAGCTAAGAAAGACATAATGTTGAAAGTAAATTTCTTGGAAAGAAGTAATATGAATGTTGAGCATCAACCAACAACTATATTGATCTGAAATGCATATAACAAAAATGAAAATTTGAGCAAACAAACAGGAAACTACTATGTCTGCTTTGGCTCCAAGAATAGTCACATAATGGAATTCTAGTGGCTGCAGGAACAGACAGTGCCATATTTTTAACTAATTTTTGAACAGAAAGTAATAACTAAACTAAAGGATGGAATGCTCACCAAGTGGGCCCCCTTAGATGAGTATCCCTTAAAAAAATGTGAACTTAGATGCACGAACTTATAAGTTCATTTTATTCATTGGAAACATGAGTACAATCGAGCAACATCATTATATTACTGGAAAACTAAGAATGCGAGTACATCATCAGATTAATCAACCTTCTGAGAAGGAGCATTCAAGTCTTACTTATAAGAAGAACTACTAACTAACTACCTAGCAAGGCAGTCAACTCCAATAGATTAGGAGGACGCCACTTTAGGGAAAGCATAAAAAGTGGAGAGGAGGTTATGCATGCGTGGAATCTGGTCAAGCATGTTTTCCTTAACGCAGATCTAGCACAACAATAACTCTTATATTCACTCAACAAACAATTAATACCATTTACAAGGTGGTTACAATTCTTCAATTTAAACTAGCAATCTCCCTCCATTGAGACTCTTCCCTCCATTGACCTTTGAACGATCACCTTGTTGACCTTGATGGCGAATGACCAACTAGAAAAATCTTCCTCAATTTTGTAGGCTTCTAATTATATCTGCATAACAATATTAGTATGCACAACAATTGCATATCTGTAACTATCTTAAAGTAACATTCATTAATTCACATGTAAAATTAGCATAGATAGTTCATATAGCATGTCGATGTCATTAAAGATTACAAAAATAAGCTTATGCCCAATGTCTATGGTTTTGAGGAAATATCATAAAAAGGTCAACATCCGAGTATCAAAGTCTATGACAACTACAAAAAATGGATAATAAACTCTATCAAAATTGAGTCTTAAGCTAGACACATCACTCCCCCCAACCTATGGCTTTGTTGGTCCTCCAACAGAGGAAGGGTTGTTCTTTTGCTTAGTTAATGCCTTGAAATTTGCAATTGCCAATTGTCCTACATCAGTTCTTGCAGTGCATGAATTAGGGTCCCAATAGAACCCTTGATGTCTGTCCAACCTACTCCATCTTTGTCTCTCTGTAGCTATATCATACTGGTAATACCTGAAATTTGGCACGGGCCATAATAGGATAGGTGGCTGAAAAGTTAGTGGAAGCCAAAATTGTCCCTTTTTCCTTCCAATTTGTATATATCTATCAACCCTCTTACATGCTGCAACATAGTTTTGCAGAGAGTGAGGCTCAGCTTGTTTTAATTCATCATTCAGACTGTTCCACCTCTGTGCCAAATATCCCTTTATAGATTCCCCTGTGGTTTATGCTACCTTCTCATATTCTCTGTAAACTGCTTCTCTCTCAAGTAGGATCCTATTGCCATAGCTTGGTCTGTAAAGAATTTTGTGCCAATCACTAAAAATGTCTCCTGGATTTCTAGATTCAGCCCTGATGGGCAGGGGAGTGTTGGATTCTATTTGCCTATAAGCCCTGAACTGTTGTCCCCAACTAATTTCATTATGTATCCAGGACATAAATGCCCTTAATAGGACATCCCCAACATACAACAATGGATTCCAATCATGATCTTGGGTCACAACATAATTATGCAAATAGAATTCACAAACAAATTCTTCATTTTAGGAGGAGCAATCTAATAAGCATGGAAAAATTCAAGAGGAGTCTCAATGGAAGGATTCAAACCTGAAACATTCCTTGCTAGTTTAAAAGAAAGATTCTTCTCCTTCAAATATAGAGCATAGACCCTTGGAGGAGTCCTGCACTCTAATATCTAAGGTACTAAGGCTGTCATATTGTCCATCTTCTCCTTTAAAGCAGTAATTTCTGCATTATCTTCAATTTCTTCATCTCTCTTTTGAATTTCCTTCTTCAGCCTGTGTTTCTCCTCTTTCCATTCCTCTTCCCTCCTTTGCATTTCTCTCCATAAGTTTATGGCTACCATGTGCATTGAAAAATCAGAGGGCTTATGTATTCATACCAAAACATTTCCTAGCATTGATGCTTGCTCTTCATATGGCTCCAGCTGCAGGGATTTTGTTTGTTCAGCCAATTTCGGTTGCAGGAGTGTTGATTGTTCTCCCAGTTTTGGTTGTAGGGGCTCTTGCTCTAGCAGTTTCTCTTGCTGTAGGAACTCTTGCTTCTACTCTTACTACAGGAGCTCCTGATTTTCCTCATACTCTTGACTCTCAACTTGTTTTGCGATGGCAGCAATATCTTCCAACGTTACATTTGTTGCTTACTAAAATATGTCCTTTTCCTCGACATTCACCTGCCCCATTGGAGCTTTTGTATCCTCTTGTGATGTTTCTCTAGTCCTAGGGATTTCCTACGGAGACATACCAGCAGCTGGTCCAGTTGGTCTTGTTTTTCTAGGAGGGCTCTCATGTTTCTCTTCAGTTGCAGGAAGAACAGTGTCAGCCTTTTGTTTCTTAGAGCTTGGAATTTTCTTTTCTATCGTTTTCTTTTTAGCTTTTCCCTTCCTCATTTTTGGCTCTTTCTTTTGTGCCCTAGTTCAAATTAGGATGCCAAGAGGGACATCATCATCAAAATCTGAAGAGGAACTTTCTTTGTCTAAATGTTCTATCTCAGAAGAACTAGTCTCTATAGTTTGATCAACTATAGGAGGGTTTACACTAGGGCATGCACCAGAAGTTGAGGTTCCAGGAGTGGCTTCAACAAAACTCTCTCCTAGTCCTACAAGGTGGAGGAAAAACCCTAGGTCGCAAATTCTCTAGTCTAATTTGATCAATATTCAAGAATTCTTCCCAAGTCATGTTAGACACATCATGTAGAGACTTTTCAACTAATAATTTGATCAAACAATGGTGGGAAATGGAATTATCCCTACCTTTTTGAGTCTCGTCTGCCATGATTGAAAGAAGGTGGTATAACATGTTTGGCACATTCATTCTTCTCCCATGCCTCATATGATTCAAGAGTTTGAAGTGCACAGAATGTAGATTCGACTGACAACCTTCACAAGTAAGGTACTTCACAATATAAACAGTTGCTTGCTTCCATGGCTCAAGTAGAGAGGTGCACTTCGCACCTTGCTTGTCCACACTCAATGGAGGGTCACCAGGTTCTGTAAATTCAGCCCTAGATGACCTAGCGTCTCTGTTAGTAGGGTAATATTCACTATCGATAGGCAACCCTATAACTTCTACAATCCTTTCTTCAATAGCCATTACCTCCAACCCTTTCACCGTAGCCTTTCCTTCAGACAATGTCTGGGAAAATTCCATCGCCACGTCTTCATTATAACCATTCAGCTTCAGGAAACAATCTAACCACCCACAATTTTTGAACTCAGCCTGGCATGGTGCATCCTACAGTAATACATCATGAACCGTGGGTTCATTTTGAATTATCCCACCTCCCTTGTTCAGCTATTTGTAATTAAGCAATCACTCTGCAAGGTTTCCCTTCCTGTAATCTTCATCTAAAAGCTAAACTTCTCCTTCCTGCAACGTTGCTAAATTCCCAATGCTAGTGTCGTATGAATTTTACCATTTTGGCGACTTAGGATTATGACAGGAGCAATAAAGGCAGTAAAGGAGTAATAAATGAAGGCTATGATCGAGAAAAATGGTGGCAGTTGATGTCATCTCACACATGCGATTCGTCATTTCGCTCAAAATTCAAATTGGCTCAATTTAAACTTTGTTGACGTGAACCAACATGGACTGACATGTGGACATGGTATTCACACTTCCTCCCTCCAACCTAAATTTGAGCATGTTTCCTCACATGCACGGGAGATATGATGACTTGACAGGGGCAGGGAATAATTTCATGCTATGGAGAACGTCTATATTAATGTACAGTAATTAAATGAATGTACTAAAAGATAATTAAGATATAACAAATTGATGTGCACGTACCTTAATTCGTGGAAGATCTATTGCAAAGATTATGGAGAAAGTATCAGTCACCTTTTAAGAAGTTAGTTGAGCAATTAATGAAAGTGGAGTGGAATGAGGTGAAGTTATGGCGGCGTGATGGAAGAGAGAGAAATGTGGAGATGGATGGGAAGATGGGTGAATGAATGAAGAAGTGGACCCCCACAAAAGTGGAAGTCTTTATTATGACAAGTTACGTACCTTAGTTAGCCAGAAGGAGGGACACTAGGTCCGCTTCCTTCGGCTACAGGAAGTTCGGGTGTTACATGTTGAGTGAATTGCTACAGGAATTCCTCCTTGGAAGTTGGCTTGTGATACAACCTAAGACGATGACCATTGACAAGTAGCTTAAATCTGGCAGGGTCAATGGTGGTGAGCTGAACAACACCATTGGGGAAAACTTCAACAACCTCATATGGTCCTAGCCACTGTGTCTACAATTTTCCTGCATTATCCTAATACCTTGAGTCGTAGAGCAATGCCTAGTCACCTGGCTGGAATTTCTTGTCCTTGATGATTTTTTCATGCCACTTTATTCTTTGATTATGCACTACCTCTGTGTGGTGCAAGGTTGCCTTCCTCATCTCATCCAAAGCATCTAGTTGCATGATTATGTCTCTTTGTGCCTTAGATATATCCATCCCCAAGTCTATTGTAGTCTGAAGAGTCTTATGCTCAAATTCAATGGGTATCATAGTTGTCTTTCCATACAACAACTCAAAAGGAGTGAAGCCTGTGGTTGTCTTCCAGGTTGTCCTATAGGCCCAAACAACTTCTGGCAGTCTATTTGCCCAATCCTTTCTATGGATAGCCACTATTTTGGTTAGAATGGCTTTGATTTCCCTGTTAGTCACCTTAACTTGGCCATTGGCTTGAGGGTGATAAGGAGTAGACTTCTTGTGCCTTATGTTGTACTCATTGACCAGTGTTGTAACAAGGGTTGAAGTGAATTGAGCCCCTTGATCAGTCACTATCTCTCTTGGAACTCCATACCATGTGAAGAAATCCTCATAAAGAAATTTTGCAACCTTATTATCTCT
Source organism: Sequoia sempervirens (assembly GCA_007258455.2). Lineage (NCBI taxonomy): Eukaryota > Viridiplantae > Streptophyta > Pinopsida > Cupressales > Cupressaceae > Sequoia > Sequoia sempervirens. Next base: position 312,800,003 of record VDFB02000003.1, on the reverse strand, counting down.
TGCATGCTTCATGGCCTTAGCCTCTACCCACTTGGTTACATAATTAGTGCATACTAAGATATAAGATTTACCATTGGATGGGGGATCAATGGGTCCTACAAAATCCAATCCCCATTTGTCAAATGGAGTGACAACTACCTGGGGGTAAAGGGGAATTTCATTAGATTTGGTTGGTCATCCCATCCTCTAGCATTTGTCACACTTCCTTGTATATCTCCCTGCATCCTTGTGGAGTGTGGGCCAGTAATATCCTGTGTTCAAAATCTTCATTATTGTCCTTTTGGTTGCAAAATGCCCTCCACAAGGTTCATTGTGACATGCATGCAGAATATTATATGTCTCATCTTCCCTCACACATCTCCTCATGACATGGTCTGGTCCAATATAAACAAACATCTAGCAATCCATGAAAAAGGAAAATATTTTTCAATGAGCACCCTTTTCTCTTTTGGAGAGAAATGAGGAGGAACTCTCCCTATGACTAGATAATTAGCTATGTTAGCATACCAGGGTGTATGCACACTGATGGAAAATAAGTGTTCATCAGGGAAAGAGTCGTCAATGACTTGATTGTCCTCTAATGTAGTCAGCCTTGAAAGAAAGTATGCAACAAAATTGGCCTTCCCTGGTTTATCCACAATGGTTATGTCAAACTCCTGCATCAGCTATAACCATCTTGCTAGACTACCTGATATCAGGGGTTTATTCATGAGGTACCTAATGGTTGCATGGTCGATGTGCACAAAGATCTGATAGCCTGTTATGTAGTGCCTAAATTTTTTAAGGGCATAGACCACTGCCAACATTTCTTTTTCTGTCACTATATAGTTGAATTCATCTCCCTACAGATTTTTACTGAGAAAATAAATAGCATTTTCAATAGCTCCTTCTTTCTGTCCTAAGACTGCTCCTATAGCATAGTCTGATGCATCTATATGAATTTGAAAAGGAAGCTCCCAATTAGGACCTTTGAGTATAGGAGTATGAGTTAAAGCTGCTTTCAAATCAAAAAATGTCTTGTCACAGTCTTTTGTCCATTGGAATTCAACATCTTTGGTTAGGAGAGTGTACAATGGTGTTTCCATTTTTCTAAAGTATTTGATGAACCGCCTATAATAACCTACATGTTTTAAGAAACTCCTAACATCTTTTTGTTTTGCAGGTATGGGAAAATTAGTGATCACCTCAATCTTTGCAGGATCTACTTGAATTCCTTTGTGAGAGATGTAGTGGTCAAGGACTACACCTTCCTGCATCATCATGAAGCACTTTTCACTATTTAAAGACATATTATGTTCTTCACATCTCTTTAAGACTCTCCTAAGATTTTTCAATGCTTCATTGAAATCAACACCGTGGGTAGTAAAGTCATCCATATAAATTTCCATGCAATCATGAGAGATGTCTGAAAATATGCTAATGACTGCATTCTAAAAAGTTGCAAGTGCATTGCATAAGCCAAATGGAAGTACTGAGTAGGCATAGGTCCCCCATGGATAGGTAAAGGTGGTCTTCTCCTGGTCCTCAGGTGAAATTTGGATCTAGTTATACCCATTGAATCCATCTAGAAAAGAAAAGTATTGCTTTCCTGCAAGTGAATCTAGAACTTGGTCTATTAAAGGTAGGGGAAAATGGTCTTTTTTGGTGGCAACATTCAGTTCCTTGTAATCAACACAAACTTGCCACTTCCCTCCCTTTTTAGGCACAATCACCAATAGAGACACCCACTGGCTATATGAAATGGGGTAGATGAATCCTGCATCCAACAATTTCTATAGTTCTCCCTTTACAATTTCTCTCAATGCAGGGTTAATCAGAAAGGAATCATTGATCCATTTTTTTTACTGACTTGTTTGTTTCATGTGCAAAAATAGGAAAAGTTTTGTTGTTGATTTCTGAACTTCAACATGTGGGGTAAAACATGGCTCCCACAAGGGTTGAGCTCAGCATGTTAAGTTTTTAGATTATGAGCTCAATCGAGCTTATTCAAGAGGGAAATGCAATATTTAAGATCATTGTGTCAACTGTTCAATGATAGGGAACAAGCATACATGCCAAATTCATGGCATTAGCTATAGAAGTTAAGACCATCAGTGATAGCAGAGGAGTATTCATGAAATTAATATGGTGTTTTACAAGTTCCTGAAAATAGTTTCATATGAGAAATGACTACATCACCTTTTATGTATATTCAAGGTTCATGCAGTTATGTTATTTTACAGAATTTTGTGATATGATATCAAAGGCACAGTGATGATGGCCAACAGTTATTGTGTAGGGGAAATATACCATCCTGAATACCAAGATTAAGGCTGCCAAAAAGAGACATTAAGGAATTTCTCATTTTCAGAAGTAACAAAGTGAAAGTTTATCTTTCTTATTATCTGAATATGAATAAAAAATATTTTTTTGTTGTTTAAAAGAGAGCTCAAGATGCAGAAAGAAGTGAAGACAAAAAAGCCACAAATTTATGAGGATTTCTACATATATTGTTAAATACAGCTAAACTTAAATACCCATTTTTAGAAAAGATTCAATGTAGAAAAGGCCAAGTGAGGGATTGATAATGGCGGCCAAGAGGAAGTTCCCAACATAATAGCATAATCAATGAAGAAACTCAGAATTTTTCAGAAGGCTACAACCTTAACTTTAAATAGGTTTTCAAAAAAATCACAGAAAAACCTCCAAATGGCGTTTAACACAAAAAAAATCATTCAAAATATTGAGCTAGGTTCTTTTCTATGATGTTGTATGTGTTTCCAGCAAGCTTGAAATGAAGTTTTTTAATGGCGTCTAGAGAGAAAAACCCAATAGAGAAACAGATTTAACAAAAGAATGATCAGAGTTTGCTCATGGCCACGGCCTGGAAGCTCTCAGAAAGCTTCAAAAAATAAAGGAAATTTGTCAAATTTTCCAGAATGGAGAACTTACCTTATATCTCTGCATTTTATCTTCCATAAAACCTTCATAAATGGCGCAAAAGGACAGAGATTCCAAGCTAAAACTCAGCCAAATCATGGCAGTCACAACAAAAGACAAGTGTAACAAAAAAACCATCAAAAAATGTAAGAAGTCACGGCCTGTAAGCTTGGAAAAAGCTTTCAAAACATCGAAACTTCCAAATTTCTTAACAAAAATCAAACTTACCTTGCCTAAACTTCCAGAATCTGCAAACAATGGCGTTGGAGAAGTGACTTTCAGCTTACATAACTCGCTTAGGGTTTGTTCATGGCAGCGCATCCCAACAGTAAGCAAAATGAAAATGAAATGACCAAATGATGTTGTCTTTCAATTTAGGGTTCAAAACCTAGAAAATTCAATGGAAGGATAGGCATTTTTGCCTTAGCATTTTTCAAAAAGCTTTATTCACTTGTGTTTATGGTCGTGGCATTTCTATTTGCCTTCTGAATTTTTAAAATGTCACAAAAACTTAAGTCTTTATTAAGCCCTCTTTTTATTTTGCATTTGAAATTCAAATTTTGTTGAAACTTTATTTAAAGTGATAAATACAAATCACTTTAAATTAAAGTTATTGATCAATGCAAAGTAGAAAATACATTAGATTTTTATTTGCATTTTATTCAAACTTGTAAATCTTTATTTGAATGATAATAATAAATCATTTCAAATAAATGATATTTGAATGCAAAATAAAATGCATTTATTACATATTTCAAAAGATTTAGTCAAAGGAGTTCAAAATGAAGCTTTAAAGCTTTGCTTAAATCATGGAGATGGTTGAGAAAATTAAGCCAACATGTTGAAGAAAAATAGGAGTTAGAAGCACTTGATGGAGAGTTCACTTTTAGTTTTGAGTTCCAATTGATTGAGGATCAATCAAGGAGTGTTTTGAGGCCTAAAACTGAAGTCCACATTCATTTATGACCCTCTTTTTGAGGGATTTTCAGTTGTATATGACCCATGGGGTTGTTTTGAGTTTTGACAACTCTTTTTGCATATTTGGAGGAGCATCTTCAGTTTCATGCCTTGTTTGGAGGAGAAGAAGGACAACACATCTTTTCTTGGAGCCAAAATTCAAATTTGAATTTTGAAGGCTTTTCTATATATCTTTCTCTTCTCTCATTATTTTCACTAGTTCTAAGTTTGGAGGCTGCTAATGCAGATTATTCATCCTTTGTAACTCATTTTCCCTATGAGATTTCAGATATTTTTGTAAAGCATTTTTGCCTAAGAATGCAAGAGAGTCCTATTTTTTAATAGAAGAAGCTTGTTTCCTCCTCAATTCCCTTTTTGTTACAGTGTTGATTAGTGAATAACTTGATTAAAATACTGTGTTATCCTTTATTTTATCAGAATTCCTTCAATATTGAATATAAAAGGTAGCATGTTATAGTGCAGGTCTTTGAATGTGTTTATCTTTTTGTTGCATTAGAATTGTGAAAACAATCTTGTTTTCTTTTTTATGAGCATTAGAAAATTGAAGCCTTTCATTAGAAACACTTTTGCAATCATGTGCAAATGAGTTGTGAGATATTTTAGTTTCTTTAATTGACAGATTTGTGAGTTTCAAAAGCATTCCCAGGTTTATCCATTTGGTGTATCACCCATTAGTGTTAAGTTCATTTTTCCAAGATTTTTTCTGCTTACCCTTTACCTCTGTTAAAAAACTAGTTTTATAAGAAAATTCAAAGGGTACCAGCCCAAAACTTGGAGGTCTATTCTCACCATAGGATACTCACAACCTGAGAATAGTCCCATGTGCACAGGATTTATTGAGTTTTTCAACTTATCTTCGGGTGCAAATCCTTGTGTTAACAATTTCGGCACGCCCAGTGGGACGTTGAACTATTTTATCAATTCGAAAAGAGCTTATTTTGCTGCTGTAATAGTGTGAGCAGTAGTTTTCAACCTTCAAGAAGGAAAACAAATTCACACTTGGTGACTTTGGATCTTAGTTTCAGCAGTGTTTAGTGAAGAATCATATGAGAAGTTATCAAAGAAGATCAAGAGCAGAACTTGAAGAACATACAGAGCTACCAACAAGAAGTACCAGAGTTGTTAGGAGAGTAACAAGCCCTGTTTCATCTTTCAATAATCCTCTATTTGTAAGTTTTGTGGTTCAAGTTTCTGCAAATTCTACTATTTCAAGTAGTTCATCAAGTAGCATTATTTTACCAAAAGTCAATATGGCTCATCCTCCACCTAGGAATCAGCCTTTTATTTCATTTGATCAAGGAAGCCCCTTGAATTTAGCCCAACATAATGATATTCCAACTGCAGCCCTTAAGAGCTTACCACTCTTTACTGGTGAGGATCAAACAACAGCTATTGAGCACATTCAAGATGTGGCTTCATTGTGTGGTTTGCATCATATAACTGAGCAAGACATTGCAGCAAGGATCTTGGCAACCTCTTTCAAGGGTAAATCTTTTCAATGGTTCAAAGGGTTACTAATGAATTCAATTACAACATGGAATCAGCTTGGAGAGAAGCTAAACAAATAGTTTGAAGATAAATTAGACCATCTTTCACTGGTGGAGCAGCTCACTACCATCAAGAGAGCACCACATGAATAGCTGATGGACTTCAACTACCAGTTCAAGAAGACCTGGAACCAAATTCCATCCATGGTAAAGCCATCTAATGAATATGCTTTTATGTATTACTTAAAAGCATTGAATAGTGATATTGCACTTTTAATCCAATCTTTAGGAGGGGATACATTACCAACAGCATTTGATATAGCTATTAGGGAAGAAAATAATTTAATTCAAGCTGGAAAGTTAGCCCCTAGACTTCCTATGCCTTATTTTGCTGACATACAGCCAATTATCCCAGTTTTTCCACCTATTGTAGTTGTTGTTCCTACATTTCCAGCCTTTAATTCACAAGTAGCAGCTCAAGAGCATGATGTTCCTAACTAGTTTCAGGAACTAGTTAGCATAAAAGAGAAAAATGAGAATATTTAGAAGACCCTACAGACCTTTGGTAATGAGTTGGTTAATATCAAAAATTAGCAGAATCAACCACCATATCAAGCCCCTTATCAAGCTTCGTATCAGTCCAATCCTCAGATTCAAAGGAGGAGTTTCAATCAAAGGCCTTTCCAGCCTTATAACCCCAGTGCTCCTAGTTCATCTAAGGAGGTAGTACCTGTACAAAACAACATGGTTGTTGATTACGAATGGTGTTTTCCATGTAATCAGCCACATAACCAGTCTACCTGTTCCAATGGAATTCTTAATCAAGCACTAATGTTGCAAAGTAGTGCAGTTGTTCCAAAGTATTCATCGCATGAAGCTCATGAACAACAGTCTGCTCATGCAAAAAAAGGAAATCTAGATGTTACTTTCATGAACTGGAAAGGTGAGGAGTTTTGTGGGGTCAACAATGTACAAAATCATTCAAGTAACCCTATAGCAGCCAACACAAGAAGTAAGAAAAGGGTTGTTGATTTGGGCCAACAGATTAATGGAGACAGAAACCAGCCTTCCACAAGTTCACAAATTGATCAAGTTTTGCCAAGAACACAATCTGTGGTTGGTAAAGATCAACATGGAATACAGGCCAATCAACACAAGTCCAGAAAAATGTTGTTGTTCTTAAAGGACAACAAAAGGTTGGTGTTGGTAATTTTAATATTTTAGAGCATATGAAGAAGACTAATGTTAGTGTTTCAGTGTGGGATTCATTAGCTCTTCCTAGGAAAAAGGATCTCCTACATGAGGCTTTATCAAAATTTTATTTGTTTGATGATGCATCTGATCAGCAACCTACTAAGGTTGTGCTTACTAATGACTCACTTGAAAAGAAAGAACAGCCTACCAAATTAGTTAAACCACCCCCTTTCTATGTTTCTTTAATAGTTGGCCAGCATTTAGTTCATAATTGTATGATTGACTTTGGGGCCTTCAGTTCTGTAATGCCCAAGCAAATTGTAGACAAGCTTGGAATAAAGTATGAGCCATTAGAAAAAGGGGTAGTCCAACTAGATGGTACTATTGTTAAAATAGTTGGAGTTATTAAAAATCTGAGTCTTACATTGCACGCATGTCCAAACTTTTCAATACCTCAGGATGTTTATGTCATAGAGTTGCCTTCATACTTTGCTATTTTTTTGTCTCATGATTTCACAGCTAAGATTGGAGGATACTTGTCCTCTGATTGGTCTCATATGTTATTTAGGACCAGGTATGGAACCAAAGTCACTATCAAGTCAGAACCTGTTGCTAAAAATCATATTGAGCCCTATAATCCAAGTGTTGTCAATGTAGCAACTACTATGAATTGTGCTTTGTTTGATCAAGAAGGCATTACTACAACCAATAAGACTGCAACTCAGATAGAAGATATTCCAGATATTTTGTTGGATGATTGGGTAGTAGAGAATGTTCAAAATTATTCAAGTGAACAACTTGAAGAGGTAAATTTGGGAATATATATGATACATGAATCTGATTTTGTTATGCCTAATTTGGAAAAAAGTGTTGAACAACAGACATATCAGCAAACAAATGAAGTTTGGAAGTTATTCTTTGATGGTTCAAGGAGTAGAAATGGTGTTGGAGGTGGTTGTATGCTTATTTCTCCAGCTGGTGAGAAATACTACTCTACATTTAGGTTCACATTCAGCTGCACCAATAATACAGCTAAGTATGAAGCTCTGATTCATGGTCTTTAGTGGGAAAAAAAGAGAGGTATTTGATGTTTACAAGTCTTTGGTGACACAAAACTAATTGTTAACCAATTTAGAGGTATCCATACTACTAAGAATGATCTTCTCAAGTCTTATAAACATAGAGTATGGGATCTTATTGAAGATTTTCAAGATTTTAATTTGTTGTCAATTCCCAAGAATAAAAATAATCATGTTGATAGACTAGTAGCCATAGGCGCTCAGTATGATATCCCAAATGATATCAGTAATTCAAAACAACATTAGTATGTAAAAGTTATTGTTAGGTCATCAATTCCTAACAATAATGAACATTGGAAAGTTTTTTATAGTGATCAACAAATCATCAATTTCCTAAGAGAAGAAGCAGAGTTTTCTAATGATAATCAAGAAAAACTCAAACAGCAGTATGAAGATCAGATCATATAGCTGAAAACCAACAAACTGCCCAAAGGCTTAGTTAATTTGGAATCAATTTTCAATATAGATGATCAAGTCAGAAAAGAGAAAGCCAATTTGCAGATTAAAGAAGATCATTATGAAGGTGTTGAGATCTTCAAAGATAAGCTTGTAAATCTTGGTAAGGTATGGACTTTAGAAGAAATGCATGCATGCTTTTATTTTATTATGTCAAGAGTTCAGTGATGTCTTTGCATGGGAATACTCAGATCTGAAAGGTTTTGATCCTTCTATTACCCAGCATACAATTGAACTTGAACCAAATGCCAAGCCTGTGAGACAAAAACAAAGGCCACTTAACCCAAAGCTTGAGCCCCTCATGATCAAAGAGTTGAATAAACTCATTGAGAGTGGTATCATTTATCTGATTAAGCATACCTCTTGGGTATCTAATCTTGTGCCAGTGAGAAAGAAAAGCGGTGAAATCAAACTTTGTGTTGATTTTAGAGATCTTAATAGAGCTTCCCTGAAATATTGTCACCCTTTTCCTTCCATGGAACAAATTCTTCAAGTTGTTTCAGGTTCTGAAAGATTCTCTTTATTAGATGGTTTTTCAGGATATAATCAGATCCTAGCTAAGGAAGAAGATCAGTTTAAGAGAGAATTTACAACCAAATGGGGTACAATGGCTCACAAGAGGATGCCATTTGGTTTATCTAATGCTGGAGCTACTTTTCAGAAAGCTATGGACATGGCTTTCAGAGGTTTGATGTATAAGATTGTGTTAGTTTATTTGGATGATATAACTATTTTCTCTAAGAATTCAAATGAACACTTTGATCACTTGAGAAATTTTTTTGAAAGATGTAGAGAGTTTGGTGTCTCTCTCAACACGAAGAAATCTATCTTTGTTGTTCATGAAGGTAAATTACTTGGATACATTGTATCAAAACACGGCATTTCTATAGATCCAAAAAGATTAAGTGCAATTCTTTCTCTTCCTTTACCAGCACACAAAAAAGGTCTACAAAGTTTCCTAGGTAGAATCAACTTTGTAAGAAGATTCATCCCAGATGTTGATGAATTATTAGTGCCTTTGACTTCAATGTTAAAAAAGAATGTTTCTTTTAGTTGGACTAAAGAAGGAAAGAGGAGTTTTTAGCTTATCAAAGAAGCACTTACAACTGCTCCTACTTTGTTGAATCCTGATTTCTCAAAGGATTTCATTATGTATGCATATGGTAATATTGATAGTATTGCAGCCATGCTAGTTTAGGAAAATGATCATGGGTTAGAGCAACCCATAGCTTTTTTCAGTCAAAGTCTTAAAGACTATGAACTTAACTATTCCTTTGTTGAAAAGCATATCTTAGTTGTTATCAGAAGCTTAAAGAAATTCAGACATATGCTTTCTAATAACATAATTAAATTGTTGGTTGCTCATCCTTCAGTCAAGGAATTTTTGTTGAATAAGGATTTGAATAGCAAAAGAGCTGGTCGGGTGACTAAAGTGATGTAATATGACCTTGAAATCAAGGTTACCAAGTTGATAAGAGGAAAAGGTCTATGTGAGCAGCTTACAAAGAATAATGACAACAATACAGAAGAAAAGGAAACTGTTGTTTTAGCTCATCAGGATGAAGAACAAACTATTGCACTTGTTTCTTCTACAGGTTGGGTAAAAGAAATGACACATTTCTTATTAACTGGTGAGTGTCCTCCTAGTTTGACTAAATCTAAAAGAAGGTACTTTAGATTACAGTCAATATCTTATGTTCTTTTGAATGGTTTGTTGTTTCGAAAAGATTTTCATGGTGTACTGCTTAGATGTATTGAAGCAGATCAGATTGACAAAGTATTACATGAGTTTCATGAAGGACCAGCTGGTGGTCATTTCTCTCCAAGAGCTATAGCTCTTAAAATAATTAAAGGAGGCTATTACTGGACTACCATATTCAAAGATGCTCATTTATGGGTGAGGAAGTGCAAAGAATGTGCTATATTTGCAGGAAAGGAGAAGTTAGTAGCTCTTCCATTATAGCCAGTTCAGATTGAACAGCCCTTTATGAAGTGGGGCTTAGATTTCATTGGGGTCATAAACACATCGTCAAGTGCAGGCCATAAGTGGGTGCTCACAGCCACTGATTATTTTTCAAAATGGACCGAAGCTATAACACTTAAAGAGGCAAATGAGATAGTTGTCCTAAACTTTTATGAAGAGTTGATAACCAAGTTTGGAGTTCTTGAATCTATTGTTTTAGATAATGCACTTGCTTTCATAGGAACTAAGATATCTGAGTGGGTTGTTAAAAATGGTGTTTATTTGAATATTTTCTAATTATTATCCTCAAGGCAATGGACAAGTTGAGTCCACTAATAAGAACCTTCTGAGGATCATCAAGAGAACTATGGAGGGTAATCAAAGAACTTGGCATACCAAGTTGAAATCAACCTTGTGGGCTGACATAATTACATCAAAAAGCTCAACAGGATTTTCACCACACATGCTTGTGTATGGAAAAGAGGAAAGGCTGCCTATTTCACTTGAGCTCCCAGCCCTTGATCTAGTAAATTAGCTTGATATGATTGAGGAAGAGCCTATGATAGCAAGATTGGCTCAGCTGATTGAACTTGAAGAGACTAGAACTGAAGCAATGAAGAAGATTGAGCAACATCAAGCTCAAGTGAAAAGATCATTTGATAAAAGAGCATCTCCAAGGTTATTTCAAGAAGGTGACATAGTTCTAAAGTGGGATGAGCTGAAAAGCAAACTTGGAAAGCACTCCAAGTTTGATGCATTCTGGATTGGGCCATACGCCATTACTGAAAAGAAACAACATAATGCCTTCTAGTTGTCTAAGTTGGATGGCGAAGTGGAGCCAATCCCATTGAATGGGATTCACCTCAAGCATTTCTTTTGAGGTAGGATCTAATCTATACATATTTCAATAGGTTCTAAATGTTCAATAAGTGCTTCTGTACATAAATTAGTTGCACCTTAAGTTTCCTCTAAGTGTTGTTTTGCACAATTGTTAGTTTACTTTGAGTTTTGCTGGGAGGGAATAAAATCTCAAACTCTTATGTTCCTAGTTATAGTTCAATGAGATAGATACTTCTTATTCATTACATGGAATAGAGCTTCAATGTTATCAACAACAAAAATATACCCCATGGGACTGTATCTAATAACAACAAAGTTACAAGTAGTTACAACAGAAAAAAGGAACTTTGTACAAGGTTTTCTGGGTCAGATAAAGAAATAAATAGACTCCATACCCAATGGATAAGTAAGGCAACTGTCTTATTTTGTTTAGTAGGCAAACACCCCTGAGAGGTCGCCAAAAATGTTACCAATTTTTTAGCTTCTTGCTTAAAATTGGTAAGAATTTAGTGAAGTTTATTTGTTGGGGTATAAATGTTTTGAGTCTTCAAATGAATCCTTACTTTGATAACGAATCAATTAATTTGTTCATAGGTTTGTTCAAATCATTCAAACAGTTTAAGATAAACTGTTGAACAGTTCAAACAAACCGATGAACAAGCTTCACTAAGAAAGGAAAAATTCAAAAGGATTGAAGTACAAAGTCTTTATTTTTTGCAATATTCATTATTGTTGATTATCAAAAATAAATTTCAGATCAAAGAGAAAGAATGTAGAGATAATCATTCATTATGATTATAGAACACGTGTTTTAAACAGTTACAACTTCATGATTTCAAGTTATGTAGATGGATTAAACTCAAAAAAGTGTATAAGTCAATACATATCATGAATAGTCGATTCATTGATAAATATGTTTCTAAAACTCCCACACAAGCTGTGGGTTATGACCAAGTTGATTAAATTCAACAATAGTTATAAATCATACACCTAAAGATCAACTAAAAAAAGAAACAAACAAAAGGAAGGTCATGTTCGTCATTGCCTAGGAGGCTGATGTAGGGTTGATTTGTTGTTGTAGCTTATTTTCCTCTGTCTTTAACTCCTTTCTCCCAAATTTCAGAACCTACAGTGATGGTGAAATTGTGTTAGAGCGCAGGGGATGATATCCAATTGAATGCTTATCAACAGATATATGATCAATAATCATTATCAAATTGAATCAACCGAGTCATACATCCACGGGATAAATGAAAGAGATGTCAAATCAAAACAGAAAGGAATCATTGATCCATTTTTTTTACTGACTTGTTTGTTTCATGTGCAGAAATAGGAAAAGTTTTGTTGTTAATTTCTGAACTTCAACATGTGGGGTAAAACGTGGCTCCCACAAGGATTGAGCTCAACATGTTAAGTTTTTAGATTATGAGCTCAATCGAGCTTATTCAAGAGGGAAATGCAATATTTAAGATCATTGTGTCAATTGTTCAATGATAGGGAACATGCATACATGCCAAATTCCTGGCATTAGCTACAGAAGTTAAGAACAACAGTGATAGCAACAGAGTATTCATGAAATTAATATGGTGTTTTACAAGTTCCTGAAAATAGTTTCATATGAGAAATGACTACATCACCTTTTATGTATATTCAAGGTTCATGTAGTTATGTTATTTTATAGAATTTTGTGATATGATATCAAAGGCACAGTGATGATGGCCAACAGTTATTGTGTAGGGGAAATATACCATCCTGAATACCAAGATTAACGCTGCCAAAAAGAGACGTTCAGGAATTTCTCATTTTCAGAAGTAACAAAGTGAGTTTATCTTTCTTATTATCTGAATATGAATACAAAATATTTTTTTGTTGTTTAAAAGAGAGCTCAAGATGTAGAAAGAAGTGAAGACACAAAAGCCACAAATTTATGAGGATTTCTACATATATTGTTAAATACAGGTAAAATTAAATACCCATTTTTAGAAAAGATTCAATGTAGAAAAGGCCAAGTGAGGGTTTGATAATGGCGATCGAGAGGAAATTTCCAACATAATAGCATAATCAATGAAGAAACTAAAAAAAAATCAGAAGGCCACAGCCTTAACTTTAAATAGGTTTTCAAAAAAATCACAAAAAACCTCCAGATGGCGTTTAACACAGAAATTTTCATTCAAAATATTGAGCTAGGGTCTTTTCTATGATGGCGTATGTGTTTCTAGCAAGCTTGAAATGATTTTTTTTAATGGAAGATAGAGAGAAAAACCCAATAGAGAAACAAATTTAACAAAAGAATGATCATATTTTGCTCATGGCCGCGGCTTGGAAGCTCTCATAAAGCTTCAAAAAATAAAGGAAATTTGTCAAACTTTCTAGAATGGAGAACTTACCTTATATCTCTGCATTTTATCTTCCATAAAACCTTCAAAAATGGCGCAAAAGGACAGAGATTCCAAGCTAAAACCCATCCAAATCATGGCAGTCACAGCAAAAGACAAGTGTAACAAAAAAACCATCAGAAAATGTAAGAAGTCGTGGCCTGTAAGCTTGGAAAAAGCTTTCAAAACATAGAAACTTCTAGATTTCTTAACAAAAATCAAACTCACCTTGCCTAAACTTCCAGAATCTACAAACAATGGCATTGGAGAAGTGACTTTCAGCTTACATAACTCGCCTAGGGTTTGATCATGGCGGTGCATCCCAGCAACAAGCAAAATGAAAATGAAATTACCAAATGATGTTGTCTTTCAGTTTAGGGTTCAAAACCTAGAAAGTTCGATGGAAGGATAGGAATTTTTGCCTTAGCATTTTTCAAAAAGATTTATTCACTTGTGTTTATGGTCGTGGCATTTCTATTTGCCTTCTGAATTTTTAAAATGTCACAAAAACTTAAGTCTTTATTAAGCCCTCTTTTTATTTTGCATTTGAAATTCAAATTTTGTTGAAACTTTATTTAAAGTGATAAATACAAATCACTTTAAATTAAAGTTATTGATCAATGCAAAATAGAAAATACATTAGATTTTTATTTGCATTTTATTCAAACTTGTAAATCTTTATTTGAATGATGATAATAAATCATTTCAAATAAATGATATTTGAATGCAAAATAAAATGCATTTATTACATATTTCAAAAGATTTAGTCAAAAGAGTTCAAAATGAAGCTTTAAAGCTTTGCTTAAATCATGGAGATGATTGAGAAAATTAAGCCAACATGTTGAAGAAAAATAGGAGTTAGAAGCACTTGATGGAGAGTTCACTTTTAGTTTTGAGTTCCAATTGATTGAGGATCAGTCAAGGAGTGTTTTGAGGCCTAAAACTGAAGTCCACATTCAGTTATGACCCTCTTTTTGAGGGATTTTTAGTTGTATACGACCCATGGGGTTGTTTTGAGTTTTGACAACTCTTTTTGCATATTTGGAGGAGCATCTTCAGTTTCATGCCTTGTTTGGAGGAGAAGGACAACACATCTTTTCTTGGAGCCAAAATTCAAATTTGGATTTTGAAGGCTTTACTATATATCTTTCTCTTCTCTCATTATTTTCACTAGTTCTGAGTTTGGAGGCTACTGATGCAGATTATTCATCCTTTGTAACTCATTTTCCCTATGAGATTTCAGATATTTTTGTATAACATTTTTTCCTTAGAATGCAAGAGAGTCCTATTTTTTAATAGAAGAATCTTGTTTCCTCCTCAATTCTCTTTTTGTTACAGTGTTGATTAGTGAATAATTTGATTAAAATACTGTGTTATCCTTTATTTTATCAGAATTCCTTCAATATTGAATATAAAAGGTAGCATGTTATAATGCAGGTCTTTGAATGTGTTTATCTTTTTGTTGCATTAGAATTGTGAAAACAATCTTGTTTTCCTTTTTATGAGCATCAGAAAACTGAAGCCTTTCATTAGAAACACTTTTGAAAGCATGTACAAATGAGTTGTGAGATATTTTAGTTTCTTTAATTGACAGATTTATGAGTTTCAAAAGCATTCCCAGGTTTATCCATTTGGTGTATCACCCATTAGTGTTAAGTTCATTTTTCCAAGCTTTATCCTGCTTACCCTTTACCTTTGTTAAAAAACTAGTTTTACAAGAAAATCCAAAGGGAACCAACGCAAAACCTGGAGGTCTATTCTCACCATAGGATACCCACAGCCTGAGAATAGTCCCATGTGCATAGGATTTATTGAGTTTTTCAACTTATCTTCAGGAGCAAATCCTTGTGTTAACAGGTTGAGCAGGAGGGTAGAGAACAAGTTTTTTGGTGCTCTTTCTGTTAGAAATGTTCATGTCTCCTATCCGACATCCAATATAGGCATCTACTATTGCTAACCATGGCCTTCCTAGGATAATGGGGTACCCGCCTAGTGTTGCTTTAGGAGAAAGAATCATGAGGTCTTATGGGTACTCCCAAGAGTCTAGAGTTACCACAAGGTCCTCTACTATACCATTAGGTTTAATAGTAGAACTATCAATAAGTTGCAAGACAGTTGGAGTAGGTCTCATGCTTTCAACATTTAGTTGCTACAGGATATTCTTGGTCATTACATTTATTGTTGCTCCCAAATCAATCAGAGCATTCCTTATTTGGACCCCATTTATAATAACTCCTACCACAGGACTCCCTGGGTCATTATATTTGGGAACAACCACTTTCCCAAGCATGATGTCAGCCAGTTGTCCCACCACATGAACCGTAGTGGGGTCTTTCTTCTTCCTGCCTAGCTTCTTAAGGTAGGCTTCCTTAATTGCTTTGCCATATGTAAGAACATCTTTTATGTCATGAAATGGA
>VDFB02000003.1:312755841-312784195 GCA_007258455.2 Sequoia sempervirens | reverse complement strand
CATGACAAGTCCACCACAAAATCGGATCCTCCTGTGCCATAGTTCTTATGTCCGCCTTTGCTGCAGCCTTATAACCCCTAAGAGTAGCAAATTTCGTCCACTCAGTGCGAATGGTGCCAGCAGCTTCAACATCATACATCCTATCAATGCATTTGAAGAACCCTTCCTTCACCTCATCATCCTGAATCGGTGTAACTCTCCCAGGCCTAGGCATGTACCACTTCGGATTCAATGCATAAGCAGCCATGTGCAAGGGAGTGTTTAGGCTGTCCCATCTACGCTGAATAATAGGCTGAATGTAAACATTGTAGAACGCTAAAGTGGGGTCCTTCTCTTGCACAGCTGCCCTCATCTGACCAAGCATAGAATCAATGCACTCATACACCTCCCCAAGGTTAGGTGCATCCCCATCCCCATATCTGATGACCTGTACAACTGGTGTAATGATGGTGACAATCTATTTTGCATCATGCCAAAATGCATCACTCTTCACTATCTCCTTCACCCTCTTCCCTTGCTCTGTCCTGGCCCCATCCCAACGATTCCATTCTTGTGTCATAACCATGAGTTGCAGTGGCTCTTGCAACTCAAGCATTCTCTCCAAAAGAATGAAATAGGATGCATATCTGGTCTCAACTGGTTTCAAGAACTCCTTCTTCGCGAAGCTCCTGAAGAGGGCATGTGAAGTGTGGTGGTTGCAGATATACATCTGCACATCTCTAGCATTGCTGACCACTCCTCTAATCCACTCAATCTTCCCCATGTCCTTGAGTGCATTGTTCATGGCATGCACACAACATGGAGTCCACCAAATGTGTCTGTATGATGCCTCTATAAGCCTCCCTGCAGCTCTGCACACATGTGTTGCATCTGTCACTACTTGGACCACATTTTGTGGCCCAATCTCCTCAATAGCTGCCCGAAGGATCTCAAACTGAAAATCAGCATCTTTTCGATGCCTTGAACAATCAACCGCCCTGAGAAAGAATGGCCCCTCTGAACATGTAACTATAACATTGATGAGTGGACGATGCCTAATGTCCGTCCACCCATCCATAACTATGCTACATCCAGACTCCTCCCAACATGCCCTCATCGTCTCCATCAATGAATTTATCTTGGCATAGTTGTTATCCAAGATCGTGGTCCTCAATTTGTGCTCACCTGGTGGCACATATGATGGTCCTCCCTTCGCCACCATCGACATCATCTCCTTATAATAAGGAGAGCGAGCTACATGGAATGGGATTCCATTGGCAAAAAAGAACCTGCCAATGGAATCATCTATCTGATCCCTCAGGTGCACATTAAATAAATCAGCTATGGGGTTAGGCTGACTTTGCATCTTGCGTTTCCCCTTGCCTTGTTGTGATTCAGCCATAGTGCTATAAGTGGATGACAGTCCTGAGGCTGACCCTGACAATGTTCCTGCTCTCTGATGCAATGTAGGAGTAGAAATATGTGGCTGCCTTTGCATTTGTTGCTCCTGAATCTGTTGAATAGTCTGAATATGTTGCCTACCAGACAAGGTAGTAGGCATTGGAATTGCCACGTCATCTGGAACACCCCAAAGCTTGTTGAACTCAATTCTGTATTTCAAATTTTTAGCTTTCTTCAAAAAATCACATGCTCCCACACCTTTTCCTGGCCAAAATAGGAAGTGTGCATTAACTCCGGTGATGCTCCCAAACCAATCATCACCATAAATGTTGCATTTCCATTTCCTCGTACCACCAATTGATGACGTTGGGGCTGTTATTCTTGTTGCAAATTGTTTGAGAGGAGATTTGGGATTATAAGGACCCCTAGCCCACTTTGCCAAAAGTTGGGAAGGGCAATCAGTAGAAACTGGTGCACTAGCTATGGAACTAGTTTGCCCTTCCGGATTTGACCCATGCTCACCCCCCTCATTGAGCTCATCCTCATGCTTAGGTTCATATTCTGATTGGATTGCACTATGAGAATCAGTTTCCAGCTCGTCCTCACTCATTTCATGACTATGGGAGCTCATTTTGACACTACATTTCACAAAATGAAAAAAATTCAATAAACACATAGTTTCAACCTATGCCCTACTTTAAAATTAAAAAAAAAAACTCTATATTTTAAATTTTTAAACAAACTTTAAATTGCAAAACAAAATCTAAGATTCTAAATTAATTTAGAAATTAGAAAATGGAACAACAAGAATCTAGAAATGAAATAAGAAAAATTAAAAAATGAAACAACAAGAAATGAAAGAACATTGAAAATCAGAAAATAAAATAAAAAATCAGTTAAAAACCCTACTTTTTGCTTGAAAAATCTCTTCAACAAGGTGAAGAATCTTCCTCCTCTTCTTCTTCTTGCTCCTTGACACTCCTTTTTCACTTACAATCACTCCTTTCACTCCTCCAATCACTCTTTCCTCAGCCTTCACTCTTCTTCTTCTTGCTGTAGCAAACAAGTAGAAATGCAAATGTGAATAAAAATGAAGATTAGAGGGCCTTTTGAAGGCATGTAAGAGTTTAGATGGGCCCCACATGCCCTTAGGGTTCGAATAGAACCAATATAATATAAAAAAATGTTTTAAATTTTTGTTTTAAATCACTTTTCAAGGTCCGGCCAAGTGGAGACGGACGCTTCTTTGCCTTCTACGGGCGAAATAAAAACGTGGCGCCGAGACGTAGAATGCCGCCCCACGCTTTCTTTCTGACGCCCCTCGCTCCATGTAAACGCTTAGGGCCGGGATGCGGCCTGGTTCACTGTTTTTTTTTCATTTGGAGGGAATAATTAAGTAAAAAGAAAATAATAAAATAAGTAAGCAAAAAGAAAATAATATTATATTATTTTTTCAAAAAGTTATAAAAGGAAGGATTGTTTTCGAAAAGGGTCTTCTTGCTCATTCAAAAATTTTACTTGCCAAGAATAAACGGAACTCTTCTTTCTTCTTTTGAGGATGAAAATCCTTTGGAATGTTGGTTTCGAGGATGAAAACTCTCCTAGCCTTCTAGTGCTATTCCACATAGGGATTGCCTTGGTCCTACAACTGATCCATATTTTCTAGTTTTCAATGTTATTGAGGTTTGAGGATTCTAGGTTTTGGTGTGAAGATTTCAGAGTTTTTTTTTTGTATTAATAATCGTGCAAAAAACAGTTACATCCATGCATTAAGCATTATCCATATATATATATCATCCACTGCTTTATGCAGTATATACTATGCAATCTCTCTCTAAAGTCTATTTTATCTGCTCTCTATCAGCTCATAGTTACATTATAACACAGTAATTACATTATATCATAGTAGTTACTATCTGTTCTCTATCTACCAGGACAAAAAAAATTCTGAATCACTCAGCCCTGCTCTCTTCAAAGTCCTCCCAAGCAGGCCTGCCAGGAGGCGGGTAATTAACAGATAGGTCCTCATTTGAGCGAACAGCTTCAATACCCAAATCAGAAGGAGCATTCACATGGAACCTAGTGCAGTGCCTATCCTTTTTTGCCTTATCCTCCATCTCCTGATTAATATTCTTTAGCAGTTCAACCATGCCTTTAAGCAGTGGAATGCTTGTGTCTTTGTCAAACTCCTGTGTGTGCACCTCAATGTCCCCATTTTGGCCATAATGCCTTTCTTTGACCCGATAGCCTATTCCGAACCAGAGGGTTGATCAAAAGTGAAATTAGGGTTTCCTTTGCTTGAGGTTTGTATTTTAGGTATTTACTATTTTTAGTAAATACTACTTTAAGTAAAGTTGGTTCGCTTTGTCGCAATTTTCATTAAGTTCGCTCAAAATTTCAGCTTCTACTTTCTCTCGGTTGGTTTGAGGTAAACTTAATATTTTTGGCGCTGGCTATTTTAGTAGTCTAATTTTTGCGCAGACACAGCGCTCAACTCAAGTCATCTTGTTATCCATCGGGCCTCAGCTTTTTGCTTTGGGTTTGGTTTCTCCTTGACCGAAGTTTCGTGACTTAGTCAATTTTCATGTCTTGAAGTTGTACCCCATGCCTAGGTTTGATGACTTCCAAGTTGTTTTAAAGAAGGGGACATAGTCAAGTGAGCATTTAATTATTTAATAAATGCTTTATTGTTGCAATATGAAATGGATGCCCCAAAAGGGAAAGGTGAATGATATTTTATTATTTTAAAAGTAAAAGGCAAAAAGGTGTATGCTCTTTTGAAGTTGGAAGTGATTCAACTCTTGAATTTGAAGAGTTCTTGTTGCTTCATTTGCCAACAAAAGCTTATATATTGTTGTTGTTTGAAGAGCTGATTATCCATGAATTTATGCTAATGTTATGCTGTCAAAATGACAACTTGGTTTTTACTTCGAGGGATGCTTACCTCCTAGTTTCAATCCAATTTCGTGTTTGAAATACAACACCTAGTTGGTTTTCATTGCTGCTTCTCATCCAGACTAGCAGATTGAGCTCAACAGTTGAAGTTTTTAATGATATTTCCAGTTTTGAAGTTGCTGATGCAATCACAGCTGAAAGTGGTTTTTGCATACAGCTTTTTGTGTGAATTTAATTTGCTTGTGGGTACTTTTCCAATCCATTCCTACACCCAAGGCGACCATCTTTGGAGAGTTTCAGATTTTAATTTTGAGTTGTTGATTTTTACTTGTCAAAATCGCCCCTCATGAAGGCCGTACCATTCTTGCTGCATTGGGATTCGTGTAAGAATTAAATTACGAGTTTTTGTTGCTGTTTCTTCATCTAATGTTTGGCGCCTATCTTCCAGCAGCTCATTGGTTTTCGTTTCACACAAAACGGAGGTATTTTGAGTGAGTTGTGAATATTTCTTTGAATTTCACAGTTGCTGATCAGAATTTCCAGAATTGTTATTTTACATCAGACTTGTTTAAGTTTGAATCTTCAGTCCTTTCTTCATCATTTATTGTTGATGTCTAACATGGAATCATCCAGTATCATGGTACATTAAATCTATTGTAATTTTCATGTAATTTGCAGCTCTTTTTCCATATTGTAAGACTGTAAACAGTAGTACTGTTCCAGTCCTTTATTGCTGCAATTCTTTCTTTAATTTCACATTAGTACCCCTGGATGGTTTACCGCCAGTGTGGATAATTGGATTTGTATTACTCTTGTACCCACTCTCAAGTGGTGAATCCCCACAACTCTGTGGATGCCCGCCGCAGCGGACGAATTGTTTTAATTGTAATCTTTTCCCCCCACTGTTTGGTGGTAGTGTGGAAATGCTCTTCATGGCTGGTTATCCGCCTATTCATTTCTAGTTTCAATTCAACACTCCGTCATATGTTAGCACCTCGCCCTCAGTGGGATCTTGAGTGCACATTCTTGACGTTGAGTAGTTTCTTTCAAGTATTTTTCATTTAGCTCCTCCACCATATGACAACACCTATTCCTCATTGGGATTGCGTGTGCATTCTTGGTGTGAGTTCTTTTCAAGTTTGGTTTTCTATTTGGAGCTAACGCTAATCAAGTTGGTTAAGTGCTGGTTATGTTGTGTTACTTCATCGAAAAAATTGGTTAGCATATTTCACACCCATACTTGATTTCACTTGTGTTCATTAGTACAACTCCATCTTGCAAGAAATTCATGAATTTTTGCTTTGAAATCTCCAGGTTTATTGTAACCTGCACAACAATTTTATGAAACATGAGTTTTTTGTAAAACTCAGTAAGCGTTCTTTTCACCCCTTGCTGTTTTTCCTCATTCCTTTTGATCCATATAAGCCATAAAATTTCATTGGTAAGGATTAGCCAAAACAAATTACATTCTTTACTAAATCCATCTACTTTACTAATTTTGATCTCAATTCATTTAATATTACCATTCCAGCCTTTAAACTTAAAGAAAAATAGATTCCAAACCTCTTTTGCAAACAGGCAATCAAAGAAAATATGCTTAATTGTTTCAGGTTGTCTGCAAAAACTGCACAAGTCAATTTCAGTATGATTAAACTTATAAGGTAATTTCTGTAAAATTAACAACCATTTAAAACAAGCTTTCTTCGGCTCCAAACAGCTAGCCCAATTATTTATGAAGGCAGATTGCCACTTTTTATTAGGTAGAGACAGATTCCACACTTGATTTAAGGAATTAAAGATAGCATTATTATTGGTTAAAGATTTATAAATGATTTTAGTGTTGACTTTGTGGAGAGGGGTGCCATCCTCCCAACATAGGTGACTCAAACAGTCCACATTGCTGCTGCACATTCTGGGCAGCAGAAGAGATTCACAAGATTTTTTAACCATGGAGTAGGTTCTCCAATTAGAGGAGGGTAGACCAAATTCATTGCTCAGGATATCCCAGTTTTTGATTTCCCCATTGATTAAAATATCTTTAAAGCACTTTATTCCTTTAGCAGCCCAGCTCTTGGCTGAGCACCCCTGCATGAGTGCCAGAGGCTTATCTTTATGCCTTAAATTCCACCAAATGGATCTTTCACCCAGGATACAATTATTATTGTCAATGACATTTTTATTATTAATTTTGTTATTTACAGCTTCCCAAGCTTTCTAGAGGCTTTTGAAGAACAAGGATCCTGCAGGCAACACTGGAAAGGTACCTGCCACAAGGTCACTAAGGGGGAGTGACTTCCAAGATTTGGCTTGTCTGGGGACAGCCAACTGAATATTATTCCTTATGAGTATCTTCCTCACATGCAACAACTAACACCTCTGGAGTACAAGTTGTTATGAACAGCCTATGCACACTACGCAATGAGTGCTCTTCGAATTATGGAGGGGAAGCTCCCTCGATGTGCTTTGACAAATATACTTTGCAAAGGAAAAATAAGCTAAAACTACTTCCTGTCTTTTTTGTTTCAGCTGCTAGAGGCACAAGACTTTCTTGAAAGAACTTTTACGTTGCAGCTGAGTTTTCTCTGGTTTTGCAAATCAACTAAACTACAACTTATATCTATCCAATCTCCTCAGGAAAACAGAGCAAGAGGAAACGGAGCAAGGTTTGACTATCTGACGATAAGCGGGTTTAGACTCTCTACTTGAAGGCAAGGTGGGCACAACTATCATCTCAATCTAAACCAACTTATTGGGCACAACAGATTTAAGAATTTACCAAGGCGATCTTATGGAACCCTAGGTGGTGTAACACTCGATCGAATCAGCAAAGCCTTCACAAAACAGCCTTTATCTTTATAATCTCACGAAACCCTAGGTGGTATAACCTTCAATTATATTGATAAAGATTCACAAAAACAGATTTATTGCTGCAACTTCTCGAAACCCTAGGTGGTATAACGATCGATCACAACAGTAAATTAACACAAAACAGCCTTATCACTTTAATCTTTTGGAACCCTAGGTGGTATAACAATTGATTTCAATGATAAAGATGTTCAAACAGATATATCTAATCTATGGAAAGAATTCAGCATCACAATCTTTTGAAACCCTAGGTGGTATAACAATCAATTGCAATAGTGAAGACACATGAACAAATACAAAAAAGAGCAATATTGAGGGCAAGGTGGGCACAGCATATATTCCTCTCTCAAGCAAAAGTTATTTACAAATGAGCGTAAGCTCTTATTTATATACATCAAGGTGTAGGGAACCCTAAAATCACCTTGTGTTATCTATAGTTCCTGCAATGCATGCAAGCAATGCGCCCAACCCTAATTAAGCAAACTATACAGTTAACTGGGCAACTACCCTCAGTTTAACTGAAACATCTAATCTAAAAAAATGGACAATTGTGCGAGCATGCACGTCCTTATTAAAACAAGTTAACTGGAAGACTATCATCAGTTAACGAAAACCCTAAATACAACTCCAAGTGAACAAGGCGATTCTCAGAATAGGTATGCATGTGATGACAACCCCGAGTTAACTGAAAAGGGTAACATCCAGTTTAACTCGTGTGTGTGAAATCTATTATGAGAAGTGGGAACTGAAGTTCACTATGTGTGATCTCGAGCAATCAACCCCTCAATGAGATTGTTGACTGTGTCACTGTCCGGAGCGATGAGACTCTGACGAAGGATGCTATGTCGATGCAGCATGTCCTCACCAGCTGTGATCTGAGACTGAAGTTCCCTTCTGCTCCTCGTTGCTTCATCGAAAAGTGTTGACATGACTGTAAGCTGAGTAACCTTACAGCCAACTGTCTCCCCACTGAAAATGATATGAATGAGTGCCTGGAGTTCTGATTGAACATCTGTAAGCTCCACGTAGGCACCACCCTCAATCTGATAACGGCACGGTAAGCGAGATACAAGAGTCCTCACAAACCGGAGTGCACCGGGTGACGTGTTTTCTTACTCTCGCCCAACTCGGAGCAACCGGTTTTCTATCTTCGCCTGGAACCAATCGTCTTCCAAGAGTAGATAGCTCTTCCGGCTCCTCTCGTGATCCGTATCGTAGTCGTAAGCCAAACTCGTGAGCAATCAAAATTTCATCCCCGGGTTTGTTAATAGCCATATCCCGCCTCATCCCCGAAGATCTAATAATGAGCTCGCATTGTACCGAACCGGGATATAACTCGCGGAGCATGGTAACGGCTCTAGCAACGTAAGTCCTCCCATTCCTCCGCAAACGCCAAGGTTATATGCAACTAAATGATTGAGCTGACTTTGCTCTGCGGGTGGCTCAAGCATCGGTGGGAGTGTGTTAATGGCTTCTGGTCTGTGCACAAGACTAGAAATGTACTGACGAAGCTGTCTGATTTCAGCCTTGAGGGCTGCTTTATCCTCTCCGTCCTTTAGTATTCTGTCCTTGGCACTATCTGTAGCAACTTGAAGAAGATCAACCTGAGTCTGGCGTGTGCTGCGACCAAGGTTGACTGTGATAACTTCAAAATCTTGAGACTCTAAATCAGCCAAGCTCTTCCCCTGCGGAGGTACAGCAGTCTCGATAACAACCTCCATATCAGTGTTTCTCTCTACGTGAACCATGTTCTTAACTCTCTTATCTGGCGCATCTTGATAAATGTCATCGAAATTGGAATGATTGAGAACATAAGATGGCTGCCTCCTCTTCCTTCCTAGCTGAGTCTCGATCCAAGATGAATCTCTGCTTATGCTACTAGAAGGGTCTGCAATAGCGACAGGAGGTACTGATGAGAGTGAGTGTGTAGAAGACCCACTGCGAGGTGGAGAATCCAAGTCCAATTCAATGTGAATTGGGACCGGTGACGGCTCTGAAACTAATGTAGGAGCTTGAGGCTGAACCTCAGGTACTGGCGGGCTCTGAGCTGATCTCTGAACTGGCTCTGTGATAAGCGGCTGTCTGTCAGGCTCTGAATGTGAAACAGTGGCACGCGCCTTGCCCTTTGAATTATTTGGCGCTTGTACTTTCTTAGGAGGGTTACTCCTCTTCTTCTTGTTAGGTTTTGACGAAGAAGGTAGCGTAGGATTCACCACTACTGGCGGCTCTGCTCTAGGCATGCTTACTCTTCTTGTCTTCTTGCTGTCGAGGTAAAGTATACTGTTCTGGATGACTCTACTAGATCTCTCCTTGACCGTTGCATATTCTTTGGCGTACCAATCTACTACTGGCAACGGTTGTGTGTCGACCTGTTCTCTGAAAAACTGAGGAAGAACCTCTCCCTCATCATCTGATAAACCTCCCACATCCTCCGACAAGAAAACAGAAATCTGTGAGAGAGAGAAGCGGCCGTAACTGCGTCTGCGAACCTCGAAGTCATCTGAGCAATTTGCCCAGTAATCCTCCATAGAAGGCTCGTGATATGTGCCTCCAGCGAGGCGAGCTGTATAATGACCTGAAAGGTCATAGGCACGTGCTTCGACAAGGTACTTAAGATGATATCTCTCAAGTTCCTGTCCTGCGATCTTTGCATCAATTGCCGACTTGCACCAATACATTCCAAACCGAAAAGGAAAGTTGAGTGATGGTCTGTGCCTGCGGCGTAGAAGACGATGAACATCATGCATCTGCCTAAGGAATTCCTGAAAGATTGTTTTATCCGAAGGATAACGTGGAAGCATAGCTGGATTTCGTGGAAGCCATATACCGGATGTAGGTGTATGTTGGGAATCAGATAAACCAACGCCCATCCATCCATCAGCGTCTTCCCTCTAGCACCGCCGAGATAACATGCAACTCCCCGGGTCCAAAGCTTTCACTGTGTAAGTCAAGAAAGCCTCGAACACGCTAGAAATGACGTCACTGTGAACTCCGTTGATCATACACTGGATAAACCTTCAACAAGCAGAGAATGCCTTAATTTGCAGCTAAGTCCTCTAACTCCACTCTATAAGCTTATCAAGTACACGGTGATAAGAACACATGTGGAAACCTATGAGCAACTAAGAAACCGGGGTAATCAGGTGGTGTAGAATGTCGCTGATGAAGGATGCCCAACATAATGCTCCCGCCTGCAAATGATGCGACTAATAATGTAATACATCCAAGGCTGGAAAAAATTTGCATGTGCTTGACCTGAGACACGATTCAGGAGTGTGATTAGAATCGCGTACTCATCCTTGTATTCACCACGACCCACATTGTTTGGCAATCTGTTCTTCGCTTGTTTTAACCATCTTTCTGCCATCTTCTTCTGACACTTGTCCACATCAGCATCGAACGCTTGTGCACACTGCTCCATAGAAACAACTAGGCTGTTTGGATTTTGAGGAATGCCAAACTCCTCTCGATATCCACAGGTTTGAGACTGCAAATGACCCGACCGTCGACTGACGCTATCTCACGAGTAGTCGGATTGTAATGCTTAATGCAAGCCATCACAAACTCAACACGCTGAATCCAGAGATAGGTATGGAAGCGCTCCTAGTGCAAAACCGTGACCGCTTCAATATTCCTTCCAATGATCGAATCCAATCGGTCTAGTATCGCCTCGCAATAATACTTTGTGAAGGTCTGTCTCAACCAACCTGCGGAAATCATGGGTAAGGACGGTTTTGGTCCTGTATTCGAGCTGAGTGAACTGCATTCTGAAAAAATTGCCTGTTGACTGTGAACTTGACTATATTCTGACAAGATTTCTGGAATCTAAAAATAGCCTGCTAGAGTTAAAAATAGCCTTTCAAAGAATTATTTTCAGCGAAAAATCCGAAA
The DNA here is from genome assembly GCA_007258455.2 of Sequoia sempervirens. Taxonomy (NCBI): domain Eukaryota; kingdom Viridiplantae; phylum Streptophyta; class Pinopsida; order Cupressales; family Cupressaceae; genus Sequoia; species Sequoia sempervirens. Next base: position 312,773,164 of record VDFB02000003.1, on the reverse strand, counting down.
TATGGGTTTTGTCCAGAAAAGGATTCTAAGACAACCCAGAAGGTCAGATTTTGCGAAAATTCAACTTCTACTTGATTGTACAAAGATTTTCACTTGAGAAAATTAGCAATTCGAGAACGAATGTTCTGAAGCTAAAATTCGTGAAAAATCAAGCGCACAAATTCAACTCGAGGAAATTATACGGAAACGATCCAGATACTGAGACTTGCCAAATTCGCCAATTTCAGGAACATGCACAATGTATATTATGAGAAATCTGAGATTTAAAGGATGCAAAAGACGTTTTTTGATGTCTTCTTCTATGAAAATCGCCCAAGATTTCTTGAGATAACTGATATTTGTGAACTTGAATCTGCAAAAAGATATGTTAAATGAAATCGCCCCTGTGAATTGATGAAGATTCTGCCTCTGAACTGGAAAAATTCGCCTTGTTTGGAAAAACCACGAATTGCTCCCCTTTGAAGTTTGCGCCTTTTAAATATGAAGAAATTCGATTTTCCTTGAAGAAAATACGAATTTGCATGAATTTGAGGTTTCGCCTTTGTTTGTTAAATACGCCTTTGGAACCTCTGAAGAAATGCGAATTGTATTGAAGTTTGAGTATGCCTTTGAAGAATTGCGAATTGTTCTGAACTTTGAAATATGCGCCACTTAGCTCTTCTGAAGAAATACGAATTTTCTTTGAATTTGCTTTGAATAATAAAATTCGATTTCTTTGAAGACAATGAATTTGCCTTAGAAAAATACGAATTCACTTAAGATTAATTTGCTCTTAATGAAATCGAATTTCTCAATTGAAAGCTTTGTGAACAATGAAGATGGCGCCAGTATAAATAATAATAAATTCGCACCACTTGGCAACTGCAAGAATCCATGAACCCTAACCAAAATAGAAAGCCTCTGATTGGTTGCTCTTTAGTTCGACTGCCACTGTCTGAAGTTCAAATTTGAAAATAATAATAAAATAATTATTATCATGTAATGGCGCCAAAAATAGAAACACCATCTAAAAATAGACATATTCTGAACTTCAGTTGACAAACTGGTTGAAGCTCTGAGATTCATCGTCATGCTTCCACGACTTCGAAAAGTCATCACATGAGCAAATTGGCGTCCATTTGCTCAAGATACTTCGTTTTTAATTAACTCCCTACTTTATAGCTGACAGCACTGTCGCGACTGGCCAACTTCGACACTGATTTCCGGATGACCGGGTGATGCTGAGACTGATCTGAGATAATCAACGGAAAGCCTACTGAACAAGGAAGAAATGTCTGCTGGGAGACACAACTGCAAAATCTATCGTTTAACCCCTTGAAAAATTAGACGCACCTGATTGAAATTGCTTTCACCGGGTTCCGGACAGCCATTTTCTAAACTTTACCATCGATGTTTCAAGCGGTAGCCGGCGGTGAGCGGTGAACTCCTTGTCTGAGGCGAAGCTCCGCGGCATGGCCGGGAGATATTACGCATCCAATGGCTGCTCACATGACAGCTAAAAGCTGTATTAAGGGCCTCAAAAAGAAAAGCCCAACCCACGGCTCAAGGTTACGCTGGACATTTCAGCGAAAATCAAGCGTCGTCAAAAACGCCCTAAGCAGCGGTTGATATCTGGGCTAAGGGTTTGACCGATTCGGAGCATTATCGTTTTAGCGGACAGCCCGAGGGAGGAGCTCTTAAGAGAAGTCATTGGAGGTGTCGAGGCAAGAAAACTGCTTCTAAGACCTCAAATTCTCCAGTGCGTATTTTTAATATGTTTACCGCTCCCAGACTTAGCCATTTTCTGAACGTTTTCGGACATCTTTACCTTGTAATATGACACCAAAGACCTCGCACGCACGAGCGACTGCCAAATGCTGAAGGCTGACGGCTATGCTCGTTGGATAGATAAATTGATTACGCTCAATAGTCGTGAAGACTTCGAACGCGAACGGGCTCATCTGATCGACTGAAGGCTAGAAGCGCCTTGAACCGCCGAAAATACGAAAACCATTTGATTTGGTTAGCCCGTGGAAAATTACGTGTAGTAGAATCTACGCCCACGACCACCCGAGCGTCGGATTGACAAAGGCGAATGATGCATCGTAGTGGGCAAATATACTACTGATGTCGTGAAGACTACATTACGCAAATTCGGCATCGAGGGTCCCTTTAGGCCAGCGCCCCTGGCTTGTACTTGCACTGGGCATAAACGGAGAAGCTCAAAAACATGAAAACTCCATTTTAAGCTGTTCTTCGGACGTCTGCCGCCTGAATTCTGAGAGTCGGATGACTGCGCTTGATATCTCATCGGATAAGCAGACTAGCTGTGAACAAATTGAATGTCTTCGGCAACGAAACTAACAAGATTTACCCCTGCCTTGAAATGGGCGCCCTCAGGCTAGAGGCGCGCTTTTGCCTGAAATGGGCAAGATTTCCATCTCCTAAAATTTAGGGATTTTTACTTCTGTCGCGATTTGCCGGAGTTGTGAGTCTCGGAACGCTTCGCTGGATAGCTCGACGGATAGCCAGGCTGATTCTGAAGAGATTGACTGGATGCTTAAGCACTTCAGACAAGATCTTGACCTCCAAAAAACTGGGCGCCCCTGAGCTATACTTGCACTTTGAGGCTTTTCCTCTGAAAAATCTCCATGATTTGGTCACTGAAAACTCTGTCTCGATCATTGAAATGACCGTCTGCAATATGAAATGCCGTCGTGAGATGCTCCTCCATCGTGAAAATCTATATTTTGAGTCTCTGCTTCAGGTTCTGTTCAATATAACTGACTTTGACTGACAAACTATTGACAAAAACTCCATGCTTGACATTGCCCAAAACGGTATTTCACAACATTTTAGCGAGGTTTAGACTTTAAAATGCAAAATGCTTTAATGAAGCAAAAAATTTGGTTTGGGTACAACAAGATGACATCTTCAAAAACCATATTACATCACTAAAGCATCCCTATGACATCTTTATATTCTATGCATATGACTTCAATTAACCACAATAATATCATCATCACTTGATGCAAAATTCAAGAAAAGAAGAATTTTAAAAATTGCATCCAAAACTTCAAAATTTATTAAATTTGCTGGCTAGGCTCACCACTCACTGTGTCAGACAAGATAAACAAAAACAGAAATATTTACAGTTATACATTGTAGTTGTACAACAAGGATATTCATGAATTAAAAAAAAGTCATAGGAATACAAAGAATCTTCTCATAGAACTTAGAAGTCATACCGAAGATGTTACATTGTCAAGTGACTGTTCATCTGCTGGTGAAGTTGCTTGGCTCACAAAATTGGTCATTAGAGATCAATTCTCCTGAGTACAAAGGGACAATAAATAGAGGATGAGGCCAGGATCAAGCCAGGAGAATTTTGCAGAATTGATGCTCCTCACTCCTGGGCTCTAGATGATCAATTATCTGTGCACCCAATACCAGCAGAATGTGAATACTCTTCAATAAAAGTAAAAATAAGATGTTACAATTCATTTTTTCATAGGAGTTATAACAAACTTTGTGTTATGAGCCTAGCTGAAATCCTGCTATAATTGTTATAATACTAACAGAAATCTGGAACTGAAATTGAAACAGAAATCTAAAACGGAACAGAATGAATGCATAAATACAAATTTTGAAAATAATATAAAATCTTCACAATATAATGTCTGAAATTTGAGAACATTAAACTGCTAATTTGAAACCATTAAAAATTTGAGATCAAACTCCCATTATTCTAGAGCTAGAAAATTAAAAAAATGTCAAGTGGCTTAAAAGATAAGTGAACGTTTCTGAGAAGGGATGAAAGTCAACTCAGGCAACAAATATTTTTCAAAAACAGTACGGTGCCGCCTTTGGCCCAGGCATAGTAGTTGTAGACTTGTGCACAACCATGTTCTCCAAAACATAACTTCCCACAGGGAAACGAGCCTCTTTATAGACTTTAACATGGAACAGCCTATTGACAACATGCCCACCATATCCTACCAAACAGTCTAGATATATGTTAGACGCATTGGCCAAAAAGGCAGAATCACAGGCCTGCTGCCTAAAAGTTGGGTTGGCTCACTAAACTCAAAAGTGATCTACCAAGTTACATCAAAAAATTGAATTTGATTGCTACATAATAAATTATAATGTTATTATTATTAACATGGAACAAAAAAAGTATCATAATAGTCCTTCCTTGACTTTGTTTACTTCCAAAGCAAAGGTGGTTACTCCAAGGTTTGCAATACAGTGTCTTGGTGTGCACCAATGATAGTGAAAATGTGTTTCAAACAAACAAAAGTTGCCAAAGTATGGACTGGCGTGAGCCCATGAAAGGGGAACTCAATTTTTTGCATGTTAAAGTTGCAGATACAAAGCAAAGTACAGCATGCCCTTTGCTATTTATCTGCAACTTTAACATGCAAAATTTTGACTTCCCATTTCATGGGCACGCCACTTGTAGAAACCCTAGTTTCCCCTATCTTCTGGAACTGTTCGTTTTTTACTGTTTTGTGTATTTTGATGTTTTTGGGTTTTTGCATGTATAAGAAAGAATGCGATTTCTTGAAAGAAATGATATAAAAATCTTAAATAAATACAATGCTTCCAGATCTATCATAAATGACTCCGAAATCAATAACTAATGTTTTGTATTATTTTTTTCCTCTGCCGTTACAATAAAGAATCTCAAATCTACAGGCTAGATAAGATAAAATAATAATCAAATGAACCTGATTTGCAGCAACTGAGAAAGCTCTGTAAACATTACGGCTGCAATAAATATCTACTTGTTTCCCCGCCAAATGCCAGATAAATGCTCCAGAGGTAGATGCGCCCATTGGGTAAATGCCAGAAGTCCAGAATGGAAGGCGTTTTGTGCTGAGCAAGAAAATACGGCCTTTCTTGAAGTGTACGGCCTGGTACAGCAGAGGTACGGCCTTGGGAACAGCAACCAGCAAATAAAATAAGTACGGCCTCTACTTAAATCTCCAGATCTCAGTAAACAAGGCGCCTGGGAATGATAAACTCGTCCGGATGAAGAATGCACTGAAACCCTGAATATAATTATGATTGTGAAGCTCTGTGATAATTCCTATGTGAAGATATCTCTCTGCCTGGCAATAGATCAGTTGGTATTTCACAGCCTCTGAATCGCACACACTGAAGATTGCACGTTCTCCAATGCAAAAGTGAAAACCTGAACCCTTGGCTCTGTCTTCAGAAGAAAGTTCTCAGCAAAAAAGTCGACTTAATCATGAATGGCTCGATTTTCAATGAAAAATGGCTTATATTCTCAAAAGTGCGAATTCCTTAAAGATAGGGATTATTAAAAGAATTTGACTTCTCTTTTTTCATTATTTCAATAGTCTCTGCCAAATTTTTAATCATAAATTATAATCGTCAAATGGCCCCCTTCCATGATGGGCGACCCCTTCATTAATCCACTTAAGTTATAATATTAAAATATTATAACTTTATAACATATGCTCCAAAATAATTAATATTTAATTAATCAATTAAATATTAATATCTCCCTCGAAAAGAGTCCGATTTACGAACCGTCTGAAGCTGGTGACGAAGTGGATGATTCTGCACCTGACCAAGCCATACTACTAAAAATAGCAGGGGTCCCACGCTGAGTGCCAAATATTGCTAAAAATAGCAACTCAGGCCAAAAGTGTCCGAATGAGCCCGAACGAAAGCCAACTGGTCAAATACTGACAACTGAAGCCAAGCCAAGCTCCAACAAGACCCTCTATCCATCCTATCAGCCTACGAGGGTCGCATAATAGGCTAATTCTTACGAACTCTAATGCTCGCAAAAATGGGGACATTACACCACTCCATACATTTGCAACTTTCATTTGTTTGAAATGTGTTTTCACTGTCATTGGCATGGGCCAAGACACCATATTGCAAACCTTAGACTTTTTAAAAATTCCTCCAGTTATATGGGTATGCAGGCATACAACTACAAGAAAGCAGGGATACCTGGGGATGTCCCCCCCCGTGTACCCTTTTTTTGCCAAAACAAGGGAAACGTTTCCAAAACGGGGGGGCGGCTGGGTCTGAAATAGGGGACGGCCAAGGGACGCCTAGACGTCCCCCAACCATCCCGGAGACAGCCGGCTGTATCCTACATCAAACCCAACTTTTAACAAGGAAATGTAAGTTGTAAACAATCTACCAGGGTAGAGTTTACTTACCTTGTAAAGACTGAATAATAATAATAATAGAAGAGAAAGAAATGCATTTATATGTTATTGTCCCTGCTTGTAGAGTTTACTTGCCTTGTAAAGACTGAATACAAACAACCATACAAAAGCCGTAAAGTCCCTGCTTACAGAGCATACGTATAAAATCACCTATATAAAACACATGTAACATAAGGGGAGCTGAAACAGAATATTAAATGATGTAATGCTAATGAAGCAGCACCGAAATGATCCCAGATATTCATCATCTTCTCCTCTGCTTGGAGAGTCTGGATGGTCCAATAGGTCCTTGTGATGGCACTTGTGGAGCTTAGACAAGTCCATTTGCAGGTGATTTATTACTGTTGGAACCTCATCTTTCTGTTTGCTAGTGTGACTGAAAAAAATTTCCAAGCTACTCTCCACCAGGTTTCTGATCTTATCATGGATATGCAATGTTGACATAGGGGAGACTCTGGCTTGATTTGCCTTGGATTCAAAGCCACTATTCATCTGGGTTGTCCATTAGATGCACTTTGGATGGAAACAAGTGGTGCAGACAACTTAGAGCCCAACTATTCTTCCAAGCCGAGAAGATTGAAAAGACAACTAATCAGACCCTTAAGAAATAAGCCCTCCTCTACCCATGGAAGGCTTTGGCTCTTTCTCTAGAAGTTTTTCTTGTCTTGGCTCTATCTGCAACATACCATTTATTGGGATATGATGATTGCAAGAATGAGCTATTCTATGAAGGATATATCTCTTATTATCAACTGGATATCCTCAAGTGTATTTAGTAAAAATCTCTTTTCTCAATTCTCTCATGTCATAGTTATTTGTATAGATAAATTTCAAGTTCACTTATTCTTTCAGTCCATAAAGACTTGCACTTTGTTTTTTGTATTTTGATTTTCATATCATGATTCATAATGTAAAAGTTTAAACTTTAAAACTATATGGCAGCAATGTAGCCTTTGGGCATTTTGATATAAGTTTATAAAGTATAACTTGGAGGTTGTATCATGTATGTTAATTCTGAATTTTGAATGCGTATTGAGTATTGACAGAGAATTTTGAACACAAATGTTATATGTTAAGGTTCTATAATGTATATTATGCATGCTTTATCCATGTTTTCATATGAACATTAAAATTTCCCTATATATTTTAAATTTTCCCAAAATTTTATACAGCCATCCCCCTGCCGTCCCCAAATTTGGCTTGAAAAATTGGAAACTTGGGGACCTGTCCCATCATCCCCTGCCATCCCCATTCCAGAAACTTGGGGTAACACTGCAAGAAAGGGATCAAGTTTTGTCAAATTCAGTTTGCATCTATATAATAGCAGGCCTAAACATGGCCAACTGGATTTGGACAAAAAGTAGCAAATTGTATAAATAGCATGCCCTTTCAATAGACTGTTGTGTCCTTTGGAACATTAGAGTGCTGCTATTTATTGTGTTTTGATCCATTCAAAGGAGAACCTAGTGATTTGGCATGCAGCAGCAGAGCAGGTGTGTTCTTCATCATATTAGAAGGGTTTCCTTGACAAGAAGCAAAGCAGCAATCATCATTATTTTTTATTCAATTCCTTATCAAATCTTTGTCAAAGGCATCTGACATCAACAGTAGTTCTCATTTATTTCAATTTTTTTCCCCTTACAATTTTTTTCAATTTTTTCCACAAACACTTCACCCGTTAGCATTAGCAAAACCAAATAAGCCAGCTGAAAGGGACCCTTTCACTTTCTAATCACCCAGATCCCAGTGTGGGCAAGGTGAGAGCATACAGTGGAAAGGGGATCATTCGCTTGTAAAACTAAATATGTTGGAAAGTACAAAGATAGACGGCTCAACCGATCAAAAGTAATGCAATTGCAACTCAACCACTTATTCAGTGGGAATATATTGACGGCTCATCCAATCAGCATGATGATGAATTACAAAGTACTGAAAGTAAAGTATAGGCGGTTTAACAACCCCTTTCACTTGTTCAGTGGGCAGTACAAGAAAGTAAAATTGTTGAAAGTAGTGGATGGCGAGGCTTGTCCCTTCCACTAAAAGTGGGAATACAAAAGTAAAGTGCAGAAATACAAGAAGTGACTAAATCAGTACTACTGATTTCAGCCTTACAATGAGAAGCAATTTGCAGGTTACAAAGAGTATTAGCTGTCCAATCCACTCCAAAATGATATTAGATGATCTCCAAAACTTCACAAGCTAATCTACTATGGAAAACAAGCCAAAATCTGAACTTACAACAATTTGATATGAAAAAGTAGCATATAGAAAACTCAAACCAGAAAGCCAGAATCACACCAAAATGCTCATTATCTTCTTCTAGACACCTCCAAATGATGTGGAACCAAGTGCAACAGATGCCTAAGAGAGGGGAAACCATGATCAAGCCAATAAACCTCACCAAATAGTTCCAAAACCTCTGACACATTTCCCAAGGCAGCCAAGCAAGAAGTACGACCCTCAAGGAGAAGGGCGACCGGCATTAAAAATCACCAACATCATTAAAAAATCTAAAACTTAACATAGTGAGACGCCCCAAGTAAACTCATCCATTGGTCCAATATCCAAAATCATCAAAAAATCACCGAGTAACAAGCAAAAGCGTGCTTCTACAAGCACCAAACCAACACACAGAAAACTAAGAAAACACACCAAAAACTTCAGAAAACATCAAAGGTAATCATCTCCATTATGTTCAATCTGTTCTTCAATGTAAAGAACAGTCCAATGCTTAGCTAGGTGCTATCTTGCAAGCGCGAAACTAAGTTTGCTAGGAGGTATGCTTTCCTTGAAGCGAGTTTGTAGCAATTTCGGCAGTGCTTCGTTATAATTTGCAATGGATACCAACAATGAAGCCCAAAACTCTTATTTATAACTTCTCCACAAATTCAAAATGCCTTTCCCTCCAATTAGGGCGCCCAAACTAAAATCCAAATTCACCCTTTCTTAATTCTCGTTTGAGTTTCATTAGCCTCCTTTACAAGGTCGTCCAAGGTATTAGAGAAAATGATACTTTATCAAAAGCATATATAACATGAGATAGGTGTCCAAATTGATTAAGTGAAAAACCTTATAAAAATTGCTTTTAATAAAATCAACTTATCTCTCCAAGCTAGGCTTCCACCATGCCTTAGCCAAATATTTCACTTAAAATATAAATTCAACCAAAGTACTGAATTTACCAAAATGAGCTCCAAGAGTGTGGGAGACCAAACTGCTCAAACTGACTTGCCTGAAATAGCCTCTGAACTAAACTGTTGAAACTCTGCTAAAAATAGCACCTACTATAAATAGCATACTACTAAAAATAGTAAGTGTGTCCAAAAGCATTTTAACCACATTCTGAGCAGCCGTCGCAACTTACTAAAAATAGTAAGTCCGGAAAAGTTACCTGTTTGAGTTGCATGTCATACCATTGCGAAGCTATTTGAAAACCTAGAAAGAATCCATAATCCAAACTGCAAAACTCCAACATGCAAGCCTCCAAAATTGCCAAAGTATCCTCCTAGAAAAATAGGAAACTCTAATTTTTGCTTCCGACTAGCCTACAGGCCTCCAGGATAGGCTAACGGCCAACTGCACTGATCACTGTTGAGAAGGGGCCATTACAGACTATTGTATTTGGATAGGTGATTGCATTTCTGAGAGTTTATCATCAGATTGTGTGTGATTATAGTGAGATCACCATTGAGGGTTTCACCTTTATCAAGAGAGTATTTGTCTTCCACAAGGGTTTTACTCAAAGAATTCAAAGTTCTCAAAAAAGACAGTGCCTAAGGCTTCTTAGATTGGATTCCAAATTCCTACTTCGGTCTCTTTGAAACCTAGTTGTCTTTCCTCTTCAAAATTGAATTAAATTTTTCATCTTTTCATCAGAGTTAACCAGCAGAAATCAGTGGTGTAAAGGCAAGTTTGAAGAAACATTCTTCCCTTGATTGTGACTGATTTGCAAGGGTTTCAGATAGCTGGTCATCATCATATTGATCTTGTAATAGAAGTATACAGGTTTTTCCAATAATTTCATCACTCAATACATATAAGACAACCTAGGGGCTTTTCCAAGCATTGAAAAATGAGTATTGCAATTAGGGTTTGTGCAAAATCAGAAAAATGAAGACTTCTTAGGTTCAAACACCAAAATTATCAAAAATTATTCAAAGAAGTTGTCATGGTTAGAATAGAAGGACTTCGTCATAACATCTCCTAAACCACCTATCAGGATTGTTTATTTTTAGCCAAAGTTATTTTTATCCCATATTATTTTTAGTCATCACTATTTTCAAGGAGATGAGTGAATTCTATGAAGTCTATATTTAGCAACTACTATAAACCAGGTATACTTAGACAATCTTCTAGGTGGTCTATTATTATGTTGATAGTTATACTTATCAAGAGTCTAACTAAAGATTGGCTCAGTTATACTTAGTATTAGTGGACAGAATTGTGTAACAGAGCTTGCTTTGTATGCAAGCAATCTATTCATAGTGTAGGAGTGTTTGTCAATTTTTTGTCATTTTTTCATGCAATAGTTTTGTAATTGTTATAAATGAGCACTTTGTTTATAAACATTCATTGCCATTCATTCAGTAGAATTTAGTAATGCCTATCTTGCTTCTCAATTGTTGTCAAGATGTTTTGTGTTATTGTGTTTTTTATGAATATTACTTGACATTTACTGAAAGCTTTGTATTGCAACAAGGATTAAGCTGGTTGTTGTAGCTCTGAATGCAAACCATGCTTAGCTATAATGTCTTGTCTAAGGGTACCAAGGTAAATTAAATTGCTTTTTGTGTTTTCTTCACACCTTTTGATGTGACAAAAAATGTAACAAATGAGTAGTAGAACCACTCTTCAAATTAGAATGGGAAGTTCTTTGTAAACAAACAATAACCTAGTCTAAAAAATATGTACTTGCTATTTACAATCTGTGTGTTTTCTAGGGTGGTTCACACTCATGCTAGACAAAACTAAAAGTGTCTTTTTGGATTCACCTAAGGCAAAATATTGATATTCATGATTTTTATGCTTTTTTACTTTAAAAAACCCTACAATTACTCAATGCTTATGTTGTTCAACTAAAATCAAAAACTAAGTTGTGCCAATACACATAAGAATTGGGTAAGTTTACACAACACAAAATTTGGCAAATTGAAAGGAAAACAATGCATACAAAGCTACGATGATTACACTTCTCTAAACTTCTTAATACAAAGCCTTAGATATTTGCAAAACAATTCAATTATGTAATGTCCCATTTTTATGTCCTTCACAATATCTATGGAAGCTCCAACTTTCTTAATGAGTGACAATCTTTTCAAGATGGATTTATGATAGTGGCAGTGAGTTTAGGAGATCAAGGCAAGTCCCATGGTACTTTTTGAATGTAGTTTAAACACTCTAGGAGCATTCCACATTTCTTGGAGATGTCTACTATTTTTGGAAAGCACCAAACTCCATTAAGATTGATATCTTACGAACTTAAGGTTATGTTGACATGGTCGGAATTCATAATTGGCCTATTTTAGTATTTTCCGCAATTTGAAGGTTGTGCCGAAATATAATTATTTTTAATTATAAAGTGAGTCATATAGTTCAAAAGTAAATTAAAATAATAGTCACTTTATAAAGAAATAAAATATGGTTTTTTCTAGAAATTTATTAAATGATTATAAAATATAACATCTAGAAAGATCCCAAGGGGTTACAAGAGGAGGTTGAGAGAATTCATTTCCTTATTCTCAATATGTTGGTAATTTGATATTTTCTTGAAACCCCGGTTAGGAGAATGAGCAAGTTTGTTCAACGACAACCCTAGGACAAAAACCTGAAGGCAAAGATTGGTTTTAGGAGTGAAAGATATTCCCTAGCCAATATAGCATGATTCATTTAGGGTCATAGGTTGTGCTAATAGGATACAATTTGAAAGATTGTGCTGAAGTAGCAAATCATCTTTCCAAAGTTGTATTGAGTGAACATGAAATATCCCACCCCGATCTGGATATTTACTAACTGAGAACAACCTGTTGTTTGCTTGTGGTTTCAAAGTTTTTATAATTGTTTTGAGTTTTTGAAATAGGGTTTTCCAAGAAATGCAGCATAAAAATATATAAACAAATTGCAATATTGACAAACTACTGGAGCAAATACTTTATATATTCAATTCAGATTTCATACAATGCTTGAGAAATCACTTATCACCATACCCAGAAGCCAAAGCATTATAAATTGCAATTCTGGAAATCATATCAGCAACTGAAAAAAAACCCTTGCTTGGACGCCTAGCTCAGAAAACAAATTTCTCCACCAGATAAACTATGCACAATGGTTGCCAAGTCTTAGCCGCCCAATATGATGAAGGAATGAAGCTGAAACACAAGGCGATTCAGCCTAGACTTCACACGCCTAGGGTAGAGAATGTACGGCCTGTAATTAATGTTGTACGGCCTACTGATATAATGGTATGGCCTGCTGATATGAGATGCAACAACAATGAAATAATGATCAGCAATGATATCCTCCAATACAGTTCTGATTTGCACAATATTTTTTGATATTTCTGGAATTATGTGTCTCCAATATGCACAATTGTGACCTCTAGTTGAAGCCACTTGTATGAGCAAACCTTGGGTATTATTTCACACCTGTAAAATGCTTGAATCTAAGAGAAAACGCGTTCTCCAAGATCAAATTGCAGCAAGAAACCCTTGTTTCTCCTCTTCTCAACAAAAGCAACAAATTGACAAAGTATTGAATGCCAAATGAATGCTTTCAAAGCCTTTTATACTCTCCCCAAGTGGCACGATTTCCCAATCATCTTTTAATCATTAAATATAATATAATATATTTGCTTTTGTTGCTTTATAATAACTCTCAAGTGGGTGTCCTCCTTTAATGACATAAATGATTTGACTTAATGTTATTATAATAAGCCATATAATATAAAGTCAAATGAGTCATTAATGAAATACACTTATATTAAATTATTATTAAAGTTATTACTTCAATAATAATTAATTAACCATAACTCCATAACTATCAACACATTACTGATTCCGCCAACACCAATAGGTAACCCACTGATTCCTCTGCTCACCAAGGTGCCTTACTATAAATAGTAAGGTTGGCCCCAACATCTGAGTGACTTACTAAAAATAGTAAGTATGCATAAACGGAGCCCAAAACACCTCCAGAAAGCAAACCCTGAATATCACCAAGTACTGGAGAAGAAAACACCATAAACTGCCATCTGAAGAACCAGATAACTCCCTCACAAGGCCCTCTACACACCATCATTAGCCTACGAGGACCAAATGATAGGCTAATCCGTCAAACACTGATGCTAGCTAAAAAGGGGACATTACAGAACAGTACATTTATTGATGAGCTAAATTCAAATAATAAACTTATGTGAGAGCTTGTTGTTTCTGATATTGAGTGATGAGTTTTCCTACTATGTGAGGTGCATTATTGTAGAAATGAAGCGCTCTTATTGAAGGAAGGCACTAGGGTTTAGTAGTTGATCTTATCACACCAGTCACTCCCTATGAATTTGGTGCTCCCAAGTTATTAGACGAATTGGATTCAGAAGAGTTTCTAACCCTATTTCTGTTGCCGCCCTTATTTTTGCTAGTTGCAACGTCTCTTTAGAGGAGTCGCAGCGACTTTTTAGAGGGTTCTAACCCTATACTCCAACTGCTACCATAAAGGAAGTCGTTGCTTTCTTTCAAGGGAGTTAACAATAGTTTGGCTCCATTTTAGAAGATCTTCAAACCACACTTTATGAGATACAACAGCACATGAAACAGGGACACTCATCCAAATTTGAAGGGATTATGCCATCCTTAATATCTTGTTGAGTTGATCAAAGGTGTAGTTCTCTGGACAGCCTAAGAAGTGTTTGTAGAGGCCACTATTCATTTTATTTCATCTAAACATCTGCTGCAATAAAACAAGGTTTCTCAAAAGTGTTACCTGAGGATGTGTCCCCGGGTCTAAATCCCCCCATCCCCATCCCGGAAACATCCCGGGGACAGGGGACGGCCAGGGGACGACCAGGGGACGGCAACAGTGTACTATGTTTACTATCACAGAATGAATTCTGAATTTTGAATGCATATTGAGTATTGACAATGAATTCTTAACACAAATGTTATATGCTAAGTTTCTATAATGTATATATGCATGCTTTATCCATGTTTTCATATGAATATTTAAAGTTTCCCTATATATTTTAAATTTTTCTATATGTTATATAGCCGTCCCCCCGCCGTCCCCAAATTTGGCCTGAAAAATCGGAAACTTGGGGACTCGTTCCGCCGTCCCCGTCCCAAAAACTCGGGGTAACACTGTTTCTCAACTGCAACATTATAGAAGCACAGTCATTTTTGGGCAGAGTCAAAGAGATTTTTGACCTTTCTGGTAAGAGCAGACACAAGGAGTATTAAGTACACAATCTATCACCATGTTCCATCTATGATATTTACTTCAATGAGCAGCTATAACACTGTTTCTCAACTGCAACATTATAGAAGCACAGTCATTTTTGGGCAGAGTCAAAGAGATTTTTGACCTTTCTGGTAAGAGCAGACACAAGGAGTATTAAGTACACAATCTATCACCATGTTCCATCTATGATATTTACTTCAATGAGCAGCTATAACAGTCATATGATTTTTGACCTCTTCTCTAGGTCGGCCCCTAGAAAGAAATAAGAAAATATTATTTGTAGATCAAGGCCCGACCTGCCTTGAGGATTATTTATTTTAAATTTAAATTTAATTATGGAGAAAATATATCCCGCCGCTACAAACATTAACAGAGTGTAGGGCATAGTTTATGTTCTCTAGGGGGCTGAATGAGGGACCAACAGAAGCTACATCTTTGAACATTTGTTTGAAGTAAGGAGAACATGATACATGGAATGGGATGGCATGGGCATAGAAAAATTTGGCAATAAGACAGGTCCCAGTATTGCTATCCAGTTTGATCAAGATTTTGAGATTGAAAGACATTGTCAATAAAGGAGAGCTGACTATGTATGGTCATGGTTAGGAGTGAGCACTAGTGATGAGAGTGAATCACGATGGTCAAAATGTTCATTATGAATTTATTGGGTAGAAAGAATGGAATAATGACCCTTTTTTTCCCAATGTTCATTATGGAGGAGAATGAAGTATAATGAACATTAGTTCATGAATTAGATATTTGTTTATAAACAGTTGTAGGTTTCAGTTATATTCATAATCTATTTATACAGCAATGTATTCTGAGAATGTAATGAAAAATGAAAGTAATGAAATAATTTATGCATTATGTATTTTTTTCAGTTTCATTACTGTTGTCTATATTCCTTCAAGAAGATTTAATTAATTTTGTCATAGGAGTTACTCAGAATCTTGTTCTTACAAGTTGGTAATAAAACATCATAGGTGTCATAGGGAGTTACAGAGAATCTTGTCGCAATGCAGAAGTTAGAGAGCATCATAAAGCATTTAGGTATGTGTTGGCGTAACAACTAACACCTCTGGAGTAGAAGTTGTTATGAACAGCGTATGCACACTACGCAATGAGTGCTCTTCAAATTATGGAGGGGAAGCTCCCTCGTTGTACTTTGACAAATATACTTGCAAAGGAAAAATAAGCTAAAACTATGTCCTGTCTTTTTGTTTCAGCTGCTAGAGGCACAAGGCTTTCTTGAAAGAACTTACACGTTGCAGCTGAGTTTTCTCTGGTTTCGCAAATCAACTAAACTACAACTTATATCTATCCAATCTCCTCAGGAAAATAGAGCAAGAGGAAACGGAGCAAGGTTTGACTAACTGACGATAAACGGGTTTAGACTCTCTACTTGAGGGCAAGGTGGCACAACTATCATCTCAATCTAACCCAGCTTATTGGGCACAACAGATTTAAGACTTTACCAAGACAATTTTATGGAACCCTATGTGGCATAACACTCGATCGAAACAGCAAAGTCTTCACAAAACAGCCTTTATCTTTATAATCTCACGAAACCCTATGTGGCATAACCTTCGATTATATTGATAAAGATTCACAAAACAGATTTATCGCTGCAACTTCTCGAAACCCTATGTGGCATAACGATTAATCACAATGGTAAATTAACACAAACAGCCTTATCACTTCAATCTCTTGGAACCCTGTGTGGCATAACAATTGATTTCAATGATAAAGATGCTCAAACAGATATATCTAAGCTATGGAAAGAATTCAGCATTACAATCTTTCGAAACCCTATGTGGCATAACAATCAATTGCAATAGTGAAGACACATGAACAAGTACCAAAAAGAGCAATATTGAGGGCAAGGTAGGCGCAGCATATATTTCTCTCTCAAGCAAAAGTTATTTACAAATGAGCATAAGCTCTTATGTATATACATCAAGGTGTAGGGAACCCTAAAATCAATTCTTTGAGTCATCTACGCTCAAGAATGCATGCAAGCAATGCTCAAACCCTAATTAAGTAAACTATACAAATTAACTGGAAACTACTCCCCGCTTTAATCAAACATCTAATCTAAAAATGGACAATCAGGCGAATATCAATAACATGCACGTCCTTATTGAAAGCAAGGTAACTGGAAGACTATCATCAGTTAACGAAAACCCTAAAATCAAACTCCAAGTGTGAAAGGCGAGTCTCAGAATAGATATGCATGTGATAACAACTTCGAGTTAACTGGAAAGGGTAACACCCAGTTCAACTCGTGTGTGTAATGTCTATCCTGAGAGGCGGGAACTGAAGTTCACTATGTGTGATCTCGAGCAATCAATCCCTCAATGAGATTGTTAACTGTATCACTATCTGGAGCGATGAGACTCTGACGAAGAATGCTATGTCGATGCAGCATGTCCTCACCAGCTGTGATCTGAGATTGAAGTTCCCTTCTGCTTCTCGTTGCTTCATCGAATAATGCTGACATGACTGTAAGTTGAGTAACCTTACAGCCATCTGTCTCCCCACTGAAAATGATATGAATGAGTGCCTGAAGCTCTGACTGAACATCGGTAAGCTCCACGTAGACACCACCCTCGACCTGATAACGGCACGGTAAGCGAGACACAAGAGTCCTCACGAACCGGAGTGCACTAGTGACATGCTCT
>VDFB02000003.1:312639326-312755741 GCA_007258455.2 Sequoia sempervirens | reverse complement strand
GCGCTTTTGCCTGAAAAGAGCAAAATTTCCATCTCCTAAAATTTAGGGATTTTACCTTCTGTCGTGAATAACTGGAGCTATGAGTCTCAGAACGCCTCGCTGGATAACTCGACGGATAGCCAGGCTGATTCTGAAGAGATTGACTGGATGCTTGAGCACTTCAGACAAGATCTTGACCTCCAAAAACTGGGCGCCCCTGAGCTATACTTGCACTTTGAGGCTTTTCCTCTGAAAAATCTCCATGATTTGATCACTGAAAACTCTGTCTCGATCATTGAAATGACCGTTTGCAATATGAAATGCCGTCGTGAAATACTCCTCCATCGTGAAAATCTTCATTTTGAGTCTCTGCTTCAGGTTTGACCAATATAACTGACTTTGACTGACAAACTATTGACAAAAACTCCATGCTTGACATTGCCCAAAACGGTATCTCACAACATTTTAGCAAGGTTTAGACTTTAAAATGCAAAATGCCTTAATGAAGCAAAAAATTTGGTTTGGGTACAACAGTATGCTAGGGAGTTACAAAGTAGACTTCGAAAATAAGGGAGATAAGAATCTTCCCATTATCTACATGAAAAAGGAAACAGATCATAACGAAGGAAAATTAACAAAGAATAGACCTTTAAGCCTCAAGGGAAGGCATGCTTTGGGAGCATTATGGGAAGAGCATTGAAAAATTATGCTTCGGTCAGCTGCTATGTCCATACTGCTCTTAGAAGTCATCTAGATCCTTGGTCAGTGTCCATATTTTCCCAAACAGGCTTTTTTTATGCACTCTGTTGAAAACTTACTATCCCACTTGAAAAGAAAACAGATCATAACAAAGGAAATGTAAACATTAAAAGGCCCTTAAGCTTCAAGGGAAGGCATGTTTTGTGAGCATTATTTGCAGAGCATGTAAACATTATGATTTGGCCAAGCACGTGTGCATGCTGCTCTTTGAAGTGGCCTACGTCTTGGTTGGTGAACCATATCTTTCTAAATAAGTTTTATTTTCAATGCACTGTGTTGAACAATTACTTTTACAAGTTTTGCTTCAGAATATTTTCTAAATATCTTAGTACTGTTCTTGAGCTTTCTTGTACTTCTATTTTACTTTAATAACAGTATGTGCCCTATCAGGAATTTCTTTAGATTCAGCCTAGAAAAGATTTTTCGACTTATGTCTCAGATTTCCAATTTGTGTTGTAACTTTATACATAGTAATCAATGGTTATTTTATTGAATAAACCAATGGAGCAAGTATACCTTCAGCTGGTGATGTACAGTATCACGTGACAAAGTTTCCACTGGTTGCATAAAAACACTCACAACTAGTGGGAATGTACTACAAGTTTACGCTATTGTTTGGTTGAAAAGCTACATCCAAGGGGCATCTATTCTGCCAAAATTTGCTTGAGTCTTGCACCCAGCCTTAGTTTTATTATCAAATTTTTAACACAGAATGTACGCCTACATATTAATTTGCATTATCATTTTCACTATTGGCGTTTCAATTTGCACCTTTGGAATGTGGATTAGAAACAAACAGCTAGCACAGTTGAACTGCTCTTCAAATTAGGAGGGGAACCTCCCTCTTTGTTGATGATGCTTAAAAAGAAAGAATACTAAACTATTGCCAATCTTTTTGTTCTCAGCTAAGAGCACAAGGTTATAAAACTCTTTGTGTCGCAATTGAGGTTTTCTCTTTTCCAGAACTTCAACTACAACTAGGCCTAAACTAAAGACGCTTTTAATAACTCAAGTAAAGCTCAAAGCTTGAGAGTTAGAAGTAAATGAGGAATGATTTAACACGGAAACTTAAATAAACTCTCTTCCAAAACACACTTGAAGACTCATTGTACTTTAAGATGTAAGCCGAAATGAAGATTATATAAGCAAAACACATAAAAAAAAAATTGAGACAGTAGATCAAAGCAAAGTAGGCATGAGATTTCCTTCCTCAAATTTCCAACAGCAATTACACTACTGGGACAGCAGATTTGTAGCAATGACAAGCTTATAGTTTAGTGATCAACTAGATTACACTTGACACAGATTGAACATTAACTGAACGATAATTTGCAGCAAAGGTAGGCTTGCAAACTTGCTCTTACACATAGTGAACAAACACTGAATAACAAAATTGTGGCAAAAGTAGGCTCAACAATTTGTTATCACAATAACGGTTAAGAAAATAATGGGCAAGGTTGCCCTTATTTATACACAAACAAAGAGTAGGGAACCCTAAAATCTCCTTGCTTTAAGCTGACTAGACTTGCCAACTCACAAGCTTTATTTCTAAAATTGACACAAAACAACTAATTGACCACCTACTAAAATCAGTTAACCGATTTAAAAACAAGGAAAGTACCAACTATACATTTGATTTTTTTTATTTTACAAAGAATAGATAAGCATGAGACAAGAATAGCAAGTTAAACTCGGGAAAGGCATCAAGTTAACTGCTGTTTTTAGTTCTATTCTTGGAAATCCTCGCTGCCCCAAAAGATGACTCACTCGTTGATAATTTGGGAAACTATATCCTCCAAAAAGCTGGTAACTGCCTCTTTGTCAGGAGCACTAATACTATCCAAAGCAATATTCAGCTTTTCTAGGATCTCCTCCCCTTCTGCAATCAAACTCAGAAATTCTTTCACCTCTTCAGCTACTTTATCAAATTTTATTGACATCACGGCAACATGATTCGTCTTGCCGGCAACAAGATCACTACTAAAATTGTCACGGACGAGATTCTGGAACTCTGTGTAATGTCCCCTATTAATTAACCTAAGAGTTTTGTCTTTAGTCTTCTAAATTAAGATATTTAGTAGATTCAGAGTCAATAATTTTAATGCTAAATTTTCAATCCTATTAAAAGCTACTTCCAAAGGCTAATAATGGCTTGATTATCATATCAGCTATAAATCTGTACAGTGTTGTTCAATATATATATACACTATTCAATGATCTTGTGAGTATAAATAACAAGATATCACTGCTGCAAAAATCATAATGAAGTCTTTTTGGAATTGTTCGATGATCCTCTAGCCTGAGTTTTAATTCCTTTTATACAGTTTTGATGTGAGAGATGTGTTGTGACCTTTTCACACATCGCCCCATTGCAAATGGGGACCCCCAATAGTTTGTTAGTTTTTAGGGTTTTGTCTCCGCGCAACGGTTTCATGAGGTCACTTCTTTGAGAGTTTCAAGTCAGTCTTTTGAGAGTCATCCAAGCCAAGTTTAGAATCCATGCCCGAATCAGTGCCTAAACGTCATGGAAGAACTCAGAAGGTCCGGGAGACGAGGATCGCTTGTGCTTTAGGCCAATTCTGACACTTCATATTTTTTAGGGAATCTGCTGTTTTGCTTTTTCGTTTTTTCATTTTTGGCATTTTTGGACCAAACGGGGTTCCCTATTTTTTAGGGATTTTTGCTTTTCCCATTTTTAGAAAGTCAACCCTGGTCAACGAGTCAACTTTCCATCTTTAGAGCCAAAAATCAACCAAAAATCATCTAAAAATAAAAGTGAAAATCGAAAAAATCAAATAAAAAATCAGGAAAATCATTGGAAAAGCAAGCAAAAATCTAAGAAAATCAACCAAAAAGCATGGAAAAGCAATGGGAAAATCAGAAAAATCACCAAAAATCAGCCCAAAGGCATGAAATCTGTGATAAATTTTGCCTAAGTCTGAAATAAAATTCGCCATCAAGAGGAGAATATCAAGACATTAAAGAGGTCGGCCCTTAAAATAAGGGACATGGCATGAAGGTTGCAAAGTTCGCCCTTGCCTTAGTGAGAAAATGGCATAGATGACGGCCCTTAAAATGAGGGACATGGCATGAAGGTTGTGAAGTCTGCCATGCCTTGGAGGAAATGGCAAAGACTCTTGCAAGTCCGCCCAGCCATGGCAAGCCCCCTTCAAAGTCCGCCCAGCCTTGGCAAGGCACTTGGGAAGTCCGCCTAGGAATGAGAAAGGGAAAAAATTGAAATTTTTGCTAAGTGTTTGATGCCTAGGAAGAAAAATCTGAAATTTGTCTAAGTATGGAGGCCTAGAAGGGCAAAATTGAAATTTTGGCTAAGTATTTTAATGCTTTAAAGGGAGAAATGCAAATTTTGGCTAAGTGTGAAAGGCAAATGCTTGAGAAAGTCCGCCATGCCTTGATGGAAGATGGAAAGGACTTGAGGAAGTCCGCCTAGGCCATGGCAAAGGAAGTATGAAGTCCGCCTAGCATAAGAAGAGGAGAAAAGATTTAAAAATTCGCCTAAGTATGGATGCCTAGGACAAAATTGGTGAATTTGGCTAAGTGCACAGAGGAAAATGCACATGGCAAAGAGGCAAGAAAGTCCGCCCTTGGCTAAAAGGGATGAAAGTTTGTCTAAGTATCATAAAATTTTGCCTAAGGGAGTGTTGATGTGATTTTCGTGACCGCACCAACACAAAATAAAGTCACCAACGGCTACCCTATTCTCTCTTGATCAAAGTATCCAGCATGCTAAGATTGCGAGAGAGTTCGTGCATTCAACTCCAAGGTTCCTTCAGTGCAATAGAATACCCTCAGTTGGCTTGATGTGTTTTTGCTGGTATTTCAAGGGGACTTACGCAATTGTTCGGCAGCTGATAGCAGACAGCAGATTAAGGGTTTCACGTGGTTCGAATGATTTGGCAGGTGAGCACAAGTTTCCAAACACTAACCAGAAATGAACTGAATTTAAATGAGTGTAGGGATAAGAAGGTTCTAAATTCTACTCTAAGACGGGATGTGGGATTAATCTCAACAGACTTCAACCAAACTCTGCTCTGCCTCGCGTTGGACAGCTTACACAAAGTTGGTGCAATCTTCAAGGGAGTGGCAAGGGGTTTTCAAGTCGCAATTTGGCATCAAGACACCATCAAGACGATGCATGTCGAGACGTAAATCACAACCGAAGTTAAGCTTGTAAAATTTTCCAGTTGACCACACAAGGCAAACTTACCATCAGCAAGCTGCTAGTGGTATGGACTAAAACGAAGTTGCCTTGATTAACACCACAAATCCACAGCTAACATCTACTTGCATGAAAATGAAATTACGCTACTTTACGCTACTTGAAGTAGAAGGGATGAAGAAACCTTGCTAGCTGCTTATAACAAAGATGAATTCACCATTCAATGAAAGATCTTTTATTATAATAGTTTTCACAACAATCTCTTACAAAGTTTTCAAGGGAAAACTTTCCTTTTCCTTCAAACTATGCTATGCTAAGCTATTACAACTAAAGTCTCTCTGCTCTACTCTCTAGTCTGATCTAGTGTCTAACTGAATTACAAATGAGGGGGGATGCCCCTTTATATAGTTGGCCAAGTCCAACGGACGGCTCAGATTCAATAACAATGAAGGGCTCAGATTGAGCCACATAAACCCTAACCCTAAAAACCGCCACTAAGAAGAGTGAGGTAATAAATGAGCAATTAATGGCCACCATCTTCTAGAAGATTCCCGTCCATAGACGTGTTCGCATTGTTCTTGTTCCTCTTCTTGACTGCAAACTGGATGAGTCTGATCATCCTTGCTTCAACTTCTTGAAAGGGTATGGCAGGCACGCTCTCAATCTGACTCCAAGGCGACAACTTCTTTCTCCTGCTCGACGATGATTTTCCTCCTTGACGTTGTTCTTCAACTCTGAAGTACTTGATGGCGACCATTAACGCCTGGGTTTCCATCTTTCCCTCCATCCTGAGCTTTGAAAACATTTCTTCTTTGCCACTTGAGTTGGGCACATACTAAGTCTCAACACTTAGCCATCTCTTCCAAGTACTCGCTTCATCTCCCCAAGTCATCATGCCTTGGCCTCGACGTTCATCCTGCAAAATAGACAAAAGGAAGAGCATCAAAACACTTCATAATATAAATTTACCTCACTTACTCGATCTCAATGTTCGAGTGATCTCTTCATCTGATAGGGTTCATCATTTTTCTCTAGCACAACTTTTGCCTTTAAATTCCTCATGCCTTAGAAATTTAGAATATTTTTAAATTTTCCCCTTAGAAAATTCATTATTTAAGTGCCCATCAAAATCTTCATCATGAAGGCCTCGGCGAAGTGTGGAAGACTTTAAAATCCATTCCTAATCACAGACGTCCGATACCCAGAAGAAAATTCCCTTTAGAAAACATTGAATCCATGGGTCTACAAACGAAGGGGTACATTTAATTTTTTGAATTTTTTAAACCTTAGAAAAATATTTTCACCAAATTTATTCCAATTCTTCCAAAAATATTTTCACCAAATTTATTCCAATTCTTCCTCTCTGGGCGTATTTTCTTGCTCAACTTGAAAATCTTCATCATCCTCGTGAAGCTGGCACCTTCTGACTCATCCATTGCCAATTTTATTCATGCCTCAGTGAATTTTACCATCTTCTCCAACTTGGGCGTATTTTCCTCTAGAGGTGGAATTAAATATTAACACTTAGGAAAAATATTCAATCAATATCATCAGTATTAGGCATCAAAGAGGAATTTTCCTTAGAAAATTTCCTTTCCATTCAACTTCAGTCATGGCGCATATAGCATGTTGAAGAGGAAATTAACTTCTACGCCTTAGACTTCTTCATCACTTAACATCTTTTATTTTATCTTGGACTTGGCGCATATAGCATGTTGAAGAGGAAATTAACTTCTACGCCCTCCTTAACATCTTTTACTCTACTCATCTTGGGCGCATTTCATACATGGAGGAGGATTTAAGTCTAAGCGTCTTAGTCATTTTTATCCATCAACCTCACCTTGTTTGACTTCAACGCCATGGTAACTTCCCTCATCTTTACTTTCACTTAGGCGCATTTCACACATGTAGAAGGATGGGCGCATTTGGAGACATGAGGTGGACTTAACACTTTAAACGCCTTTGACCTCTTTGACTTCTTCAAGCTTGGGCGCATTTTGGACCCCAAGGAGGATTTAAAAACTTGTCTTTTCCTAGCTTGCTTGGGCGCATTTTGAGGTATGAGGACTTATCTTCATGCCTTAGAAAAATTTTAGCACCTCCACCTTGCATGGACGCATTTAGGGGGATGAGGCGGATTTATCTCAACACTTAAACTTTTTTCCTTGATGCCTCCTGTAGCTGGGCGCATTTTGAGGGTCCTGCTGGACTTAAATCCAGACTTAAACAATTTTCATGGAGCTCATGCTGGAGATGGGTGCATTTGGCATATGGAGGTGGATTTACTTCATGCCTTAGAAAATTTTATGGCTTCCTCCTTCCTTGGGCGCATTTTCAGGGGTCTGCAGGACTTATCTCAAACACTTAGAATTTTTTTAACTCCTGCCAATTTGATGAGGGCGCATTTTGAGGTATGAGCAGGATGAACTTCATCACTTAGCCATTTTTCCTTCCTTCTGCCAGCTTCTCCACGCCTTGCTATATATAGTAAGTCCTTTGATTTTCCTTGGATTTTCACATCTCTGAAGCTCAGATTGATTTGAAATTTTAACCACAGGATCCTCATGACCTTGTTAGTTTGTTCACACTACCATTTCGAGCTGACCTGCTATTTATAGTATGTTTCTGAAGGTGGTTTACTATTTATAGTAACTGCCTGATTTTGATATTTCCCCAACTCTGTTTGACTTGAAATTTGAATGTCGTGCCCCTCATCGGTAGACTTGCCCGTTCACACTGGCACCTACTACTGATTTACTATTTTTAGCTTGTTTCTGGAATGCCTTACTATAAATAGTAAGTGCTCCGATTGCCTTCAAATTTTACCAGTGGATAGCTTGAAAGATGCTGATCGCAGTGGGATACACTAGTTTTTGAAAATTTTGGCATTTTACCCCTCATTTTGGGTCCCGAAGTTGGAAACCCTAATTGGACTTACATGTCGCTCAAATGGTCTCCGTTTGACTCCGTTTATGTTGCACTTCGCCCTGTTTGTGATCCTGATGCGCCAAGCAACTGCCGGAATGGACCTGCTAAAAATAGTAAGTCTCTGAAAAATTGATCATCTCGCCTTGCATGTCACATCACTACGTAGCTCTTGAGAAACCCATAAAGAATCATCTGACATGCGCTGAAAAGCCCTGCATGCAAACCCTAAGAATAGCCTCTGAAGAAGGCTTTTGAAAAAGTCTTGATCCTGGTTTGCATGTTACACCACTGCGAAGCCCTCGAAAAACCCACAAGGAATGTTCAGACATGCAAAGAAAATTCCAACATGCAAACACTAAAAATAGCCCCTGAAGGCTGAATACTGAAAGTGATCATCTCATTTTGCATGTTATATCACTGCGTAGGTTTCAGAAAACCCAGAAAGAATCTCCAGACATGCATTGAAGAACTTTGCATATAAACCCTAAAATCTGCTCCGGAAGCTGAACTTGCTAAAAATAGAAAGTTGTCTGTTTCAGCTCAAAATTTGCAGACGAGCAGCTTGATGTGTTCTGGATGCAGTGTGACTGAAAGAACTTCAGAAGCGCTGAGAGAACTCCCTGAAATGAACACTTACTAAAAATAGTAAGTTGTCAGAATTCACTGAAATTTAGCTGGGAACTTGCTGGGAGCATGCTGACTACAACATGAAGCTCAGATTCCAATTTATTCAATCCATTTGACCTCAAATTGACTAGAAAGTGCAAACCCTAATTCTACAAACTTGGCCAAAATTTCACGTTCAAGCTCAAAGGCGGGCACATCCCTGAAAAGCAGATAGCGGAAAGAGACAGAAAGAGAGAGAGAGACAGAGAGAGAGACAGAGACAAAACCAAAGCCAAAAGACCAAAATGGAGCAAAAATTAGGGGGTCCCCATTTTGAATGGGGTGATGTGTGAAAAGGTCACAACAGGGAGACATCCAAACACATACTTTGCCTAGAGAAATTCGTCGAGCAAGAGAAAATTCGATTTTGGCATAAGAAAATGTGTCTGGCACAATTCGAAGTCCGCCATGGCAAAAGAAAATGAGGATCTAGCGTAACATTTATTACGAGATGGCTAAAATTTCAACTTGGCTAGGACGAAAATCGAAGTAAATTTGGAAAATAAACATTTAGCCAAAGAAAAAGGGAAAAAAATAAAAATAGCCATGGGTCCAAAACGAACGGGTTGGAAATAAATTAAATATTTTAATATTTTAACAATTTATTTCCAATACTTGGAAATTTAAAATGCTTTGGACAAAATAAAATTCACCAGACGTGTATCGGAAGAAAATAAATTGCCCCGGACAAAGATAAAATCCATGGGCAAAATTAAATTCGCCATGAATTAAAACTTGGAAAAGTCGAATTTAATTAGACATTTAATATTTTCAAAATTTTCAAAATCAAAGATAAACATCTAAGCAAAAAATCGAATTTTGGAAAATCAAAGAGATTTGCCTG
The DNA here is from genome assembly GCA_007258455.2 of Sequoia sempervirens. Classification (NCBI taxonomy): domain Eukaryota; kingdom Viridiplantae; phylum Streptophyta; class Pinopsida; order Cupressales; family Cupressaceae; genus Sequoia; species Sequoia sempervirens. The sequence goes on along the minus strand of VDFB02000003.1, from coordinate 312,746,388 downwards.
GATAAGCTCGCCATGGAGTTTTTTCGAAAAATAATGGAAACTTGCCTGACTGAAGAAGAGAAAACAAATCGAAATCAAGAGAGAAAGAGGCAGTTGCTAAAATAAATCAAATTCTTCAGCATTATAATGAGTTTCAACAACTCATTTTTCACAGGCACAGCTGAAGAGAAGTTAGTCTCTCGAAATTGTGAGAAAATTGTAAGACGATCAATTCTACTGCAAGGAAGATTGATATTTTTTTAGGAAGGAATAATTTTATGCTGAAGAAGTGATTTTTTTCCGAAGAAGTGAAGAATTTCTTGGCTGAAAGTCGAATTTCTTAGCAAGACAGAGGCACTTAGTCACTTGATTTCGATTGAATTTTCAAAGTTTAAATCTGATCTGCAGCCAAAAGTTCTTTCCTGAGGTTTGGAGTTCAATTGGATGAATTCATCATTTCTCCTATCTTTTTCAGCTTGGCTAAGTTCTGGCTAAAATTTCAATTAAATTCATTTACTTTCAGCTTGCTTTTTCGCAGAAGTTTAATTATTTAATGAGCTGAAAGTAAAATATTCGAACACAAGGCACGAAAATAAATTATTTTTAAAAAAAGTTTTCGTATTAATGTTAATATTTTTACTGCAGGTTAATGACCACAGCAAGAGAGTCATCGAAGAAGGTGCCAATGAAGTTCGCCAGCAAGGGGGTACAACAAGAGTCGAAGATAAATTCAAAATGGAAAAATGTTGCAGACATTGATCTGTGACATGTTGACTTCGTAGAGTTCAAGAAAAGAGTATATGGACATGATGGACTTCCGACACCGATTGCCAGACGAATGGTGAGAAATGGAATTTTTCAAGCAACCAGGTTCCCGCCTGCGATGGACTATGCCGAGTTGATGGTAGAATGTGCCATCCATTATAATGCTCAGAAAAGACAAATCATTGCACCTCATGGGAGAGTTCTGGCTCACCTAGGCAAGGTAGCAATACAGGAGACATTCGGCATCCCAGCACATTCCCGTACCATCTACAAAACCAAGGAGGAAGCCAAGGGATTGTATGACAGCCAGTCTGAATTATGCGCCACAAATGTTAATAAGGCATGGCTGGAGAAGCCTAGAACATCAATAAAGAAGATGCCTAAGAGGCCACGCCAAACAGATTTTAAGGAAGATTATGGGGACATCATTTTGATGGTGAATAGGATAGTCGGCAATCCGCAGGGTGCATATTTTGAAACTTGGATGTATTACTTTATAGATGAAATCACTTCCGGCGTGAAGATGTTCAACTGGTCTCGAATGATAAGTGACAATCTTCACGAGCAGCTGATCAATTTGGAAAAGACTAAGTCTTTTCACATGAGCTCGTACATTGTCTATTTATTGGCCAGGACATATAAATACTCAGGACTGGTTTGCAAAGGCAAAGTTGGCAACGGAGAAAATGAACTCAAGCCTTATGATTGCTACCCACAACTTCAGCTAAGGGAGAAATCTCATTTTAGGTGGGTGCACGATGCTTTCTTAATGTATATCACAAGAACACTTCAAGGAGGAACGCATCAAAAGCTGAGTCACGAGGCAAAGAGTTTGATCAGTAGGTATGGATCCTGGTATATCCAGTTTCCAAAATTTACATATGTCAAGATCCAGGAATTCACTGGAAATCCTTACAAGTTGCCTATCTATCCAACAAATCAGATGATTTTGCTTGAAGTCCTAAGGCAGCTGGAAGAATACTAAAGCATCCAGAGGCCGAGTAAGAAGGCGGCTGTTACATTCCCATTCTTTATTGGGAATATGTTAGAATCCTGTCCGTCAGCACAAGCAGTTGAGAGCGCCAGGCTAGAAATCCAGTGGTACCCGTTCACAGCCTATAAGTCCAGGGCCAATTTTGACCCGCATCATTATATTCGGGCAGTGGATGGGAGAAGATACAGACACAGGGTGGAATTGGAGGACTTTTGGGCAAACGTCGCTGATGAGTACGAAGTCAGGAGAAGATTGTGGTCTAGAGTGCCAGTAGACTTTATGAGGGTGACCGAACTTTGCCGGGTGCCCAATCAATTGCAGGACGATGGAAATTATGTCCAGCCACGCTTCGAGGAAAGTCAACCTCTTCCTTCCGTGAAGTGGTTAGAGCCTGAGCACTCAGATTTAGCGACATTGATGAGACCAGTGATCAAGTACTCTCAATGGTGGGTCGACCATCATGTCCAGGAGTTGAGACAGAAAAGAATAACGCTCACGTATGATTTACTGAGCGAGACGAAGTCATACTCCTCCAATGCTAGCGCATCCCATCATGATGATTTGGTTGAGATTAGCGAAAAGAGGAAAGAAGTAGTTCCAAGCATAGAGCCTACTCCAAAACGACAGAGGATAGAACAATCTGGTTCTGCGGCATCTAGGAACATTGATGAGCTGGTAGCTACCGCAGATGAATCCTTGGCCGAAATGATGAGACCTTCTGCAGTTCAAGAAGAGAACAATGAGCCTATCCAGTTGGATAACGATGATCCCTCATCACCTACGGGCATAGAAATACTAGGTTCGGATAATGAGATGGAAGTCCAAAATGATGACTTCGAAGAGGGAATGATTTCCGCCCTCAGAGGAGTCTTGGATATTCCAAATGAAGAGAATGTTCAGGAGAAAGATGGTATCGAGCAGCCTACCATTCTGAATTCGCTGATAGAGGGGATGAAGATTCAAGCGCCAGTAGAGGTCCAAGAAGAAGATGATATTGCGGATTTCTTGGCAAGGTTGGAACAGGTTGCTACTAAGAAACCTGCCAAGAAATTTTCCACCATCCAGAGGGACGAAGCCGGCGGCCGTTCCATACATATCGCAGTACCAACAGTGGATAAGGCACAAGATGAGATCACTCCCAAAGAATACGCCATAACCACTATAGACCTTGGCCCAACAACAAAAGGCCAGGAAGTGGAAGAACTGGACAATTCCGTCTCAACTATCAAGGCGAGATTGGAAAAAGAAGTGGCGAAAAAGAAGGAATACAAAAGGGAGGTCGAACGCCTGAAGGAGTATATACAACATCTGATCGAGCCACTCAATCAGGGTGATGCAGTAGCTCCTCCTCTTCTCAATTCCTCACAGGAGATGGCCAAGGATGTGGAGCAAGGGATGGTCACGGCCAAGGAGGCCCAGGAATGGATGGTAAGCGAGGGCACGGAAGTAGCCTCGTTCATGGAGAAGTTGGCGCTTGCCTACGGACAAATTTCTTCTTTTCTTTCCAGATTGGTCGACATGGCGGAAACTTGGGACAACCTTCCAGATATTCAAGAGAGGCTCATTCCATGCCTCAAGGTATTGAAGGGCGTTCCAAGGGAAGAATTGGTCGAAGGAAAGGTGATTGCTGCAAGAGCAGCTTATGATTTTCACCATTGGTTTTGGGCAGTGACAATACGGAGAGAGATTCTAGAGAAGGCAAAGACAGATGGACTCAGAGTTGAGGAGCAAGTCAAAGAAATCCAGAAGAAGATTTATATGATAGTTGCAGATGTGTTTGACCGAGAGATTGTCGAGGAAAACGACATGGAGCTAGAGAGGTTGAGGCATAAGGTTCAAGAAGTTTTCTTCTCTGCTACTAGACCAATTATGAGACAGGATTTCGCAAAAGTGGCGAATCTCTTGGCCATCCGGAATGATTTTGTGAGGCAGGAGGCGGATTGGGAGAGCACCTTTGCCAAATGTGCTGAGGATTTAGATGGACTTGAATTCAGGATTAGCATGCTGCCCCCAGTCACGATGGAGGAAGTTGTCACAGTCGTGTCCAGATTCATCGAGCACAATGCTGCCCAAGAAGATAGGGACGCCTTCCCTTGAAGATAGCTCCAACTGCCACTTCACTGCTTGTTACTGCTTGTTTGTTGGATGTTAACTGATGTTATTTTGGGCAACCCTAATTAGGGTTGGGTTGTATTAATCTTGGCCATTGATGTTGTTTTAATCTCGGCCTTTCATTTGATTTTGAAAACTCTATTTAAACTGGTGATCTCTCACTTTCATTTGTGTGGAGACAGTGTATGAAATTGTTGCATTGAGACTATTTCCAATAATAAAAGCTCTTATCCATGATTTGCTTTGAATCACTTTTATTGTCAAGTAGTAAGCAAGGTTGCATAACTTCTTCTACCATATATTAGAGTTAGAATTAAATTAAGTAGAATTTGCTTTGAATATTAGTTAAGTGAATGTGAGATTGATCGTATAGATTAAATGGTGAAATATTGATCATACTTTCTTCGGATGGATGATTTGCATTCGATGTGTAAAGTTAGCCTGAACTTGTAATTGTGGAAGCTTAACTTCGGTCTCATTCGAGGCTTGAAAATTATAATCACACCCCTTGAAGATTGCACCCACTATGCGTCGTTGTCCCAAGGAGGCGAAACAAAGTTTGGTTATTCCTTTCACCTAGTCTTTGTTGTCTCTTGAATTCCTAGGCGTAGAATAGATCCCCCAAACCCTTATCTTTTTGCAATTTTTTGAGATCCAAATTGAAAATCCTAATTGAAGAAGCCTTTAATGATAAATCCGTCTAAGTCCCAAACTTGTGAAGAATTCTTTAAAGTAAGTCCCTTTGTGTATTACCAGCAAATCACAACGCCCATTGAGCTTATCCACATGTCAAGACCTAACGAAAGAAACCTTGGAATCACCATATGATCTTTTCGCAATCTTAGCATACGCGGTGATTTTTCAAGAGAGGATAGAGTGTCTTTGGACATTTTATTCTGTGTGTTAGGTGGATGATAAAACGTACACCAACAAGATGGTGTTTTTTCACTTGTGTCCCTTTCCCTTAACTAATTACACCCCCTCAACATGACCGCTGCCTTAAGATGATTTGTCTTTAATTAATACTAATCTCTTTAATATTGATTCTTGTTTGAAGATCTTAACTAATCGTTGATTCCTTGATCGAAGGATTCTTTCTATGTAACTTTCACGTCTTTGGTTGGAGAATGATGCTGCAGCTTCATTCTAAATTTCGTCTTCTGCCTACTGATCTTACGCAGTTGTAGGGGTTTTTAACATTAGTCTCCTCTTTCAATTGGCTCTAATTATCAGCTCTTTTGTTTGTCTCTTCTTAGCTGACGCTGCCTGGTATTTGTTCTATTTATTATATTTTGGGAATCATTGCCTTTGTCATTCATAACACTTGGTTTGTATGAATACTATTATTATTTTTATAATAACCAATATTAATGTTTTATATGATAATTATAATATTATCAAGATGATTATAATTATAATGGTGCTTGAATATATATATATATATTCTGATATTTATAGTGTGATAGTCATAATTATAATGGTTTTAATATTTATGATTCAATAATAATATTATTTTATGTTTGTGCTTTATACTGATTGTATATATTTTTAATATCTATTATATCATAATAATTATAATATTTAAGTTGTTAGTGTTTATGTTTTAATATTTATAACGTTATGTTGTACCCAAAATAAATTTTTGGCATTCTTCTTAAATTGAGCTAAATCATGTAAAAATGTCGTCAAAAGTTTGTTTTAGGTCAAACCAAACATAAGGTTTTTGTGGGTTTCTGTCAAGGAACATATGTGTAAAATTCTGAAAAATTGAAAATTAGGGTTTCAAACCCCTACTTTTAGGGAAACCCCTTAAAATAGGACCTTCCCGAAAATGATTGAAAACGATTTTGATAGGATTAATCGACTTCACGATCACACTAGTCAAGTCAGAATCATCAAAAAAAATGTTTTACTCTGGTGGGTCTATTTTTATTTTTTAGGAACAAAGTTAGGAGCTCTGCGGCTATTAATGGCAGATTGGCCAGTACCAGGTGCTGAAAGCTAAGTTTCAAAAACTTCAACGAAGATACCATGGCAGAAAAGGATAAAAAAGATGTTTGATGGAGGAGATTTTCAAAACTGAAAATGCCAAAATTTGGCTAACTCTGCAAAACCACACCTTGCTACCAAGGAGAAAATGCAATCAAGGGTCAAAAAGCACCCCTATTGAAGAAAGGCGCCCTTTGATCTCAAAGGCCAAATGTAGTCATCAAATCTATCCGAAGCAGTCATCTTCTTCATGTTCCTGTTGGCTTGTCAATGCATCGTCAAGCGAGACCATCTGATTCAGAGATCACCGGCAAACATCAAATGAAGTATGGAGATGCTACAAGCAAGAACATGCAAAATGAAAGATAAATCAGTGAGCTAAAAGGCAAAAGCGCCCTTGCTGGCCAAAGACACCCTTCTTTTTGAGACATCTAATGAAGTTATCAACAGCTGCTTTATACAAGGCATTTGTTCAACTCTCTCCCAGCTTCGCGATCAATCCGACAGCACGCTCACAAGACCTGTCAAACAGTCAGAGGCTGAGATCAAGAAGAAAACGCCGGAGATGGAGACTAAATGGATAACATGAAGAAATGAACAAGTACCAAGGGAAAAGCGCCCCTGCTAAAGGAAGGTGCCCAGTCTTTGGGGCATGCAAATGCAGTTTATTTGCTTGGTGACCTCCAGGATGACCTTCTCCACTTTGATCGATCTCAACAACGAAACCGTCGGCGAAGACTTCAGACAACTCAGTCATCTGATGACAGAGATCAAACTAAGGCAGTTTACAGCATGAATATAATCATTCAACAAGTCAAAAGTGCCCCTGCTGGCTAGGGGCGCCCTTGGATTTGAAGGACCTAAACAGACCTTTAGGAGCTAAGAAACTAGTCATCCTTTCCAGGACTGAGCTGGTTACCCAATGCACAATCAAGCAAAGCCATCCAACTCATCACTCAATGGTGACGTCAAATCAAAGCACAGAGGGTCCAAATAATCAAAACGAAGAACAATCACAAAAAATTGACTAAGTCCGGGCTAAAAGCACCCCTACTGAAGAAAGGCGCCCTTGAATTTGGAGCCTCAAACTCAGGTTTTTGACTTGAGTGTTCCCAAGTATACCTCTTCAAGATGGTTCCATCTCAACAACAGATCCGTCAGCAGCTGCTAAGGATCGACTGAACAACCAGAAGCAAGGATCGAACAAAGGCACTTCAACCTGAAGAATAAAGAAAAAAGTGTTCAAACACTCGAGGACGCCTAAAAGGTCAAAGATGAATTTGTTGACTTGAGTTAAGATATTTTGGAGGCAAAAGTGGCCAAATCATCCCACAATCAGTGGAAACCAACTTTTAAAACTCCAGATTAGGATAAATTAGGCTTAAATCATGAGTTGGTGCCCAAACTTGAAGGATTCAAACTTGAATCATTATATATCGACTCTAGGCATCCCTTTTTCATTATTTCTTTTGTAGGTTGAAGATCAAAACAGCAATTTGCTCTCAAGGACGTCTTTTGAAGATCTGACAAGGGTTTTGGACCGTTCTTCATTATTTTTTGAAGATCAATGGCACAAACGAATTTCTTCTCAGAGGTTGCATCCAGAGATAAATTTTTACGAGGCAGCTAATAACTTCCAATCTACCTCTTGACTACTTCCTCTCTTCTGTCTTAAATTTCTTGCATGTCACAGAAAACAGCAGGCTACCACAGATCTGACCAACTAGGTATGATCAGCATAATTTTCCAGTAAAACCCATCTCTTCAAATTTTCCGAAAAAGTCTTAGAATCAAAAATCTAAGGAACTGGGTTTGTTCAGTATTGAAGCACGAACAAAACCCATGTGCCAGATTTTTCCCAGAAAAATACTTCTCGGCAGGCGCTATTTTTAGGGGTTTTTTCGAAATTGTCAGGATAGGGTCGTGTGCACAGTTGATCTTTAAGTTTTTCAAGATGCAATACTCCCAGGTACAATACAAGACCAAAATGGCCTTGTACAATGATTTCCTGAAAACGACTAACACAGACTTACATCAAAAGAACCCAATGGTCAATTCAGAAGATTTGGAGGGCATGAATCAAATCACACTACAAAACATAGAAGAATCTGAATTGCTTCAAGCTGTGTCAATCCCTATCACATTACAGAGTGTGGAGCTTGTAATTGCTTGCATTAAGCATTACAATCCTACCACACGAGAAATCCGATCAATGGATGGGAGGGTGATCTGCAGCTTGAAACCAAAGGACATTGAAAAATGTTTTGCTATTCCACCATGCCCAACCAATGTGGTCATATTGATGAAAGAATGCGAAAAGGCATTCAAAGCATCAAAGGACAGGTGTTTGCAGAAAATGGCAGAACAATGGTTAAAGGTGAAAAAGGCCAACTTGCCCAAATTGGTTGGATGAGGAGAATTCTGAGACGAGTATGCAATGTTGATCACTCTACTCAACAAGATCACTGGACAAGAAGAGGGAAATCAATTTCAGTCGTGGATGTTCTACATCATCGCCAAGATTATCAGCAAAAGAGAACATTACAATTGGGCCACCCTGATCAGTGACACTCCACCAACAAATTACCGGGTTTCTAGAGGCTCATAGGTTCCACATGTGTTCCTACCTTGTATACCTGATTGCCTTCCAAGGCGAGTTCAGGACACTAAACATTGTGGGGACCTTAGGTGTGTAGAAGGTCCATAAATACTTTTTGCGTCTTGAGTTTACTCAAGCAGAACGACACTTCAAATGGATAAGTGCCCTCTTCATTATGCACACTGTACAAGACCTCGACCATAAGATGCACATGCATATATCACCAGCAGCCAAGGAGGCAATGGTAGACTAGGTGGATTGGTTTATCCAATTCCCCACCTTCACCTACATACACGTGTATGGTTACAATGGTCACCTCGCCATGATGCCACGCTACCCTTTAGATAAGATGGTGTTCATGGAGTTCCTAAGATAGTTGGCCGAAATTCACACTCACCTACACCTTAAGAAGAAGCCAGCTGCGAACTTTCCCATCCAGATGGGACTCTATAAATGTAAAACAGCAGTTGATGCCAAATTGATGAGCCAAGAGACGGTGAGACTTGATCTCAAATACCTCATTGAGAGGTCGTATGATCCAAGAGGCCTTTATGTAACGCATCTTGGGCAACGCTCATCACACGAATCTTCTATGGAAGATTAATGGGTCAATTGTGATGATGAGTTTGAGGTACGAAGAAGGAACTATAGTCGGCTTAGGCTCTCACAAATTGCTGACTTTATGTCAAAAGACATTGAGGACCTATCTAATGATGAAGGGGAAGTCATTCTTCCCTCGTTCTTCGTGGATCAAGTGGACTCACAACCACTTGGAAGAGTGGATTGGTATGCGAAAGAAAACACATCCATAGAGGAGAGAACGAGTAGAGTTGTCAGAAATAGTCAACTCTACCTAGACAACAAGAGGACAAGGAAGGGAGTACTTCCCCAAACAGAGCCGCCACCGGTTCAATCTACACTACCTTCCACTTCAAGGAAGAAGCCCAGACACAAGCAGTGGAGCAATCTTCCCAAAGGGATGCGGATGTCAAGGCACATGAGGGGAAGAACACAGGGGTTACATGTGGAGACAGCCACACACACACCCGAAATAGTCATGAGAACCGTTGCAACCGAGCCAATGATTGAAATAATCACAGCAGAGACAGAGCCCATAATAGAAGTAGCAGCAACAGATACAATGCCTGTGATAGAGACAGAGCCACCTCCTTCACCACCATCACAGCAGTCACAAGTCCCCATCGACTTGGACTCCCCATCGAGAGACATCACTACAGCACAGTCTCATTCATCAGGCATTCAGGGGCCCAACATTCCTCCTTCCAACGAGGCTAGTCGGGATTCTATTTGGCTTGAGGGTTTCCTAGGAAGGAAGAGGGAAAGGCCATCCTACCAGCTTGACTTCACAAAGTTCGATCATGTCCCTCAAGACATGCTGGCAAAGAAATTGAAGAAGCAAGTACATGTGGGAAGGAATGCGGATAATGAGTTCATCATAGAAACTACTGCCCCACCTAAGGACAGAAACATACATGAGGTAGAGGTTGAGGACTTCACATTGTCCAAGCTCAACCTCGGAAAGACCACCCGTCAGGTGGAGGCAAACCTTCTCGGAATTGCCTCAATGAACGTCCAAGAGAGGATGGCTAAGGATGGAAGAGACAAAGCAGCCTTAAATGCTGAAAATCAGCAATTGAGGATGTACATTTCTAGCCTAATGCACGGTACTTCAAACATCTCAGCTTTGCCACAGGAATTGCTAGATCTCCCCGCGGAGCGAAACCATCATCAGTTGATTACATATGGAAAACACTTGAGAAATCAAGTGGAGGAATTTGTTGTCAGAGGACGGTGCATATTGACAAAACTATACCAGTTGAGGGATAGAGCACATGGACTTCGTGCAAAGATTCAGCTGCCGGAGCTAAAGACAGCAAAGAAGAGGCTAGGCGATGAAATCACAATTGCAGACTTGCAATTGGTGTATCAATCAGTTACCACTGAAGAGAACAAGCAACATCTTTTTGCTTGGAAAGAACAACTGGCATACAAGGTGAAAGCCTATGATGCCAATTCTGTAGAACTAATTGACTACCGATGGATTGTCGCAAGTATTATCAACTTCACAAGAATGTTGGTAATATCCTTCCCTCACATAGAATATCAGCACAAGGGAGGTGAGTACAGTGAGCTAGGTACAGTGCAGAATCAATTCCAAGATGTCATCCGTAGCACATTCCTCAATGATCCCAATGGTTGCAAGTTGACCAAAGTGGCAGCCATGTCTACCAAGCTAGATGACGCAGTTGCCAAGTGCATAGACTATCAACAGTAGCTTGTGACAGGTGAAGAAATGCTAAAACGCCACATCATCATCTTACAGAGCATTAATTGCCCAAAGGTTAAGGAGGTCAACGACTGGATAGAGGCACTGTTGACCAATGGTGATGAGGTGTAAAGCACCCCAAGAAGGATGTCCTACCCTACAGAAAGACATTAATTGTGACTAGAGTTAACTTGATGCCCCTTTCCAAGTTAACTCTAGGTCCCACAGATCATGCATTGTTAGATCCCACTAATTGAGGATGTCTAATTTGACTTCCATAATTTGTGGATCTCAGATCTCCACTAAACATGGATGTCTATTTTGGAGACACTTTTGTAATAAAGTTCGCCTTTAGTTTAGTGTCAGTCAGCTGAAGTAGTTTTCCAGTTGACTCTTTGTTTAGTTTCAGTTAACTGAAGTAGTTTTCCAGTTAACTGTTTTCTCACCTACTTTTAGACATAGGAATAAATCTTGTTGATTGGCAAGAACTGTTTGTTAACTCAAGGAAATTTTAGGGTAGCCTACTCCTTTGAGTTCTATAAATAAGAGCCTTGGGCTCATTATTTTGTAACTTTACTTCACGGCAGCAAAACGCTGAGCAATTTTGCCTTCATATTGTTCGCTTAGTATATGTTCTTGGATCGTATTTGTAGTTAAGCACCAAGTACAGCTTGTGCTCTCTCTACTCAGATAGGTGTGTCCAATCTTTGTTCATGTGTTCTTGGTTTGATCACTTCATGTGTCATTGTTTCTTGACACAAGTTGTTGTCCCAACATGTATCTTTGGTGGAATATTGAGAAAATAAATCAGGAGAGTTACCATGTCTTTGATCTAAAATCTCAAAGTTTTATCATTGTTTGTTGTTATCAATAATCTATTTTCAATCTACACCTCAGAAAGGCCTTGGTGCCTCTTTGGGAATTTAGAAAGTTAGATTATCTTCCCTTTGTTGCTTCTTGTGGTTTACTTTTCAGCCCACACCTCGAAAAGGTCTTGGTACCTCCTTGGGAATCTTGAGATATAAACTACCATCTGGATTACTTGTGGGGGTTTTATTTCAATATAGATCTGGGTGTTCAGAGCCTTCAGATATATCCTAGGAGACTAATTCGTCCAAGTGGTCGAACCATCCATTCCCGCTCCTATGCCCTCATGCTCTATTAATCTTGAGGAGATAGGATAGATTAAAAGCTATTTTAGTCGTAGTTAAGATCTGCAGAAACCAGAGAAAAAGCTTAGCTACAGCGCATTGTGTTTATGCACCCTTGTGTCCTACTGCTGAGTAAAAAAGATAGGATAGTAGTTTACTTTATTCTTTCCTTTACGCAAAAATCAGCAACAAGAGGGATCTTCCCCTCCCAATTTGAAGAAGCAAACACTACAAACTTGCAATAGCTGACCGTTTCCAATAAGCACTCTAGAGGTGCTAATTGAAACGCCAACACGTTATATATAAACATTATAATTATAATATTATCATTGATAATTATAACTATAATGATGTTGAATGGTTAATATTTTTAAATATGTATTTTGTTATCTTAGTGTTTCGATTTTGGGGACATGACACTTTGTTTGCACTTCAGTGAGATCAATAGAAGTGCCATCATCATGATGATATTGACAAGGGATCTATGAAACAAATGTGTTTATGAACTTGAGGATATCAACAACTTTCTGTCTATATTCAGCTAATTCTTCATATATTCTCTCATAAGTTTTTACTTTGAAAAGGTGTTGTTCTCTCCAAGCAAAAATCTTCTTCTTATGTTCTTTTGAAATGACTGAATCATAAGCCACCCTCAAGTCGGAAATGATCTCATGCATTGGTTTCACTTCTGCCATACACTACTCAAACCCCTGAATCCCTTGACAAAGATCATGGGTGTTATACCTCAATTGGTATATCTCTGCAAGTATAAATCTAACCCTGGTGATGAATTCCTCTATCCAATCTTGCACATGTTTTCCATATATGATCAACTGACTCAACTGATGTTGATCTGCCGGTGACTCCAGAATCTGTGGAAGCAACAAAGTGGCCTATGAATTGCCATGAAGGAGATTGGAAATATATTGCCGCAGTTGTCGAATCTTAGCCTTGAGGGTTGCCTTATCTTCTCCATCCTTGCGAACTCGTTCCTTCAAATTATCTGCCGCAACCTTAAAGAGATTCACATTAATATGTCAGGTGCTTTTACCAAGATTGGCCTTGACAACCTTGAAGTCATCAATCTCAACCTCATCAATGTTCTTGTCCTCCAAAGGTGTAGCAGTCTCAAGGATAATCTCGCCATCAAAACTCTTCTTCATGTGAATTTGCTTATTAGGTTTCTTTGCTGGTGTGTCTTGGTAGACGCTATCAAGTTCTACAAAGTTCAACTGATAAGATGGCTTCCTCCTCTTCCTGCCGAGGATGTTCTCAAGCCAAGACGAGGAGTCTTTGCTAACTTCTCTAGGAGGCTCAATTCCAATTTCATCGATCTCTTCAACTTTTGAATCTATATGAATGGGAGAAGACTTTGGTGAGGGCGGAGAATCAGGAGATGAAGGCACTGCTTCAGCTTGTGGTGCTGATTCTACTAGAGCTTCTAATGCATCTATTGGTTGTTCTTACTAAATCCTGATGGGAGACTACACCTTTTCCTTTGAACTCCTCGACATTTTGCTAATCTTCATACCTTCCAAAGGAATGCTCATAGCCTTCACTCTTGGTTTTGGTTTAGAAGAAGAGGAAGGTAAAGATGACTAAGTTACTGGCGGCTCTGCAACTGGAATAGCTACCTTCCGCGTCCTTTTACTGTTCAAGAATACCTACTGTTTTTGACAATTCGGCTGGTTCTTTCCTCGATTGAGGTGTTCTCTTTGGTGAACCAACTAATTTGTGGAAGTGGCAGCTGATCGACCTTGTCTATGGCATACAGGGGAAGTAGGACTTCCCCATCATCATCTAATAAACCTTCCACATCCTTTGATAGGATATCACCCATCTGCTGAAGTGTAAATCTATTGTAATTGCGCTTGCGTACTTCGAACTCATTCACACAATTAGCCCAAAAATCTTCAACTGCAGGCACATGTGCATGATTTCGACCAACATGCAATGCAAAGGCTCCATGAGGATCATACGAATGCCTCTCTGTAATGTCCCCATTTTTGCCTGATGCTGTTCATGGATGGTTTAGCCTATTCCTAACTCTCGTAGGCTAATGAGCATGGTTAGGGGGTCCTTTGTGGTAAATATCTAGTCAGTTGATGGTTTCCATTTCCTGGATTCAATTGAATTGGAGAAATAAGGAGTTTTATTAAGATATAATGTTTAATTATTATTAAAGGTAGCTTTAATAATTATTATTATTTTAATGTTATGTTATAATGTTATATTTGCACTTTATATTATATAGTCACATTTTAATATTTGTAAAGTGCAAATATTATATTATTAAAAGAGAAGCTTCTAGAAGAATCGACCTCTCCTTGGGAAAAAGTATAAAGAGAGGCTCAGCCAAGCTTCTAATCATCCAGGAATTGATATTCGCTTTGATGTTATTGTTTGGTGAGGAAGCCAGCTAAGGTTTCTGCCATTTCCAACCATTGGGAACGAAAACTCTCATTGGTTATGCAATTTTGAGGCTATGAAACAATCAGCTGAATTATTGCTAATTGTGGGCTTCAATCAAAAGTTCAATTAGTGCTTACATTGCAAATTTTGTGGCCTTTGGCCAAACTTGGAGATAGAGTTGCAAATCAGCTTGTTGAAGATTTTTGAGGAAATCGATTAGGAGAGAATTATTGCTAGTTGTTGATCACCATTTTGACATTGAAGAAGAGCGATTCATTGAGGACGTTTTGGCATAGAGAAGGGACGGTTTCAGTTTTGATAGAGAAAAGAAATCATATTTTTGACTTGCAGCAAGGGTGCACTAGAAGCATGGTGCGATTTTGATTGGGAAGGCTTGGGAAAATTCAGTCAGCCTTTGAAGCAAGTCGCTGGGCATCTAAGAGGATAAATGCAGCCATTTTGAAGGTATACATGAAGACTCCTTGAAGAATCGGCCAAGACAGAGCTTACTGCTACAGCGACATCAGACCTACGATTTCACTCATATCATGCCAAAGGTGAAACGATTTCTTATGGATGTGTTGGTGCTGCATTCCTTGGTGTATGGAGATGATGTTTGATGCTTGTTTGGGCTGTTAATAGCTGATTATAATTTGTTGGAAGAGGCTTCATATCAGAACAGGGACGGCATATGTGGAAGCTCGATTTGGCTTGAGGGAGATGCCTCTTGGGTTTGTTTGTAGCTGCCATACCTTCATCAGCATAGGCGCTTCTTGTAATCAAGCTTTTTATGATATTTGCATTTCTATATAAGCATATAGAATAGTGATAGTTGCTGCCATTTGTACTCAGACTTTAGGAGTTGCATTATATTGTAAAGCCAAGAGTCTTGGCTATTCATATCTACATCAGCATTGTAATTGGATTAGACTATCAATAAAGGAGGAATAAGTTGCATACCATATATGTGACGTAATGACATATCTACACTCTTCATGATTAGCGTATTAGTTTTCATGCCCAGTGTTTGACGAAATGTCAACTGGCTGTAGGAGTTGAATTGCATCAGTTAAAGACATTTATTGCATTTGGAAAATACCAAAACACTTGCATTTCATGCTTAGCTTATTGTTAGATCATTTAACATTCATTCCAAAGCATTTGCATCATTTCTATTTGAATCCAAGAGCAAGTACAGCAGACTGAAACTCATATCAGCAACATACAACTTCGCATACAAAGTGTTTGACAATATTCCTTGAGTTTAGAATCAGCAAGTTAAGGTGTAACTCTTCAAGGGATATTACACTCTCATTGAAAAACTTGAGGCCAAATTTTGGCATTTCATCACTCATCACTTTGGCATCTGCTGATGATCTACATCTGTAAATGCCCATTCCAACCAGGAAGCTAAATGCAGCCTTGCGCTTGTTACACAAAAATATGTGAACTTAGTATACTTGCCTTAGAAATTCCATGAAAACTACTTCATCTGTTGGATATCTTGGTAGCCTGATTGGATCACTTGAGAAGCCATACACTCTAATGTAGGAGAACGTGGGAAATTGGATAAACCAAATTAGCCCACTCTACCATTGTCGATCTGGCATCCACTGAAATTTGAACATGCAACTCATTATCTAAATCTCGCACCATATGCATCAAGAATGCATCATTCACCCGCCTGTAATGCCAATGAGATTCTGAAAACTCCAACTGCGAGTAATGATCATACACATGTTGAAAACCCAAAGTTCCAACGACATTCAAACCTCTAAACTTGCCTTGAAAAGCCATTAGATACACGAGGTAAGATATCATATGAAACTCATGGACCTTGTAGAACTCTGTCATTTGATGGAGGAGACTATCACTGATCAAAGTTGGCCAGTCATAGTGTTCTATTCTATCAATAATCTGGGAAATGATGTAAAACATCCAAGGCTGAAATTTGTTTGCCTCTGCTTGTCCTGTGACTCGATTGAGCAAAGTGATCATGGCTACAATTTCTTCCTTGAACTCACCACGCCCAACATTCCTTGGCAAAGTATTCTACTTCTCTTTCAGCCACTTTTGGGCAACTCTTTTCCGATATTTATCCTTTTGCTCATACCACACCTCCCATTCTTCAATTGAAATGATGAAATTTTCTGTCCATGGTGGTATTGAGAAACATCTCTCAAAATCATCCGGCCTGAGCCTGCAAATAGTACGCCCATCTGTTGATTGGATTTCTCGTGTTGTTGGATTGTAATGCTTAACACAAGCAATTACAAATTCAAGGCTTTGTACTGAGATGGGAATTGAAGCTACTGCAAGCAACCCGGATTGACCAAGATTCCTGACTGCAATGTTTCATGCGTCTTCCAAAGCACGCAAATCAAGCACTAGAATCACATGATGCAAATCAGTTTCAAATGTCTTCAGGTAATCATGGAGCAATACTGATTTGGTCCTAATTTCTATTGGAGAATACTGCATGTTGAAAAACTTGAATTTTGACTGTAAACACACCTATGTTCAAAAAAAATTTGCGCAAACTATTGAAAATAAGTTGTTGATTTCTCTCCAAAAAGCAGATTCTTGGAAAAAAGCTAAGGTCTGGGTTTTGTAGACAATCACGTTGTGAAGAGACCCGATTCGTCAAATTTTGAAAAAGATGAGGGTTTCTCGAAAAAGCACGAAAAAAACAAATTTTTGGAAATATAAAATTTTCCAATCTTCAAGAGGAGCAAAAAGTAGATGGACCTAGATCAATGAAAAATTAAAAAGCTAACCACCTGTTTTTGAAACGTGATGCCCTAGAAGATTGGACCATGAAAAAGCATGCCTTTGTGCTTCCCAATCCCAAATCCACAAAGAACACTAAAAAAACGTTGCGCTTGAGCCTCCAAATCTTAATGAGAAGAAAAAGATATGTTTCTTCCTCTGGATGCCAACCTGCAAAATGTGAAGAATGAATGCCAAAAACCTTCTTAAATAGAATTTGGAGATGAAAAAGCGCTTTCTTCACAAATCCTTAAAATCTTGAAGTCTATCCATGAAGATAGAGACTTTGTTTGCAAAAATCTAAGTCCAATTGCACGTGCAACGGGGAATTCCTCCTTTGTAGCTGCGAAAAAGCACACACGTGAGGATGCGAATTTGATCAATAAATGACAGAAGTTGAAAAATGTCTAAGGCATGAGATGTTAGACGCCTTGACTAGATAGGGGCGCCTAGCATTGCCAGAGTTAGCCATTTTCTTGTATTTTTCAACTTTTGCTTGCTTCTGCTTCTAGCGAGGCCTTCCTCCAACTTCAACGAGCCAACAATTTGATGCTGCCAACTGATAAAACCTATTTGACCATGGCAATCTCATGTTTGACCACTACTGAAGAGATCCCCAACTTCATACCGGCATTCGATGTCATCTGATCATGATTGCACGTGCTTGAAACTGCTGACAAAGACTGAACTGGAAGGAAGGCTAAGGCATGAAGACTTGGGCACCCCTGGCTGACAAGGGCACCTAGACATCCCAGCCTTAGCCAATTTTTCATGATTTTCAAATTTTGCTTTGCGTGTCTCCACCGGGAGCCAGAGACCCAAGTTTGATCATCGTTTTCGGCCAATTGGTGAATAACAAAGACTAAAAGGCAATTGATCTGGCAAGTCTAATTATAACTGAGATGAATTATATCCTCTGCCAACCCCCAACACTGCATCTGACTGATTTTTTGAAAGTCGGAACTAGGCTGACAAAGAAGTTTTGACGAATTTTTGAACAAGCGAAAAAATAAACTAAGTGTTGAGAAGGTAGGCGCCCTTCCTTGACAGGGCACCCGAGCATCCCAAACTTAGTCAAAATTTGATGATTTTCAACTTTTCCTTCATTTTCCTCATTTTCTCGCAAAACACCCCGTTCAATCTCCATTTTCGACTATCTAACTGGTCCTCGGCATTGGATGATGAATCAACTAGGGAGCCTAAACATAACTGAGATGATCTG
Source organism: Sequoia sempervirens (assembly GCA_007258455.2). Classification (NCBI taxonomy): domain Eukaryota; kingdom Viridiplantae; phylum Streptophyta; class Pinopsida; order Cupressales; family Cupressaceae; genus Sequoia; species Sequoia sempervirens. The sequence goes on along the minus strand of VDFB02000003.1, from coordinate 312,728,109 downwards.
TTTTTTCTAGCCCTAGAAATTGCTTTTGATTGATTCATGCATAACTGAAAGGAGCTAACTGGGAAATTTGAACATTTTCTGAAAAACGGCAAAATTTCACTTAGGCATGAAATGCCAGGCGCCCTTCTTGGCTAGGGGTGCCTAGCGTCTCCAGTGTTAAAAAAAATTTCAACAATTTCAACCTTTTTATTTGCCTCCTCCGTTCACCGTTCTGCGTGCTTCATTCATCATTCATCAATGTTTGTGCAGCATTTGAGACTTTGAATCTGACACTTGGCAGCTGACCTTCGTCCATTGATGACTTTGGAGCTCATGCTTTTCCCTCCGAAAAAGCAAAATAGACCACTAAAAAAACTTGCCCTTTTGATGATTCTGACTAGACCAACCTATTTGGGAAGTATTTTCGACCAATCAGAATTAATTAGAGCCCTAGAAACAAAGATTCTATTTTTCGAAACTTCTTATTTTTAGAAAGTTTTTTCAACATCAATTTGACAACAAACCCAGAAAACCTAGACTCAAGTGTATTTTTAGAAACTTTCTATTTTTAGAAATTTTGACTTTTTGATGACAATTTTTACAAGACTTTTTAACTCTTTACGAAATGGCTTAATGAAGCAAAAAAATAGTAATAATAATAATAATTTATTGGGCACAACACTCACATTTGGCAATGCTGTGTCTTATAACTAGACTTGGCCCATGGAACTCAATGAGAAGCATGCCCTTTTTGGTCTCATTAGGAGTATGTAGTGTGGTTCTTCTTGTTCTCTGCCGAGGGCTCTGTAATTGTGGGTACAGGTAAAAGGAATGCAATCTTTCAAATAAGATTAGATCATCACTAGGGCATATGGTTATAGGGAACCAATAACTAACAATTCTGCAGGAGTCCAATTTTGTTATACAGAATGCAACAGGCATGTTTATTTCGGTGTTTCTCCCTTTATCAGTTGGTCTATTGGACTCGGGAAAATAAATTGTATTCGCCCCTGCTACACAATTCCTGAGACCCATGACCTTTATGATAAGATATGTGATGTATCTCAGTACTATGTGTTCCTTGTCGAATGAATTCCACATTTGAAGCGGTGTTTGCTCCCTTGATTTCATAAAACAGTTGCTCTATGCTAACGCCAACTTTTTCTCGTGGTTACAAATAATAACCCTCGAAGGGCTGGGCATTGAATATAGCAGTGACTTACTTTGTTTCTCACCGTGCAAACACAGCCCTTGTGGCAATTCTCATACACAATTAAATGCAAACAAAATGTGCAGCTCAGAGTAGAATCCGGATTTTTTATGGTCTTTCTATAGCAAAACATATGCCCAAAATTCAAGAGGGAGAACGAAACGTCCAAGCCTGGTTGGATCAGCAAAGAAATACAAGATAGCAATCGTGCTCAAGGAAATTCATAAAAATTAAATTGAAATGGTGAAGGGATTCAATTGACTTCACTCCAAAACTTTACTGCAGATAATGCTAAAAGCGCTTACCGCAGATGATGAAGTGTCCGCCCTATCCAGCCCTTTCAGCTTGTGGGATCTGGATGAAATAAACTATTTTCCCACGCAGCTGATCAACTACAAAATCCTGTATATTTCTTCTTGCTTGCATTGTTGGAACGACTTTGGAAATGGTGGCGTGTGTTACCGAACGTTTCAGAAACGTGCAAAGCAATCGATTCAATTGTGAATGTCATGAAAGACAAGGAAAGTTCTTAATGACGTGACAAAGCCAGGCAGTCTGAATTCAATTTTGAATAAGTATATACCGACCAATGTTTGGAATTAAATTTTTCTTCCCTTAAAATTTTATAATATATTTTAATATTTTTATTATCAAGAGTTGTTCAACGATAGTGATTTTATTGACATATTGTTGGATTATATGTAATATAAAGAAGATTATTTAGTGTTTTAGTGTAGAGAACTTTTAGATCAAATCTTCATTCAATATAATAACAATTATAATATTAATAATAAAAATATTGACTTAAAAGTATAACTTTTTTAAAAGTTATTAAAAATAATTAGTGTATCTATTTTTTAGATTTAAAATATGTCAAAAGATTTTTTTTGGGGTATTTGTTTTTAAATCAATTTGTCATATATAAGGAATAGGTGTTTGGCTTATATTTTGAAGAAAACTATTTAAAATATGTGAAGAAATTTTTTTCTTTAAATCAATTTGTCATATATAAGTAGAATAGGTGTCTTGATTTAGATAAAAAAAATTAAAAGAAAGATATGCTAATAGCATCCACAATTACAACATGTATGTTAATAGTCCCCAACATAATTTTAGGATAAGTAGTACTTATACATTTAGATAATTAAAATGCAATTTATACCCTTCAAACACAAATATACATCTTGAATATTGTTGTACCCAAACCAATTTTTTTTGCTTCATTAAGGCATTTTGCGTAAAATAGTCTTAACCTTGTAAAAATGATGTCAAAACACAGTTTTTGGGCAAATCAAATATGGGTTTTTAGTCAGTTTGATGCCAGGAAGATATTGGCAAAATTTGAAAATTGAAAATTAGGGTTTTTGGACCCCTGTTTTTAGGTAAAAAACCCTAAAAATTGAAACTTGTCAGAATTGACTGAAAATTGTTTTGATTGGCTTATTTCACTTCACGATCACAGTGGTGAAGTCAATTTCAGTTAAAAATCAGTTTAAGTCTAGTAGGTAGTTTTCACTTTTTTAGGTGGAAAGTTAGGACCTCTGAGGTCGTCAATGGCAGATGGCGAAAGACCAGGTGTTGAAATCTAAGTCTAAAACACTCAAATGAAGAATCTATGGCGAGATATGTTCAAAGTGGTGCTTCGTCTCGGAGGGGATTTTTCGCCAGGATGAAAATCATCGAAATTTTTTCCAACTCTAAAGCAAAAGAGCCCCTAGAGGCCAAGGGTGCCCTAGATTTCAGAGGCCCAAATTTTAGTTTCGGGATTTGTCACTTCCAAAAAGGCTTCTCTGAAATATTATCAACTTTGCGATGAGCCTACCAGCCAATCCGGAAGATATGTCTAGCACCTAATATGGGAGATTCAATGGGAAATGAGGGAGATGAAAAAATGACTAACATTGGGCAGAAAAACGCACCTCTTAACCAGGGGTGCCCATCTTTTTGAGGTACGAGATGAAGGTTTTTGGCCAAATGATACCTAGAATGTTTGTCTCAGACTTGATCAGGCTTCGCAATGAATCCATCAGTAGGTTAATTTGAGTTGTTGAACTGACAGAATTAGGAGTCAAACATAAGGTCTAATCATGGTCAAAATCTCAAAGAAACAGCAAAAGCGCCCCTGGAGGCTAGGGGCGCCCAAGGTTTTGGAGCCTCAAATACAGTCTTTTTGGTGATCTCAGGTATTCATCCTGTCTGTATTGCTTCTAGCTTTCCGTTGCATACCTCAATTGGGTCAAAAGATTTCTCAGTAGCCTGCAACTGAGGATTAAGTGTGGATTTAGACAGTTTGGAAAATGGTTGTTTGGGAACAAAAGCGCCCCTGGAGGTCAAGGGTGCCCTTGATTTTAACATAGCAGATGATGATTTTTGGAAAAATACTCTCCAAGAGCTCTTGTGTAGAATAGAGCCAGCTCCACAGTGAGCCTGCCAGTCAGTTCTGAAGTTTTGCCAAACGCTGGAGGATGTGAGATGAAGGGAGGTCAAAATCACCTTCAAAATACATGAAAATTTGACTAATTCTAAAGCCAAAAGGGCCCCTGCCCTTGAATTTTGAAGCCTTAGATCTCAGGATCAGGCTTTGCAGCCTCAAAGAGTTTCTTATCAATTTTGATTCTTCTCTTCAATGAAACTATCAACCAGTCTTCTGGACACATTAATCAATCAAAATCAATGGTGGAACATGGGCTCCAGTAAGGTTTGTAAAATGAAATTTTAAGGAAAATTTTGAACTCTAAAAAAGTGACGCCTAGAGTCAAAGTTTGACTTTTTGACTCAAGTACATGAAGCACCCTATAATGGTGGAGATTGTGAACTGAACTTAAATATTATTTAATCTTTAGTTGGTCGACTTCAACTGAACTTAATTTTTTATTGCAAAGGGGCGACTTTTTTTTGCATGTACAGTTAATTGAATTTGGTCCAATCAGAAGCTAGCACTCTATTTAGGGTGAATTGCTCAATCAATTAACTGAGTTTTGGGAGTTCAATGAGAAGGTGTAGTACATTTTTGAGGTCCGATCAGGGTGGCGCCTAAATTTAATGCATATTGTGACACCTTTAGACTTAAGTTAATTTATTTTTCATATTGGTGTCCATTATTCTCATAACAAGTGCAAGCAAACACGATTTTCTTAAGCAAATGAAGATCTGAAGGTGCTCTAAGCAATATTTTTCAGTGTTCTTCGCAGTGCCAAGTCCAAATTGTTCAGAAGATACATTTTCCAAACTTCATTTTTTGAGTGCATGCAAACTTCATCAAATCCAGTTCAAGCATAAGCGACTTTTTGAGGCGGAATAATAACTTCTATTTTCTATCTCAAATTCTTTTATTATTGTCTTAGTTTTTCTCTCGCATGTCAAAATAAACAACGGAATTTTCAGAATTTGATCATTCGGGTTCAAATATTTCAGCGTCAACAGTAAAACCCATGTCTTAGATTTTTTTAACAAAATTGCCCTGTTGCTTCCACCTCAGAAGCACTGTGCTTTTTTTTCAAAGATTCCTTTGCATGTGGGCCAAAAACATATTTTTTTCAAAATTGAATCATCTAGGTTGGCTTAGAATTCCATTGCCTACAAAACCCATATGCCAGTTTTTCTCGAGAAAAATTCCCCTCGGAAAACCCTAAAACCCCTACAGTTCTCAACTGAAAAGACTTTGCATGCCTTGCTAAAACTCAAATTTTCAAATTTTTGACAATCTAGGTTTGTTTAGAAATTAATTATCTACAAAACCCACGTTTTAGAAAAGTTATGAAAAAACTTCCCGTAGCTGGCTATTTTTAGCCTCATCCAAAGCTTTTTTCAGCTTTTTCTGAAAGTTGTCTGAACGTATCCAACTTTACAGTCAAAAATATATATTTTCAAAATGCAATTCAACCCTATAGATTACAAGGCCAAATTGGTCTTGGTGCACAAATTTTTCAAAACCTTGGACACAGACTTGGGTCATGTTTATCCAATGGTCAAACTGAGCACGTTGGAAGGCGTTAGCAGCACCAGAGTGAAGAATCTTGAGCATTCCAAGTTGTTGGTAGTAGCATCTATTCCTATCACGACTTTTGATCTCGAGTTCGTCATTGCTTGCATAAAGCATTACGACTCTTCCATGAGACAACTCAAATTAGTCGATGGGAGGGTCATTTGCAGCCTCAAGCCAAGGGACGTTGAGAAGTGATTTGTTATTCCTCCTCGCTCAGACAATTTTACCATAGTTATTGAGGATTGTGACAAGATATGGTACGGAGACCAAGAAAGATCTTAGAGGAAAGTTGCTCAGAGATGGTTGAAAGTACAAAAGACCAACATGCCAAAGAAGGTTGGGCGTGGGGAGTTCAAGGATGAAATTGCTATCTTGATAACTTTGCTCAACTGAGTTACGGGTCAAGAGGAACTAATATTTTCTGACCGTGGATGTTCTATGTCATTTCCTAGATTATCAATAACAAGGAACACTTTGACTGGGCCATGTTAATCAACAAGTGTCTTCACCAACAGATCACAGGATTCCTTAAAATCCATGAGTTTCACATGGTGTCTTATCTGGTCTACTTAATTGTGTTCCAAGGCAATTTTTGACACTTGAAGACCAACGGATCTCTTGGCATTCAACATGTTCACAAATTTTACTCTCAATTGGAGTTCTCAAAGGTTGAACATGATTTCAAAGTGGTGAATGATCACTTCCTCGTGATGACAGTTAGAGACCTCGATGATGAAATGCACATCAGGATTTCACCAGAGGTAAGATCAACAATGGAGAGTTGGGCAGATTGGTTCATTCAATTCCCCACTTTCACATATATTTGAGCATATGGTTACATCAGAGAACCTCTGATGCTACCGAGGTACCTGTCAGACAAGGTCCTATTCATGGAGTTTTTGAGACAAGCTCAAGAGGTTCACTATTTTCTTCGCAATCAACAAAAGCAGGCATTCACCTTTCCTTTTGAATGGGGTATTTACAAATGCAAGGCAGATGTTGATTGCAAGTTAATGATGAACAAGTTAAAAAAACTTAATCTCAGGTTTTCTCATCGAGAGGCGTTCTTATGATCCATTGGGTCATTACTCAACACAATTGGAGCGAAGAAATTCACATAGGCCAGCACTTGAGGACTTTTAGGCCAACTGCAAAGATGAATTTGAAGTGCACCGATGTCATTATTGCAGACTTACTCTTTCTTAACTCACTGATTTCCTATCAGAAGATGTTGAGGGTTTGTCAGATGATGATGGAGAGGTGTTGCTTATCACTTTCATCAAAGATCAAGTTGCTCGCCAACCACTTTGTCAACTAGATTGGTATGCCAGGGAGAGTACTTCAATTGAGGACATGTCTAGAACAGTTATCAAAACCAATATGCACTTCTTAGATAGCAAGAGAAGGCAAAGGACAGTTCCAGTTACAGAGCCGCGAGTAGGGTTTTCTTCACTACCTTCTACATCAAGGTCGAGGCCTCGAGTTAAGGTTATCTTGAAGTCGCTTGAAGGTGTTAGTGTCAATGGGAACACAAAGGGAAGAAACACAAGCAAACGAAAGCAAAAGCAAGTTGAAAAGGATCTTGAAGTTCCAGTGGAGAGTTATACAGGCTGAAGTAGATTCTTCATCTCCTAATGCGCCATTTTCACCACAGTCACCTCCCATTGATATTGACTCAAAGCCAGAATCACCAGGTCAGCCAATCTCAACGTTAGTTGATCCATCAGAGGTCGATACAGCAGCAACAGTCTCTCCTTAAGAAGATACCATTGATCATTCATGTTGGCTCAAGAGGTCTTTTGGAAGACGGAGGCGAAAGCCTTCATATCAGCTTGATTTGTCTGAGTTTGGTGATCCTTATTAGGATAGGTCGAAGAAGAAAGTCAAGAAGCAGGTGCACATAGAGAAAACTCCCAAAGCAGAGATCATCATTGAAGTTGCTACACCACCAGAGGGCAAGAGTCTGAATGAAGTTGAAGTTGGTGATTTCACCTTCATCAAAGAAAATCTTGGCAGGAGCACTCGGCATATGAACGTGAGCCTCTTTAAGGTTGTTGCAAGTAATCTTGAAGAGCGCATCATGAAGGACGAAGAAGATAAGGCAACTCTCAAGGTTGAAATCAAGCAACTCCAGCAGTGCATCTTAGACCTCATTAATGGAAACTCAAGCAGAGCACCTGGTCTTCCACACCTTCAAGGGACACCTACAGAACAATAGAATTTGGATCAATTAGTCAATCATGGAAAGCTCTTGAACAACTGGATTGAAGATTTCATTGTTGCAGGTCAATACCTTCTCACAGAGTTATACCAATTGAGGTATGATGCACATAATCTTCGTCAGGGGATTCATTAGCTTCAGTTGATTGTAGCATAGGGAAAGTTGAAGGACCTGATACTCATATCTCAATTAGCAGTTGCATACGATGCCATTGTAGAAGATGAGGATAAGAGCAAGGTTTTCACTTGGAAAGAACAACATCTCTTCAAAGTGGAAACGTATGAAAGAATCTCTACAAGGTTGGATGTGCTCAAAGAGAATGTTACCGAAGCTCTCAGACTCATCAGTGAGTTTATCACTCAGATCCCATGCCATTATCTTTGTGAAGTGGCACTTACAATGATCTTGATGCAGTACAAACCGAGTTTGAAAAGCTTGTTCGTGATAATCTTGATGGAGATCCTGTGGCATCCTAGTTGGATCAATTCTCGGTGATGACAACTAGTTTCAACAAGGCAACTGAAGAGGTTAGAGAATGCATGAGGATGATGAAAGATGGTGAGAAGGAGTTGAATAGGTAGGTTATCATCATGGATAGTGTCAAAGTGCCAGAGGAGGAGACATTCAACCATTTCCTAGACAAATTAATAGCCTGTGATGGCTTGGAGTAGTCAGTCAGTTAAATCTTGCAACTATTCCCGAGGATAGAGTTAGAAGCAACAGTTAACTCAACATTAGTCTTGAGTTCTAATTGTTGATTTTATGGACACTCATCTTGTCCTCAGAGATATCTTTGGAGGAGTTTAGAGTTTTAGTTAGGACTCAGTTAACTGATGTTAGTTATCAGTTAACTTTCATTTCAATAAGGGCGTTCATGTTGCACATGTCCAATTTAGTTTAGTCTTGTTTGGGTTAACTGATGGTAGTTTTCTAGTTAATTGTATAGTTTCATTTATTTAGGTTTAGCAATAAAATCTTGCATGCTTGCAAGACTCATGTTAACTCAAGGTGATTTTAGGGTTCCCTACACCTTGAAGTTCTATAAATAAGAGCACCCTTGCTCATTTGTAATTAACTTTTGTGCATAATAGCATACACGCTGAGCCACCTTGCATGTAGTATTACTATTCAATATATGTTCACGAACTTTTATGGTGATAATAAATAGCTAATCCACCTTTCTTGAATGTTATTATTATTGTATTGGTTCACTTAGATTAAATATAATTATTGGTTTGATCGTTTATTGCATGTGTGTCTCATCTATACAATTTGTTGTCCCACTTATTATTTCATGTTGTGATTAATAGGATTTGTTTCATATCTACACCTCAAATAGGTGTTGTCATCTCTTTGGGAATTTAGAAGTGAAGCTTATCATGTGTTGTCGTGATTAATAATCTTTGTTTCATATCTACACCTCAGATAGGCGTCGTCACCTCCTTGGGAATTTAGAAGTAGAAATTATCATTTGATGTTGTTGCCAATAATCTTTCTTTCAGCCTATGCCTCGGATAATTGTCGTCATTTCCTTGGAAATCCTAGTCTAAAGATTATCGTATACCCAATTCCCTGCTCCTAAGTCCTCATGCTTTGTTTCTTAAGGAAATAGACTAATTTAGTGTTTAGCCTAGTTGTAGTTAAAGATATGCAAAACCAGAGAAAATCCTTAGCTGCAATGTATTAGTTTCTCTTAACCTTGTGCCTCTTCCAGCGGAGTCAAAAAGATAGGATTTAGATCATTTAATTTTTCATGCATATTAGCACAAGAGGGAGCTTCCCCTCCTAATTTGAAGAGAAGTCATTATGCAATGTGCATAGCTTTTTGTTGCCAATATGCACTCCAGGGGTGTGGATTGTAACGCCAACAAATATATATGAAATAATATATATAAGTAATAATATTATATAATAAAAATTATGAAATTAAATTGAGTTAGGCAATTGTTGATGGTGAAGCTTCCGATTTTTCGCAACCTAAGGGTTTTGAATATCTTTGCTATGAGCTTGGTTTCTATCATAGGGGAAGTAAGTAAGTATGAATTAATTAATTAGAGCATAAAACACCAAGAATTCAAACAATTGAGCTCATACAAACCCATACTCAATGAAATTCATTTGCAAAGCAATTCAAATTAATCATCCTAAAGAAATTGAGCATAATTCAAAGCAATTAAACAAACTGAATGTGCAAACCTTCAATCCCATTGTGGATTGATGCATAGTTGTGATGTGGATTGCTCAATTGAATGCATAATCCATGTTGCAAAATCTTGATATGAGAGGATATGATTCACAAAACAGGCTCTAAAATGCTCAAGAAATGACTTGAGAATTTTAGAGAGTAAGGATGTTATGAAGATTGTGAATTGAATTCATGTTGATGAAGACTTGTTTTATAGATTTCAAAAATTTTGATCAACAGTCAAGATTCAATTTGATGATCAATGGATGAGAGGAAATCAAGGAGGTGACTGTGGATCAAGAAGGATCAATGGTTGAGGATCAAGATGTGTGATATGCTTAGGACAATTTTAGGTGTCTACATTTTTCCCCTCTTTGAAGCAAGGTACCTGTTGTGTTGTTTCAAAGACATGTTACTCGACAAAATTTTAAAAATTCCTCTGCTTTTACCTGATGCACCACTACACCCCAACAGACAAAGGAATGTTGGGGTGCTGCCCCCTTAAGAGATTTTCTAGAAAAGATGATTTTCGAGTCGAGATCACGACATGACGACAAGAGTAGTTCTATTGAAAAGAGGACAAAAAATAAGTCCTAGGAAGTCTCAATATTGGTCTGGACTGATAGCCAAGGTTGGAAAAAAATGAGTTGCAAGGTGAACCCTAGGTTTTGGTAGGAATATATGTTCATTTGGGTGAATTTCATCCTCATTTGCACACTTAGTTTCATGAGATTTGAGAGCCCTTGAGAGATTTCTAAGTTTAGATCTTTCAGAGACACAAAACACTATGGCACATGATGTTTAAGTTGTACATTGCGTAGATCGGGTATGTGAGTTTTAGCAGCTAGCCAGCTCAAGACCCTTGATATGTACTGTATACACCTAAAAATGGTCACGTCACATTGCTGGTAATTAATTAAATATTTTTAAATATTTAATTAAATCTCTGAATTCTATCTACGTATAAATAAATTTAAATAATTTATTTATATTGTTCATTATTTCATTTCGATTAAATAAATAACTTTATTTAATCATCTTTTCTTATTCATTTCTTAATTAATTAAATAAACTTTATGATTTATTTATCTTAATTATCAATAATCTTGGTTTGAATATTTTATTCAAATAAAGATTAAATATTTCCTTTCTTTTAATTATATTCTTCTAAATGTTCATTCATCCTTAAATATTTTAAATATTTAATGTAATTCTTCTAATATCCATTTCCAATTAAATATTTCTAAATATTTAATTAATTCTTCTAAAGTCACATTACAATTAAATATTCCAAAATATTTAATTAAATCTTCCATAGTGTTAAAATCAAAAATCAAACCCAATAAATGAAATTAAATAAATTTATTTATTTATTTAATTTGGGGATTATCTTCAACAGTCGTGAAACAAACTGCCGAAACAGAAAAATTAAATTCCTCTGTTTCTGTGCAGGCTTGTTCCCGTGGGTTGAAGACAGGCATCCATCCTTCTCTCCAACCTCTCAACCTCTTCCATCTTCTTCTCAACCTCTCCATCTCTCACCTTTCAATTTTACCAGATAACTTCATGGCCGTTGATTCTTGCCAGCCAGGATTGTCCCTGCAAAAAACTATAAATAAGACTGTCGGGTCTTTGAATTCATATAGAAGCTTTTAGTAGGAAAATTATAGTCAATTTGCATAAGCCTTTTAGCATTCATAGTGTTCAAGCATCATAGTACAACATAGAATCATGGCATATTCACTCTATTTCATAGCATACTCCATTTACAACCCCTATGCATAATTCACAGCCCCTGTCCATATCCGTCAGCATTTTCACCTTCACTAGCATCTAGGATAGAATTTCCTTTGCATACTCATTCTGCAGACAGCCATTTGGAGAAGCTGAGCTTACACAATCTGAGAGCAGTAGCTTCGAACAAATCTCTGGAGATAGAGAAAGATGGAACGTTTCTGAAGATTTTTTGCTTATTTTAATTGCATTTCAAATTTCTTTAGTTTAAAGTTCTGTTAATTGTGTTTATTGTTTTCATTTGATTACATATTAACATATACACATTTTTGGCACCCACCGTGGGGCTCTTGCCCCTGTTTCTCACATCTTTTTGCAGGTTTCTTTGATAGGTTACGACCAAAAATAGCGGATTAGCGCAAGAAACACGTTTCTGAAAGTTCATACCCAGTTCAACGCATTTGAGAGTTCCTGCAGTGCCCTTAAGAGTTCCTGCAGCGCCCTTAAGAGATCCTGCAGCGCCCTTGAGAGTTCCTGCAGCGCTATTGAGAGTTCCTGCAACGCCCGTGAGAGTTCCTGCAGCGCCATTAAGAGTTCCTGCAACGCCCGTGAGAATTCCTACAGCGCCCATGGAGACTGTTATAGCACATGTTTCAAAAACCTGCAAATTGTAATTTGTAAGTTTAATACAGTTTAACTGAATCTGACGCAACCGCGGATAGTTAATAATTGTAAATTGGAATGAACCAATCCTAGGGTAGACACATAACTTAAAATGAAGCAATCCTAGGGTAGACACCTTAAATTAAAAATGAAGCAATCCTAGGGTAGACATTTCACATTTGATTTTGGGGCTATAAAGAAATTTCGTGTTTGTGTGAAGCAACATCTTCACTTAGCATAGAAAAATTGTATTTTGGGCTTAAAATAAATCTTTGTTTGCTTTGTTTTTGGTGATAGGCCTATGCTATCCCCTTAACTGGGTGATCAAAATGCCAAACTCACCTATTTTACTTTATGCATTTTACAGTTTTATTAACACCTTTTAGAAGGCCTGTCGTAGTGGGGAAAAGTACTCACCCTACGGGAACAACCTAAGTGGGAACAACTAAAGCCAAGTTTTCCAACCCACTTTAATCAAATGCGGATGGTTGATGAAAATCCCATTCGACGGTAGTGTGCATTGATAACCATCCCCAAAGCCTTTGTTCTAAAGATAGGGAGGTCTCTCGAGGGAGTCTATCATTTGCCGCACTGAACGGAAACCCTTACTAAGAACTTAGTGTAGTATCTTACCGAGTCAGTTTCCGAACATCATATTAATCACAGTGCAGGGGAGGGAAGAATCTACCCCCAAGATACTCACCATATAACTGCCAAGGATTGTTTGCTCAGGGGATCCGGTATCCACTTCCATCACTCTGAGTACGCACCTGGAAAAGACAAAAACACGGGCGCCCTTTCGGGGGTGACATGGCTATGTGAGTCGACGCAGTTTTAAGATGTGGGCTGTTGATTACTATGATGACCTACTTGCGAACTAAGAGTAAGTCTGTTTGAAATGCTTATCATGTGTAAAACCTGTTAAAACAGTTTTTGAAAAACATTTTGGTCATACACTTGATGTTTAGCATAGGACTTAAGACAACTATTCTACAATTTGTTTGATGTGTTTTCAATACACTAATTCAGATAAGATCATCCAACACTCACTATCACATTGATTACTCTCATGTTACGAGATTGGAAATCCACAACTTTTGTAAAGAAATCCGTTTTCAAAAGGATTAAAAAGCCAAAGAAACCCCTTAACCACAAGAAACTATTGAAGAAGCAACGATTTTTGTATCAAAGCCAAAAAGTTTTACTTAAATATAGAACCTTTCTTCATAGGTATCATGATTGTGTTAGAGGTCTTTCTGATGATTATGCTATAGAACCTTTGTACTCACAAGCTTATTTTCAAAGAAGAGCCCTTTCTCAAAGGCATAACCATAGTCAACGCATTCGTTTCAGTTATATTCCCCAACCTGCAATTGAATATTCTACTCGTCCAAATCAAATTTTGCAATAGAGAACTCAAATCACATTAGGCAGTCATCACTAAATCCATCCTTTTACAAAACTAGGATCAAACTTTATAAAGTGCAAAAACATATTTTTCTTGATCTTTTGCTTAAAATTCCCTCCAACAGGATTTTCATCCTTTCAATTAGGGAACAACACAAGCTAAAGGTTAGAAACTTTTTCAAGTCATAGAATCTTCATTCTATCCTGACTTTCATATCTATCACATGATTGCACTATTTTACATTCTTTTGATCAAAAGTGAGTAAGAATTTGGAACAAAACTTATGCCTGTCTTCACGAGATCTCAAAAACACATGGAAAAAGACGAGGGAGAAACCACTACAAGCAAAATGGGTGACCATACTGAAAAAGAAGAGGATACATTTAATCTTGACGAATTAACAGAAGAAAAGCTTCAAGAAGCAGAGCAAGATCCTCAATTCCATACTCTTATGGAAAGGATTTTAGAACGAAACAAAGAAAGATATTTTCTTTCATTAGCTAATCAAGGAGCTAAGTTACCTCACAATTTTGACATAGAAGGGATTAAGCAGAATCCTGAAACTCCTCCTACTGACTTTAGTGCCCTTACTCAACAGATAAAAGAATTACAAGGGCAAATAAAAGAGATGCAAGGGGGTACAACAAAGAAGTATGTTTTGGAAGACATATCTCCTTATCCATTTGATAGGAGTCTTCAAATGATCCCATTTCCAAAACATTGCGAGATTCCTAAGTATGATAGGTACAATGGAAAAACTGATCCCATTGACCATGTGAGGGATTTCCGAAATATGAGTCTAGAATTCGCCTATGACGATACATACTTAATGCGATTATTTCCACGAAGTCTAGGTGTACAATCCATGGAGTGGCTTTCTAAGATCACTCCACCCATCAAAACCTTTGAGGAGTTAATAAATCAGTTTATCACACAATACGCCTACAACATTCAACACCAGATAACAATGCTTGATCTTTGTAAAGTGAAATAAAAAGTAGGAGAACCCTTCACTACGTTCTTGCAAAGGTGGAGGAGGTTATTTGCACGATATTCCCGTCCTATTCCTGAAAAGGAAAAGATGGATATCTTCATCAATAGCCTAGATCCAGAATTAAGTTATAGGATTAATCTTCATTGTCCTCATAACTTTGAAAAATTGATTGAAAACACAATCACCATTGAAGGGGCCTTAGTTAAACGGGGAGTGATAAAACTTGATAATCCAAGTACATCAAACCAAAACAACAACGATAAAACAAGGTTTTGGAACAGAAATAAAAATGTTGTTAATGATGGTATAGTAGATGCAAATAATCTACGAACAAGACCATCTGTCTTCAATCTATCAAGTTCTCCACGAACCAATCAACAAGGAAACAACAATCAACAAGGACAAACCTCTAAGCAAGAGAGCATGAACAATCAAAATACCAATCAAAATCGTGGTAATTTCAATAGCAATCTTGGCAATACCCAAACATCAAATCCGTCCAGACCTCCATTCTTTTCAAATCGACGGAATTTTACCGCTTTGGGGCAATCTCTTGAGTCTGCTCTCAAGGAGCTTCTTGATAATAAGGTTATCACCTTACCACCACAAAGAGATTATGAGCCACGAGTCAAACCACCATCATGGAATGACTCGTATTATTGCAATTATCATCAATGTAAAGGTCATAGAACGAATAATTGTCAAGCTTTGAAAAATCTCGTACAAGACTTAATTGACAATGGCACCATTACAATCGAAGGACATCATACCAATGACGATCATCAAGCATTCAAAGATCCTTTACCAAACTATCAAAAGGGGGAAACATCAGATACAAAAGCAAAAAGTATACATAATGTTGAAGACAATATAATCCGTCACATCTATGTTGATGATCAACGGGTTAATGTTATCAAAATCAAGGGAAAACAAGAATATCAACAGGTTAATGTGACTACGAGAGGACAAGCAAAGGTTGTTCTAAAAGGAAGTTCATCTAAACCAACTATTCCTTCTCCAAGTCAATATAATCTGGTTGATCAATTGAGAAAAACATCAGCTCAAATCTCCATCCTTGAACTTCTCAAAATATCCCCCATACACAATAATATTTTAGAAGAAGCTCTCGTAAACACAACTGTTGATACTGATCTGGATGTAAACAAATTTCAAGCCATGGTGGGACATTTGTCTTCCCCCACTTGTCTTTCATTTTTCGATAAAGATAATGCCTCCATGACACATCCACATAATTCATCGCTTTATCTTGAAGTCATGATCCATAAACACCGAATTAGACGTGTCTTAATAGATGGAGGAGCCGGTTTGAATATTTGTACTTTAAAGTTAATAAATGCCTTGGGAATTTCAGAAAATGCTATTGATCCACGAAGGAAAATAACTATCAAAGCATATGATGATGAAGAAAGAGCTTCTAAGGGATTAATATTATTGCCTATCAGAGTGGGACCTGTTGTGAAGAACACATTTTGTTAGGTTCTAGATCGGGATCTTTCTTATAACATACTTCTAGGTCGTCCATGGATTCATGATATGCAGGCGGTGCCATCAATGTATCATCAATGCATCAAGTTTCCATATGATGGACAAGAAATAACTATGCAAGCTGATTACAATAGTACCCAAACTCGTTCAAATCTTCGAGCAACTCAAGATGCCTTTGTGCCACACAATAGGGAGGCTCTTGCTGTTTCTTCTTTCAATCTACAAGGACAACTGCAAGAATTGACAAAGAATCTTGACACTAAGCTAAATTTTAAAGACAAAGGAGTTGGCGAATATTCACTATCTCTTTCTACCTTACCTCCTTCTCCAAGGTCACATGGTCAGCCAACCTTATCAAATCAAAAGATTGCAATAGCCTCTACATCCCAAGCTTCTGTGCCAATCACAAAGTTTGATGGAAAATTCATTAAAGCCAACACCACTGAGGAAGAAGCTGAAGATAGGGACATCCTAAATTGGCTATACAAATATGAAGATGAATCTCTCTTGCATATTAAGTTACCTATAGAACAATATGGTAAGGGGTATGCCATCATGCAGAAAATGGGCTATGAAGGAAATGGTCCTATAGGAAAAAGAAGAGAAGGAATCGTGGAACCAATTCAACCTATTTCAATACATCCAAGTGATAAAACAGGACTTGGATATGGTAAAAATAAAGAAGACTCTACTTCACAGCAAGCACAATCAACTCATGAAGAAGGATCAATGTCAGATAAACCTCATGAATCAGTTTTCCAATTGCAGAATAGTTCAGATACTGATTCTAATGAATATGAATGGGACACCATTTATAATGATGAATTTTGGAGAGACAAACAAGTTGATACTATACACAAATATGCACCTGTTCTCATTCAAGGAGAAGGTTCAAGGCCTCCAGTTGATTATGTTTTACAAAGTGATCATGACTCAAGTGAGGACGATTCAGATTCTAACGCAATTGACGATCAACAGGAGAATACCATCATAGACCTTGTCTACCGTGAAGATGATAGCTACATCATGACTTTGACAATTCAAGACCTTACCCAACCTAATGATCCCATTCCTTTAGTTTATCCAGAACTTATTGATTGGGACGTTGACGCACCTATCCATATCCCTACATTCTATAATGATGAGGATATTATAAATTTCCTTTGTTCCTCTAATGAATAAAACAATTGTTTCATCCAAGAATTTCATACT
The DNA here is from genome assembly GCA_007258455.2 of Sequoia sempervirens. NCBI lineage: Eukaryota > Viridiplantae > Streptophyta > Pinopsida > Cupressales > Cupressaceae > Sequoia > Sequoia sempervirens. Next base: position 312,711,012 of record VDFB02000003.1, on the reverse strand, counting down.
CATGATTTTGATAAGGAGGGTGTCAAGTCTCTTAGCTGCAAAATAAATGAAATAAAAGATGGATCTATTGGTGAAAACCAAAAAATGGCAGTGATAGATCACAACAAGAGAAAAATAAAGGGCGAATCCGACAGTGAAAACCTTTATGAGGCACTGAAGGATGAGAAACTTGACACTCTTCCCAAGCATTATCATGAAAGATCTTCTATTTTGATTGAACCAACAGAATCAATCAATATAAGTATAGTAGAGCAGCCAAAATTTTTGCAAATTGTAGCATCATTAACAGTTGAAGAAGTCCTAAAATTCATGGAATTCTTGAAAGAGAATCAAATTAACTTTGCTTGGTCATATGCTGATATGCCCGGGTTAGATCCTAATCTGATAATGCATCATTTATCTATCAAACCAGGGACAAAACCTGTGAAGCAAAAGCTTAGAAAAATGCATCCACATGTTGCATTATTGGTCAAAGAGGAATTAAAGAAACTTTTGGATGTTGGATTCATTCGAACTATTGATTATACAGAATGGATTTCCAATATTGTACCTATTTCAAAGCCAGATGGAAGGATCAGAGTTTGTACATATTTCAGAGATTTGAATAAGGTTTGTCCTAAAGATGACTTTCCTTTACCCAACATAGATATGATTGTTGATTTAACTGCTGGCTATGCAATGTATTCGTTAATGGATGGATTTTTAGGATACAACCAAATAAAGATTGCACCAGAGGATCAAGATAAAACAGCATTCACATGTCCTTGGGGTACCTATTGTTGGAATGTAATGCCATTTGGGTTAAAGAATGTCGGAGCTACTTATCAAAGAGCAATGACAACAATTTTTCATGATATGATGCACACATTCATGGAATATTATGTTGATGATTTACTTGCCAAATCTCACACATGAGAAGAACATCTAGAAATCTTGTCAAAAATCTTTACCAGAATGGAGAAATTCAATGTTCGTCTAAATCCAAAGAAATGTGTCTTCGGCGTTACATCTGGAAAACTCCTAGGATATATTGTTTCAGAAAAGGGTATAGAGGTTGATCCAGAAAAAGTACAAGCTATAATGGACATGCCGCCACCACAAAATATCAGTCAGCTTCGATCATTGCAAGGGCGACTACAGTCCATCAGGTGGTTTATAGCTCAACTGGCAAACAAAAGCTTACCATTTACACATTTATTGCATAAGAATGTCCCATTCAAATGGGAAGACAAATGTGAAGCAGCATTCAATCAGATCAAGCAATATCTTATGCATCCACCAATCTTAATTCCACCCATTCCAGGAAAGCCACTCATACTCTATATTTTAGCAACAAAAGTATCCTTAGGAGCATTGTTAGCACAAGAAGATTCTACAGGTAAAGAAAGGGCTATTTACTATATCAGCAGAACTCTAACAAGTCATGAATTAAACTACAGTTTCATTGAAAAAGCTTGCCTTGCAGTGGTGTTTGCTTCTCAAAAGTTGCGGCATTATATGTTGGCTCATACAGTTAAGCTGATAACCAAGATTGATCCACTGAAATACTTACTAAGCAGAGCTACTTTAACAGGGAGACTTGCAAAATGGGTAATGATCTTAAGTGAGTTTGAAATTCACTATGTAGATCGAAAAGCTATTAAAGGACAGGTCATTGCAGATCAGTTGGCTGAAGCACCTTTACAAGAAGAAAATCTAATGCACATTGAGTTTCCTGATGCAGATGTCTTCACAAAAACAATTCAAAAATCATGGACATTATACTTTGATGGATCTTATACACAATATGGCTCAGGGGTAGGGATTCTCTTTGTTACACTTGAAGGACATGCCATTTCACGATCATATCGATTGATGTTTCCTTGCACAAATAACATAGCTGAATATGAGGCATTGCTCATAGGATTGAAAATAGCATTGGAATGGCAGATTACAGACCTCCAGGTCTATGGTGATTCACAACTTGTCATTAATCAAATTAATGATGACTATCAAACTAAAGATGATAAGTTGCTACCTTACAAGAACATGGTGGATGATTATAAAAAGTATTTTGTGTCAATCAAGTTTTCACAAATATCAAGGATTGATAATAAAGCTGCAGATGCAATGGCTACCATTGCTTCCTTATTACAACTATCAGAAGATCAAACTAAGTATGAATTCTTGGTGGAAATTTTGTTTTCCCCCGCCTATGATAATCCTGAGACCCAAGTCATAAATCATTTAACTGGTTCTGATTCACCTTTATATGGCAAGATTTATACCTATTTGAAAGATAACATCTTACCTCCAGATTTATCCCGCAACCAAAAAAGGAACTTCATCCGCCAATCATCCCGTTATACCTTAATTGCCGATATCCTTTATTGACGTGGTCTTGATGGTACACTCCTTAGATGTCTTGAAGGTGATGAATCTGAAAAATCCTTACAAGAGGTTCATGGTGGTATTTGTGGAACTCATTCGAGTGGTTTGACCTTAGCCAAGAAACTTGTCAGAAAGGGATACTATTGGCCTACCATGGAGAAAGATTCTTTTATTTTTGTCAAGAAGTGTTCTAAATGCCAGATCCATGGGAATCTTATTCATGCACCTGCATAAGAACTACAACCTTTCACTCTGACATGGCCTTTTTCTCAGTGGGGACTAGATCTTGTTGGAAAAATTCATCCTTCATCATCAAATGGGCATAAATTCATCATTACAGCTACGAAGTATTTTACAAAATGGATTGAAGTTGTTCCTTTGACAACTGTGATGGGTAAACAAATATCTTCATTTATCCTGAATTATATCATTTGTAGATATGGAATTCCTAATTCTATCATCACCGATAATGGAAGGCCTTTCAAGAATCAAGATGTGGATGAACTTTGTGAAAGATTTCACATCCAACACAGGTTCTCTACACCTTACTATCCACAGGGTAATGGTCAAGCAGAAGCTTCTAACAAAACAATCTTGAAGATATTGAAGAAGACAGTAAATGATGCAGGTCGTGATTGGCATGTCCAATTAAATCTAGCTTTGTGGGCATATAGAACTAGCATTCGCACACCAACAGGAGCTACCCCATATGCCTTGGTCTATGGAGCAGAAGCAATATTACCACTAGAGGTTGAAATACCTTCGCTTAGGGTCTCACTCAAGGGATTGATAAGTGATGAAGACTACAGAGTATCTCGCTTGCAAGAGTTGGAACTGTTAGATGAAAGACGTCAACATGCAGCTAATCATTTGAAAGGTTATCAACAGGTTATGTCTCGTAGTTATAATCACAGAGTTAAACCACAGACATTTCAAGTAGGTGACTTAGTCTTGCGAGAAAATCCACGTAATCAGCAAGACAAAGAAAAGAAAGAGAAATTTGAACCAAACTGGGTTGGTCCATTTGTCATCATTGCAGCATACGGTTCTAGTGCATATCAGTTATCCACATCAGAAGGGCACCTGTTTGAAGAGCCGATCAATAGCATTCATTTGAAGAAATTCTATGTCTGAATCGTCAAGTCTTGAAAAAAATCCAAAAAAAAAAAAATTCATAAAAAGTCTTGAAAAAATCCAAAAAAATCATAAAAAGTCCTGAAAAAATCTTAAAAAAATCATAAAAAGTCCTAAAAAAATCATAAACATTAGAAAAATCATGAAAAAGTGCAATAAAAACAAGTGGTGAAAACCTGGCAAACAGGTGCTACTTGTGATCAAAATAGGCTCCTCCATTTATTATCTTATGTCTTGCATTCACTTTAGGCATCATCAATCTATATCTATCATTTGTACATAACTATCATATCCATATCATGCAACGGGAATCCTTATGTTTCATCATGGCTTGATGAAATTTGTACATATCCATACTCTTTAGGTTATGTTTACACTAGGGGCAAAAGCTTAAATATCGACTAAACAAGCAAGGGGCAACGAGCTTTTTGAACATCACAAACAGACACAAAACAGTTTGCCAAAACAACAACAAACATTGCCGTAGAAAAATCAACCACAACATGCTTATTCAATGCCAATTGACATCAAAACAAAATGATCCAAACAAACTATTGAAAACGAGAATATCAATGATGATAACCAACTTGGATGATCTTAATCTGAATAAATGTTTGAAATACTTTAAGCAAAATTTGAATGGTTGTTTGATTTTTATATCATATCTCTGGAGCAATTCAATGATGTACAGAACTAGAAAAGCAAGGAAGGAGTATGATTTTTATTTGTCTGTTGTTTGCGAGGAAATCATTAGTATTATGCAAATTGGTCACGAGACATGCTCTATTACAGATCATTGATGACATTTCGAAATTTGCATGGGAAAAGGGTTAACTCTTGTCTGTTTATGCAAGCAATGCTCAGGTCATCTCAGTTCAATTATACCTAGATGCTTGTATTAACTTGCTATATCAAAAATCATGAAAGCAATACTCAGGTCATCATTGGTGCTAACATACCCTTTGATGCTTGTATTAACTTTCAACATTTCAATGCTCTATGATGATATAAAAAGCAAAAATAAGCTCTCCAAATGGCAATATTGTATGGATATTCTGCATGGTTAGTATAGATTTCATTTATGTTAGAATTTGCATTTTACATTCATAGATTTCCCAAAAAGCTGGCAAAGTATCAAATGGTTCATATCTTTTCACATACATGACTGAGTATATTTTGGTATTCACAAAAACAACATTTCATACATTATTTCATACATATATATTTGCATTAGAAAATCATAAAAATAAAGCATACATCATAAACAATCATAAACATAGGGAAACCATCATATCATAAACATCATGCATATAAGAAAATAGACGCATTTATCTCATCACAAATCATCGTTGCATCTCATATATCTCAAAAATGAATGTCAAAATGTACAAGGATGTCAACTACATATGATATAACATCATAAAAAATGAGACCATCTCAGGGTGTATACAAGTGTCTCAAAAGAGTATCACAAAAACATCATCTACAATGCACTAGGCAGTGTTATCCTCTGATGGAGCTGGTCTGGGACCTGTACCACCTACCCCTGATGGACCTGCTTCGCCTGTCCCTGATGGTCCTCCCGGAGGTAATGGCTGTGTGACACCTCTACTGGTAGTACGAGAGTGACTATGAGTAGACCGTGACCGAGTATAACTCTCCCTTCGCTCAGGTGGAACAGCATCATGATATCTGGTCCTGTAAAACTCGGCCTCTCAGGTGGCTCTGGTAACCTCTCTCATCATGTCACTAGGTAGGGTGCTAGCTGCTACTCTCTGTAGACTATCCACCAAAGAAATGGCCTGCTCACCCCGCTGTCTGGCCGTATCCCTCTCAGCAGTAACTGAAGTCAATTGTCCCTGCAATTGTGTAATCAAGGCCTGTGCCTGTGCTAGCTGAGTCTGTAAACTCTGTACTGTACTCTGTAAAGAATATATCTGACATGATATTGCTGGATCTACTGAAGGAGATGGATCTGTGTGTCTCATCCGTGGTCCACCTCTGCCACCTCTCCTACCACCTCTCCTACCACCCCTATCACCACCCCTACCATCACCACCATCATCTCCCTCTGAATCATCATCTCCTCCACTCTCATCATCATCACTGCCCTCTGAATCATCACCCTCTAAAGCCGAATCTCTCTGTCATCGTCTCTGTGCAGCAACAGGAGCAATAGGCTCATCAAGATCAAACATACGTGGTGTAGGATGCTCTAGGACATACTGGCTATACTCTGGGGTCGTCCCTGCGTCAAGGACATCAACTCGGTAATCCCACATCACCACTCCTAAATTGGTGAACTCTGCAACTGCTGCCTCATAGGAAATCCGTGGGCCCCATACTGCAAGCTCTGGCTATCGCCGTGCATGAATGGCGGAACCCACAGGCATACCCTGAATCCGTCCAAACTGCCGACATACTCATCCAGCAAGAAATCTCTCAATGATCCATGGAGTGCGCCCAATCAAAAATCTGGATGTACACACATAGGGCATCTCCCTCGCATCCTCTGGCCATGCCTCAAAATCTAAATATGGCCGCCAGCATACTGTATCCAGACCATCCAAGAGACGCTGCCAATGATCTAGTTTGCCCAGTCTCGGCTGAGCAATAATGTCGGCATATCTCCATCTATACGATCGACCAGCTGGTCGCTGTCCTCGAGTCAATGGTCGCAAAACAACAAAGTGCTCCCATGCCCATATCTGTAATAACGAGCACCCAACAGCAAAACTCCGGCCTCTAATCAACATCACGTTTGTTTTTAAACCTTAGAAGCAAACCTATCAATCAAACTATTTGTTTTTCATTTTCATGGAAAGCAGATAATCAACATCATGTTTGTTTTTAACAACTTTAAAAACAAATCTATCAGTTCTTATTTGTTTTTCAACAACTTTGGGAACAAATTTATCATTTACAAAAACATATAATCAAAGGCGCTATAGAAAACATCATGGGCGCTACAATATCAAAGGCGCTACAAAACATATCATGGGCGCTATGCTAATCATTAAAGGCGCTACTAAATCAAATGCGCTACGAAAATCATTAAGGGCGCTGCAAAAGTTATCATATGCGCTACAGGATTATATGCGCTACAGAAATTGTTAAAAGCGCTATGGAAATTCTTAAGGGAGCTAAAACACAGTTTTCTATAATCAAGACATTGAAAAACGTGCAACAAAAGGAAAATTTTCAAAACGCAGGAGTTTGACGAAGTACATACCGGAGGTCCATAGTGTGCTGGCCGCTGATGTCGTCAGATGCGCTCGAAACGGTGCTGGTGAATTGGAAGTGCCATAATTATCTCACAAGAGCTCAAAATTTGCAACTTTTACTAGGTTAAAATGGAAAATGACATGGAAAATGACATTTTAAACCTATATAATGGAAAAATTGAGGCATTTTATCACACTTTTACATAGCAGGGGCAATTTTAGTCATTAATTTTTTATTTCACATCTTTTCGGGTCAGTTTCTTCATATTATTATGTTCGAACGATGAATCGACATTTTTAAAAATCATAAAACTCAAAAATCTAAACATTTTCAAAAAAATCGCAAAATTTGCAAAAATCAAAATCGTATCAATTCATCGTTCGAGGGGGCATATACCTATCAATAATCGACAGTTAACATCTGGGGCAAATTTCAAAATTCTTTGAAGTAATGCGTAAAACACATCACTTCAAAGAGGGGCAAAATGTATACACCTAAAAATGGTCACATCACATTGTCTGGTAATTAATTAAATATTTTTAAATATTTAATTAAATCTCCGAATTCTATCTACGTATAAATAAATTTAAATAATTTATTTATATTGTTCATTATTTCATTTCGATTAAATAAATAACTTTATTTAATCATCTTTTCTTATTCATTTCTTAATTAATTAAATAAACATTATGATTTATTTATCTTAATTATCAATAATCTTGGTTTGAATATTTTATTCAAATAAAGATTAAATATTTCCTTTCTTTTAATTATATTCTTCTAAATGTTCATTCATCATTAAATATTTTAAATATTTAATGTAATTCTTCTAATATCCATTTCCAATTAAATATTTCTAAATATTTAATTAATTCTTCTAAAGTCACATTACAATTAAATATTCCAAAATATTTAATTAAATCTTCCATAGTGTTAAAATCAAAAATTAAACTCAATAAATGAAATTAAATAAATTTATTTATTTATTTAATTTGGGGATTATCTTCAACAGCCGTGAAACAAACTGCCGAAACAGAAAAATTAAATTCCTCTGTTTCTGTGCAGGCTTGTTCCCGTGGGTTGAAGACAGGCATCCATCCTTCTCTCCAACCTCTCAACCTCTTCCATCTTCTTCTCAACCTCTCCATCTCTCACCTTTCAATTTTACCAGATAACTTCATGGCCGTTGATTCTTGCTAGCCAGGATTGTCCCTGCAAAAAACTATAAATAAGACTGTCGGGTCTTTGAATTCATATAGAAGCTTTCAGTAGGAAAATTATAGTCAATTTGCATAAGCCTTTTAGCATTCATAGTGTTCAAGCATCATAGTATAGCATAGAATCATGGAATATTCACTCTATTTCATAGCATACTCCATTTACAGCCCCTATGCATAATTCACAGCCCCTGTCCATATCCGTCAGCATTTTCACCTTCACTAGCATCTAGGATAGAATTTCCTTTGCATACTCATTCTGCAGACAGCCATTTGGAGAAGCTGAGCTTACACAATCTGAGAGCAGCAGATTCGAACAAATCTTTGGAGATAGAGAAAGATGGAACGTTTCTGAAGATTTTCTGCTTATTTTAATTGCATTTCAAATTTCTTTAGTTTAAAGTTCTGTTAATTGTGTTTATTGTTTTCATTTGATTACATATTAACATATACACATGTACCACTTTAATTTTTCCTTTCATGCATTTCAAAATAGCTAAATGTAGGCTAGAAGTTAGGAGAACAAAGGCGTCACATTTTAGTGTAACACTTTTGCAACTCGACACGACACCTTTGACAAAGGCATTGAGGCTCTACATGTGTATGGGGGTTTAGAAATAGGGTGATGCCTTTGCAAAAAAGGTGATACATTTGAAAATCCTTGACATCGAGGAACCTTTGCAAAAAGGTGACACCTTTGACTAGCAATAGAGTGACGCCTTTGCAAAAAGGCTCGCTTTTATTTTTTAGACATTTTTTACCTAGATTTTTCCAATATTTTTAGAAAATTAATGTCATGAGTGATATGATTGTAGGCTATCCTACACCTTGTCCTTTCCCAAGAGAAAATACAACAAATTTTAGAGATGATCGCCATCTTTTCACGTGTTGAGGTCGAGTTCCTACATGTTATCAACCTATTTCATATTGCTTATATGCTTGAGATTCAAGTGCATCTTGCTCTGATCACTGCAGTTGTCGAGCACTGGCACTCAAAGAATTCATCCTTCCATTTTTCAATTAGGGAGGCCACCATTACCCTCAAGGATGTGTGGCAGATTCAACATGTGTTGATCCATGGAAAGCAAGTGGTTTATGATCCATACCTTAGATTTGAGGCTCTAGAGCAAGTTTTGGTGGATGAGTAGATTCAAATCAAGGAAGGACAAGTAGACCTTAGAGAGTATGTTGGCATCGTTAGCAACGTTACTATCATGGTGGTCAGACTGATTTGCAAATTGCTTATTCCAGATAAACGATCTTGGAGGTTTAGCCTCAAATGGGGCAAGGTCCTAAAGAGGATCCTAGAGGATGGAGTTCACTTTAATTGGGGTCCTTTCAACTTGGCCCACTTGTATCATGACATGCATCAAATCATGTACATGAGTGCTACTAGCTTGTCGGTAGGTGCTACACTTCTTCACATTTGGGCATGGGAGCACAACGTAGTGCTCAAACCTACTTGTGACTTACGTCCAAAGCTTATGGATCCATATGTTTTCATATATGAGAGAATGTTGGCTCACCACCATATGGGAGAGTTTCCATACTATAGGAGAGTAATCAATGACATGATAGAGTTCACCTGCAGGCCATGGGTAGATACAAAGGATTGGGATGGTGACACAAAGCATCTCCCTTACTGTTGACAAACTCAGTGGCTTATCGGTCTCACACCCCATATTACAGAGAGGTATCTTCCAGATAGGGTGATGAGATAGTTCATGGAGAGGTAGATAGTACCTAGCTAGAGATGATTACCAAGTTTGTGTTTTCTCGCACAGTTAGAGAGATAGCTAAGTGGGGGGCCTTGCCAGTTGTTCACACAACTACAGTTGATTTTTATCACCTTGTTTTAGTTTTATGGGCCTATTTGGATGGCAATGAGGATCTCGGGACCACCATAGAGTATAATACTTAGTTCATCACACATAGACCTCTCAAATTCACAGATCCAAATGGGAGGGATGTCGGCGGTAGGAGATGTAGGGATGATTTTGGCAGACAATGTTGGTAGTGACAGAGAGCTGAGGTAGAGGCATCTAGAGTGGAGGATCAGGGAAGGGTTCAGGGATCACAAGGTCCACCACATGGATCACCACAACAACAAGTGGCAGTTATGGTAGGTGTTCAAGATCAAAGGCTACTGAATACACTATAAGAGAGGGACCAGGCATGTCGAGAATGTGATGGTTTATGAGCTAAGACATACTAGGCATGCTAGGAGCATGATGGTTTATGACAGGAGAGAGATGATCTCTCAAGAAAACCTACCTAGGTACAGATAGAGAGATCCTATCGAGACTGAGCATGATCAAGTCCGAACTTAGTTGGATGCAAATATGACTCAACAATAGTAGGTCAAGTTACAATTAGCACAGGAGACCACTCAAAGACAATAGCTAGAGGTTATGGCATAGGCATAAGGGTAGGTGATCTTGCTTGTATAGCATACACAAGCCATCAGTGAGGCCACCTACAACAGGACCTTTTACCACATGCCAGTGTCAACACATAGGCAACAACCTAACTACTCACATAGGAGTGCTTTGGGTCTGAGCAAATAAGAGGGTGGATCAGTCAACCAACCTTCATAGGGACCACCTCCAGAGCAGTCTCCTCTAGATCAAGAGGATTGAAGGAGCTCGGGATATCATTGCTTTGTATATAGACATTTTATGTATCCATGTGTTGATGTAAGGAGGTTTATGATGTATACATATTCATCAATTTTAGATAGTCTTATGTATATTTTGATGTATATCACACATATTTGATATGTATCATGATAATCATTTTTGATATATATATATATATATATGAGATGAGCGATTATTATGTAACCATGTTATGTTGTTGTATTTTTATGATCTTTTATGATGTATGATGTATATGCTATGATTATGGATGTAGACGTGTGTTATTTCATGTTTCCATGATGTCATGGTGTGAACATGGATATCCATTCATTATACTTATGATTTAATATGTATGTTGCTAATGATCTATGAATGTAAGATGTATGAGATGGAGGATATGATCATGATTTTTATTTTGTGTTTTCATATGAATATATGATGAGTATGCAAGATAGATGATGTGAGGTGGTGCTAATAGTTTATGGATGCAAGATGGATGCATATATTTTTTGTTGTTAGGATACTTGGATAGAAAAGTATTACAGATAGAAGAATGAGATAGAAATGGAATGAAGATGATGATGATATAGAATAAATGATGTTGATCAGGATGTCAATGAATCTATAATTATTCTGAGATTTCATTGGACATGTGATGAGATAGGATAGATGATTTTTCTTTTGCTTTTTATATTATGCAACATAACATTGAGCAATTATTATTTGATGTAGCAAGTAGACACAATGTACCAAGGTATGAAGAACCAGGGTGACATTGTATCTATTGCATGGACTTTGACTTTGCAAATGAATAGGAGTATCCTTGTTCATACCTAACATCAAAACACCTTGTTTGATCATGTTAGAGAATGAAGCCATTGAAGTAAGGAAACCAATACACAAAAGGTATGAAGAACTTGCTAGATACTAGACATTTTATTACTTGAGACTATTCCTGCACACACACAAGGAAAGTATTTGCCAAGGTTGTATTGCAAGAACATCCAACAAATACAACAGATGAAAAAATTAAAATGCCCCATTACACACCCTTATAGACATGTCAAGATATTGTAAATCAAGGTAGTTTTGAGTTAGCAATGTACATAAGACAAAAAGATAAAACCAAAAGGAAAGATCAAGATAAAAAAATATCAATGTCATCATATCTCTTGCCAAAGAGTGTTGTTTTTAGGTTGAGATCGGAAATGATGTCTATTGTAGGAAAGATGTATCTATTAAGACATTTATTTGATGTTGATATGTTTTAAAATGTTTAGTCTTTTGATATGATGGTTAACCGACATGATTGACAATGATCAAGACTTAGGATTTTGTGTAAACAATTGTGTTTCATCAAGTGTTGCACCTACTTCTTTTTGTTTTGTCAAAGGTGAGGATGACAATAGGTTTATTATGGATGAACATTTTATAGTGGATGAGATGAAATGGGATGGATGAATATTTTGTTTCTTTTTTCAATGTTTCAATGTTTTTTACTATTTTGACGTGCTTTGAGGTTATTTTTGGAATTTTGCACTTTATGAGTTTGTTTTTGGTATTTTGAAAATATGTGAATGTTTTTGAGTTTTCCACATGTTTGGACTGAGAGAATGGGACCTAAGGGACATACCTATGCCTTGAGGGCTCATCAAATATGGCCTTGCCTACATGAATGTGCAAAGGCTTCATAGTTCGATTATTTGGACTTGGATTAGCACATACTTGTGATGGCTAATGATATTTTTTAGGATTTTGATATTTAATGGATGTTTTGAGATTTTAATGATATTTGAATGTTTAAGGTTATTGGTGGTTATTTGGATGTTTTTGAGGTTTTCAAACTTATTCAGATGTTTTGGTGGATTTTGATGTTTATCTAGATGCTTTTGAGATTTTTAGATGTTTTACCGACATAGGTGATATACATGAATCCATGTGAAATACTAGGTGTAGGAAGATGCCCTTGATCATGTGTTTAGATTACTTCAAAATAGGCAAGAAAATTTGACCTTAAGATTATGCGTGGATAGGGGTGGAGATGGATAGATGGAAGATGGATGTGTGGATAAAAATTTATTATCAATGGATGAAAGGAAAAAGAGTACTCGATAGATAGTAGATGGTGCTTATTTACATGAGCACATGTTTTCTAGGTTTTCGCCAAGGTACTTGCCCAAAGCACCACCGAAGTGGTTTTCACTAGAGGATGATTTTTCTCTTTACTATTTTTATCCTTTTTTGGATTTTTCTATTTTTCTATTTTTTTGGATTTTTGGAATAATATATCCTTCATTGGCTAGGAATAGAACCACTTGAGATGAATGTTGTTGATAGGTTCCTGCAAAGGATCTCCTTTAGGTGTGGCTAACTAATATGCTCCTAATCCATAACTTTCGGTGATGACAAAAGGTCCCAACCTATTAGGCTCAAACTTCGCTTTATTGTCTTGATCTAATTGATTTTTTTATTCTCTTTAAGGATAAGATATCCTACTTGGAAATGTCAACCTTTGACCTTTTTGTTGTAGCTTTTATGCAGTTGATTCTGATAGGATTGCAAGTGATTTAGCGCTTCTAGGTCATGCTCATCTAGAATCTCAAGTTCATTCAACCTAGAAGTCCTATATTATTGATCATCTATTAAGTTTTGTAGTGAAATTCTCAACGATGGGAGCTCAACCTCAATAGGTAGTATAACTTCAGTTTCATATACCAAGGAATATAGGGAGACACTCATGGGTGTTCTAATACTAGTTCGATAATGCCCATAAGGCAGGATTTAATTGTAAGTGCCAATCTCGACTAGCATCATTAACAATCTTCTTCAAGATCCTAATGATGGTATTGTTATATGCTTATGCTTGACCATTTCATTGAGGATGGTAATGTGTAGAGAAATGATGTTGGATATGGAATTGGTTGCAAAGGTCTCAAACATCTTGGTTTTTAAAAGGCATTCCATTATTTGTGATAATGTCTTGGGGAACATCATAGCAAAAAATTAGGTAGTTCAAGATGAATTTGGATATATGTTTTCCTATGATATAGGTCACTAGAATGGCTTTTATCCACTTCGTAAAATACTCGATGGCAATAATTATGAATTTGTGGCCGTTGGATGAGGTAGGTGTTATTTCTCCAATGAGATCAAGCCCCCACTATGAGAAAGGTTAGGGTGTAGTGATAGGTTGAATCTCTTGAGCTAGAGCATGAATTAGGTCCCCATGTTGCTGGAATTGTAAGCACTTCTTCCAAAACTAATTACCTCTTGCTCTATGGTAGGACAATAGTAACATGTTCTAAGCAACTTCTTATCCAAGGTAATGTCATTCAAAGGTGATCTACAAATGCCTTTGTGTATCTCTTTTAAGGCGGTTGAAGCTTCTTCTTGGTTAAGGTATCTTAATAATGTTATATCTAGGCTTCTTTGATAAAGGGTATCACCAATGATGACAAAGCATGAGGATTGACGGATAAATGTTATGTGAAGGTTGTTAGTGAGATTAGATGAAAGAATACCATCGTGAAGGTAAAGGTAAATTTCATGATACCAAGGGGAACCGGGACCAACAATTTCACACACAAATTCTAATTTAGGGATGTCAAAAGCTGGTATGAGAAGCTGCTCCATGAGGAACTCACACTTCAGGCTATTATGGAGCATGTCTAGTAAAGATCCAATGGTTGTCATGGCATTTGTAACTTTGTTGTTGATTCTCATAATCTACTCAAAAGTGATGTCTATGAAATACTCTTTAAAGTTATCCACCATTCTTTTGTAAGGTATTAACTTATCATCCTTTGTTTGGTAATCATCATTGACTTGTCTAACCACCAGCTGGGAATCATCGTAGACTTGGAGTTCTAGAATCTACCATTGAATTGTCATTCTTATCCCTATGATGAGAGCATTATATTCTGTTATGTTATTCGTAAATAGAAAAGGTAGTCTATATGATTTTGAAATACAATCACCCTAAGGGGTGATGAATAAGATTATTTCCCTAGATTTGTGCTGCATATGGGAACAATCAAAGTATATCTTCCATTGGTTTGTTTCCTTGAGTGTGAATATCACTTTGTCTATAAATTCAAATACCAATGGGTTTTTAGCATATATTGGAGCTTCAACTGGTTGATCTGCTATGACATGTCCTTTGATAGCCTTTTGATCCCAATACTCTATATCAAACTCGCTTAGGATCATTACCCATTTAGCCATACGACTTGTGAGAGTTACCTTCAATAATAGATAGTTCAATGGATCAATCTTGGAGATAAGCTTGATTTGGTGACTCAGCATATAATGTCATAGCTTTTGTGAAGAAAAAACTACCACTAGACAAGCGCTTTCAATGGGATTGTATTTAAGCTCATATCCTACTAAGGTCATCCTGATATAATATATTGCTCTTTCCTTTCCAGATTCATTATGTTGTGCTAGGAGACCTCCCAATGCTAATTATGTCACTGAGATATATAGTATCAAGGGTTTATCTATAACTGGTGGAATCAAGATCAGTGGTGATGTAAGATAGTCCTTCAATTGTTGGAAAGCTTGTTGGCAATGATGATCCCAATTGAAATCAACACCTTAGTGAAGGTGTGTAAAGGGATGGGATTTGTCAACCAATTGTGTAATGAATCTTCTAATATATTAAAGTTTCCCTTCTAGACTGTGAAGTTGTTTGAGTGTTTAGGTGGTTGCGTATCAATGATCGTTTTGGCTTTGGCTAGGTTCACTTCAATTCCCCTTTATGATACAATGTATCCCAAAAGTTTTCCTGAAGTGACTCCAAAGACACATTTCTTCAGATTCAATCTTACTTGATATTTCTTGAACCTGACAAAGATTTGAGCTAAGACTTCCAAATGTACTTTCTTTGTGATTTATTTTGCAAGTATTTCATCTATGTAATCTTCCAAGATCTTGTGAAACATGTTGTGGAAGATAACTGTCATCACTCTTTGGTATGAAGCTTCGATGTTTTTAAGACCAAATGGCATGAAATTCCAGCAATAGGTTCCCCATGGACATGTGAATACAATTTTATGTTGGTCTTCATTGGCTATAGTTATTTGATTGTATCTTGAAAACCCATCCATGAGAGATAACATCTCGTGTCCATCTGTTAGATCCAAGATAGTCTCTATGTTTGGAACTGGAAAGTCAACTTTAGGACATGCTTTATTCAAGTTTCTGAAGTTTTTCCATATCCAAATGCCTCCAGTGGGTTTTGATATTGGTATCAATTTTCCAACCCACTCTAGATAATCAATAGGTAGATTATGAATCCCACATCGAGCAACTTCTGCAATTCAACCTTGACCAAGAGTGTTATTTGTGAATGCATTTTCCTTAGCTTTTATTTCACAGGTTTTGCATTTGGATGTACTATTAAGTGATGTACCACTAATGAAGTATCCAATCCTAGCATGTTTGCATAGGACTAAGAAAAGTTGACTTCCTTTATTTTCATAAATCTGCTAGATTATGTTATTCTTCATCATCAAGCGATGTAGCATAGAATGTCACTTGAGGTTGTTTGGTGGTCCCAATATTCACGAGTTGCATATCTTTCACAAGAACTACTAATTTTTTATTGATCCATTATGACTTTAGGGAGATTGAATCCTTCATCCTTAGGTATCTCAAGGAGGTTTTCACCTTTGGATGTGTCCTTCATTTTTACTTTTTCCTGATCTGAAAGCACCACATTAGGGTTTTCACTTAGGGATCTTGTTTTGATTTTTAGATTCATCATTTTGTGATTCAAGGATTCAATCATGTCCCGAAAGTACACTTGGGTATCAAGTTCAATTTCAAAACTCGCTTTGTGATCTCCAAAAGGAATATCATCTCTGAGGGCCCCATGAATTATGTAATAGCCTCATCATTTTCAAATGAATCAAGAATTGGTGCTTGTTGTTGGTCCCAGTCTATGACCTAAGGATAGATAAGTTCAAATTCATTGTCTATCATCGGTTGGTTAGACCAAGAAGAAGTTTTAACCTCCTCATTTAATATATCCTCAATGAGAGGGATCACATTTTTGTTTGATTCATGCCCAAGACCTTTAATCTTTGCTCACTTCTCTAGGATGATGGGTTCACACATACCTTGTTGCTTTAAGCCAAGCCCATTGGTACCTGTGTAGCTTATAATTTTGATCAATAGATAACCTTTGCTATTTGTATCCAATAGAAAAGGAGGTTCCTCTTGTTCCTCTTGATATACCCTTTTAGAAAGACCCCCTTCGTCTATGACCTATGCATTCAATTCTCCCCATCTTGTGAAGATAGCTCGTTTAAATTTGAGGATTTTAGTCACTTTCTCAACATGGTGGAGTTTACCATATGATTTGGGATAAAGTGGTAGTTTTACCACATAAAATGTTTCTTTGAGGTTGTAGTCACCACAAATATTATCTTGTATCTGCACTTTGATCTTAAGGATTGTTTGTTGCATCTTTGATGTAGAAGCAAATATTGTTGGATCAATATAAGAGGATGAAAGTGGAACTGCATATTTATTTGGAACTTATAGAAATCTATGATATTTCTCTTCCATAATTTTATAATAATAAAAATGTTCAAGGTCACCATGGATAGTAACTTCTTTCTCATTATATGAAAAATTTATGCACTGATGATAAGCAGATGTTATGACCTATATGGCATGGATCCATGGGCAGCCCAAAAGGATGTTATATGGAAAGTCAAGGTCTAAGACTTGGAATTTTGTCTCTACAATTTTTGGAACCACTTTTATAGGTAGCTTTATTGTTCGGGCTCTTAATATCATTCATTATCATCATAGGCCCTGATGGTGATACCTTTTGGTCTTTTGATTGCTTCATCGGAGTAACCCAAGTGTTTGACTAGCTAAAGGGTACAAATGTTCAATCCAATGATTGAGATGGAAGATCTTTCTCAGTGAATACCAGATGGTACGTGGATGTAATGTGCCCTACCATATATTGGAACTGATTAGTGTCTTGTCATTAGGTACAAATGAAGACAAAGATCTTTATGTGTTGGTGAAATTCTCAAGAGCTCTAAACTGGAGATTTGGGTTGGTATCTTCTTGAGATGTTCAATTAAGCTATAATCTATAGGATTGTATTTTGATGGACCTCTTGTTGTTGTAGGGGCTCCTTGAATGGTAACTTTCCCTCTTTGTGTGGTGACTCCACACTTAGGATTTGGTCCCTAGATAGTGACAACGAATATATGATTGTCATCACATTGTACATTTCCCACAACATTATCGTAGTTGAGATTAACATTATTGTAGGTTTTAGCTTTTCCCACATCATTTCCTTTGCCATGGTTTGGCATAGGATTGTTGTATATTCCCAATTCATTGTTTCCTAAGGTACCAAGTCATTGGTCAATGTTCACTTCACCATGATCAATTATGTCTTGCATAATGTTTTTGAGTTTCATATAGTTTGAAGTCTTATGACCTTTGGTGCGATGATATTCATAGTAGTCATTCTCATTGTAACATGAAAGTTTAAATTGTGGCTCTTCATACTATCTAAATTTAGGAATTTTTATTAAGTTAGTTTGAATTAACTTATGCAAGATTATTTCAGTAGGTTCTCCCAATGGAGTGTATTTGTACCTTGGCGGATAATTGTTTTGCCTTGGTGGTGATGGTGCCCTTGGCGGATTAGTTTTTTGGATATTCGGTTATTTTCTTATTGTGTGTTTGATTGAGATAGAGTTTTTTATTACAAATTTTGTGTCTACCACACTGTTGTTAGTTACATTCATATTTTTGGCCCATATACGGGGTTTTTCACTTGAACTAGATGGTTGGTGATTGTCCTTATATATTTGCATTGCTCCTTTAGCGATGAGTGCTCTCTCAATGTTAAGCCCTTTAGAGATGAGTGCTCTCTCAATGTTAAGCCCTTTAGAGATGAGTTCTTCAAAGGTTGTTACACATTGCATTCATAATTGGAAGGCAAGATCTGTGTTTAGATTACCTACAATGATCTCTACTTGTTTTTCAGGTATTGACCATTTAACTTGCTCACCTTGTATCACCATCTTTGTAGGAAAGAGGCAAACACTTCTCCTTTGTTTTGTTTTAGAGTGTATAGTTCCTCTAAGGTGATTTCAATATCAATGTTTTAGGAGAAATGAGCTACAAATTGATCTATAATCTCTTGAAATTTTTTAATTCTGGGTGGTAGATGTGAGAACCACTCAATAGCTTGCCTACCCAAACTGTAGGGAAAGAGGCACATTAGATATGAATTGTTATTGATACCTTTGGATGCAAGATACATAGAATTATCTTATGTGATCTTTAGGGTTACCACATCCTTTGTATTTATCAAACTTTGATTTATCAAATTTTAGGGGAAAGGGTAACATTGTGATGCTTATGTCGAATGGGTATGGACACAAGCCTTGAACAATGTATGATTTTTCATCTTTCCCAATTGTATGTCCTTAATCTTTTGTGTCAATGTTTGAATTTTTGAGGATATTTTGTAGGTGGAATGTTTGGTAGTGGAATGTAAGTGTTGTATATATTTTTATGGGTTTGTTCTGTATGGATTATATGGAGGTTGAGGTTGTGGATTCATTTGATATTGGAAATTATTTTGAGGTAAGGGACCAATTTAATGTGTTGGATTGGGTTGGGGTGGAGGAGGTGCATTGTAAAGTCCATTTTGGCATTGGGGTATGATGTTTTGTTGAGGGTTTTGTTGCATGACTTGTTGTTGTTATTGTTGTGCAAGTAACTATTGTTGAGCTTGCAACTGTTGTTGAGCGTGTAATTGTTGTTGAGCTTGCAATTGTTGTTGGGGAAGTTGTTGTTGAGCTTGGAGTTTTTGTTGTGCTTGAAGTTGTTGTTGATATGCCATGTTTTGTTGGTATGATGGGATATGATTCATTTGAGGATTAATTTATTGGTGATGTTGTTGTTGTGGTGTGGGTATGTATTGATGTTGTGGGTGAATATTTTGTGGGATGATATTTTGTTGAGGGGGTTGTTGATGAACATGTATGTTTTGTGAGGACGGTGTGATAAAGGATTGCTCCCATAGTTCATCAAATTTGAATTTGGTATGTTCAATTTTGGTTTGTTGGCTTATGTGGGTGGATTTTTGTATTTTGTGAGCCTAGGTTGTTGGATACCCTAGACCTTGAGCGTTATATAGCAAATTGTTATTTTTGATTTGAAAATTTTGTTTGATTCGCTCCTTGCAAAGTGACTGTGGGTTTACTTGGTATATTTTTTGAAGGAGGATTTGGTATTTATTCAATGATATGATGCACCGAGGGTTGAATTTATTGTGGACGGTTCCTTGCTCCAAATTTTGAAAAGGTTGTTTGATCCCTAAGTTGATTGACATCAAAGTTTGAGGGAAGTTTTGCACCACTTTGTGCGAGTTTTGATAATATTGATTTGGATCATCATGTAACATGGCATCTAATGCTTGAACGAGAGATGGATGTTGGTGCATCTCTAATAGCTCTTCATGAGTAAATTCACTAGGCTTGTTAGTGATGTCTTCTATGTGGATTGTTTCTGTTGGTGTGAATAAGTCTTGTACCTAGTTTATTCCTTTACTAGGGACTTAGGGGACTTAATTCACATGTTAAGTTTACTTAGGATATTAGTTGTATCTTCTAGAAGTCTTAGTTGTCTTATCTATACTTTACACTTTCCTAGGTAGTTATGAGTTAGTTGTCTCATGTGATAGGATTAAGACACTTGTCATGATCTTGTCTTATCTTATCTCTCATCCTTGCCTTTATATGCAAGGCATCTCTAGCATATTTTGTATTGTATTGTATAGTATTGCATTGATCATATTGTATCATATTACAATCCTTGTTTGGTGGAATAGCATCTTCCATTGTTGCTTCTCTCTATCTCTTGTGGAGGTTATTTGGTGTTGCAGATTGAAGATCTTGGGTTGATAACTTCAACATGGTATTAGAGCTTTGAATCTGGTAAGCCCCTTCCATTTTTTCATTAGAGAGTTTCCATTAATTTCTATTGTGATTTGAGTTTCTTGTATCCTATATTGCATGTTTTCATTTTGGTGAGATCTAGTGATTGCAGTGCTTTTGGCTATAGTGGTAGTATTTTAGGCTGTCCCATTGTGTCCGGGAGGCTTGAGAAAGTTAGATTTGGCTTTTGTTTCACTCAATTTTGTCACCATTTGCAATTTTGGCAAAGAGGGGTTTGGAGCTCAGATCTAGTGAACAAATTTTTACAAGAGCTTTTTTGGAAAAAAAAAATCCTGCCATTGCATCTGGGTGACCGTTTTTGAGTTTTTTGATATATAATTTGCCTATATTCAGAAAAAGTTGTTTTTGGGGAAAAAAATTTTTAGTAGGGTAGTCGTACGACCACCCTACAGTAGTCTAATTTAACCATTAGCTAAAATTTAAAAAAAATAAAAAATTATTTCCTGCGATTTTATTTTTGTATTTTTCGGGCATAAATTACAATTGTAGGTTATAATTTTTTATTTTTTATTTTTTTTTGGGGGGGGGGGGGCATATATTATTCTCTACGGGCTTTATTGTGTTTGCAGGCCCATACCTACAAAATTCTACGGAGTATTCGTGGGCCCACATAGTCCCTTGGCAGTCGCTTGTTTTTTCTTCCACCAACAATTTTTCCTATGGCCGGGCTTTCATCGGCATTTGTCATACCCCGCCAGGCAGTCTGCGAGGTCTGCAGTTTTAAGCCGCTAAGCGACATTTGCTTTTTCCGCCAGCGGCGGGTGTGGGGGGTTACTAAGCCATTGGGGGTTTCATAACCACTGCGGCCTTCAAAGACCGCCAACAGCCAAGGGTCTTGACCACCAGGTGGGCGGGTAGCATAAACCGCTAGAAGAAGACCACCACGCATGTGAGCAGGAGATAGCAAGCCACTAGCGGTTTTCTCCAAACCGCCATTTTTTGGCCTCCTAATAGGACCCAGTCACGTGGAGAACCAGCTGCTAGCCCTGGGGGCTAAGTTTTTGCGCTTGTTTAGTGTTCGAGTTGTGCCCCTTATTAATGTTGAAGGTGCCTTTTTTTAGGCCTTTTTTTCAATTTTGCATAACTTTTCGCCACGGCGTCAGATTTTCGAATACGAGATATCATCAGAAAGCTGGTTTGATGAACTTCGCAGTGGTGTAGGTTATTTTTTTAGATTTTGACATTTTATGCCAGTTTTTTCAGCTTGAAGGTACAAGTGCATTTATTGTTTGTCATTGGCATAACTTTTGCAAACGAAGTCAAAATTTGGAATTTTTTTTTTTAAATTGCTTAGAAAATTGCAAGGAATCTGTTTGTCACCTTATTTTTTAGTTTTGGAAACCTCTTTTTTCTGAAAATTGTAAAAATAACCATGTGTTATAAACGGTTGATTTGAGTTCGTCACTTGTAAAAATTGCAAAAAGATCTTCATTGTAATTTGTTGGGGGGGTTGCAAAATCAGTTGTAATACATTCTGGGGGGGTGAAAGGCACAATTTAAGTGTCACATTGTCTTCTTTCTTTTGGTGTTCATGGCGGATCTAAGGAAAATTGAACCACTCACTCCACACAATTATCATACATGGAAGCTAAAAATGACTCAATTGTTACAATCTAAGGGTCTATGGACAATGTTAGATGCAGAACAACCTGAATTCACAAGGGATTATGAAAAATTTATTCATAGATGTAAAATGGATGAATCAAAAGGGCTCATTGGCTTACATGTATCTTATAACTTGTTGTTTCATATTTCGGAGTGCAAACCACCTAAGAATATTTGGGATAAACTTGAAGAATTGTATGGTAAAACAAATCATTTCAGAGCCTTGCAACTTCAAGCAGATCTACAATCACTCTCTCTAGATGCATTTCCTTCAATTCAGGATTTCCTTGCATAATTTAAGATGATTTTGTCATAGTTAAAAGGATGAAAGGATGTGGGCATGATATCTACAATCACTCTCTCTAGATGCATTTCCTTCAATTCAGGATTTCCTTGCATAATTTAAGATGATTTTGTCATAGTTGAAAGGATGTGGGCATGATATATCTAGTGATGAATGTATCTTCTTGATTTTGTCTAAGTTAAAGGGGCCTTATCAAGTGTTTTCTTCTAATTTCTATTCTACAATGGATGCAATGGGGAAAGATTACAAAATGCCCTCTTTTGAGTTGTTTTGTGAGCGTTTTACTAGGGAGGAGGCCAAGCTGATTCAGTTGGATGCACTACCTAGTTCTAAGAATCATGCTCTAATGGCTCAATCATCCAAGGGTAAATGAAAGAATAAGAAGAAGCCCAAAGCAGAATCATATTTAGGTAGTGAGAATCCCTCCAAACCAAAGCCAAAGAATAATCAGAAGCTCACTCCATCTCCTTCTTCTTCTACCTCTGGAGATTCTTCTTCCAAGTCCAAGAAAAAGAAAGGAGAACCTTGTTCATTCTGTGGAAAAATTGGGCATGATGTTGCTCATTGTTTTAAGAGATTGGAAGCCTTGGAGGAAGCTATGAAGAAGCACAATATTTCAGTGGCTAAGCCTTCTTCCATGGGCAAAGGGCAAGCTCTTTCAGCACGATCCATTCATTCATCTTTAGACAATTGGATTCTTGATTTAGATGCTTCACATCACATGACCAATTCACGTGATCTTCTTGATTCCATTGTTCACACTTCTACTTCTCATATTGTAGTTGGGAACTCTTCACAGATTCTAGTTTTGGGGACAAGCTTCGTTCAGATGCTAGATGGGTGCATTGAGGATGTTCTTCTTGTTCCTGATATTTTAGCAAATCTACTTTCCATATATCAGATTTGTCATTTTGGAGAGGGGAAGACAATTGAGTTTACTCCACAAAATGTGACTATCAGACAATTGTGGGATCCTAAGAAGGTTGTTGCTATAGGGATAGTTGATCATGAGAACCATTTGTATTGATTTGATGGCTTTGAGTCTTCATCGGGTTCATGTTTTGTTGTTCATGCTGATTCAATGAGCAAGCTTTGGCATGAAAGATTTGGGCATTTGAACTATAGATGTCTTCAACAAATGCAAGTGCATAACTTAGTGGTTGGTCTGCCAAATATCACTTGCACAGATGGTGTTTGTCAAGGTTGTGTTCTTGGCAAGCAACATCAAGATCCTTTTCCTAAGGGTCAAGCTACACGTGCAACCACACCCCTTGAGTTGGTCCATAGTGATCTCATGTCATTCCCAACTCCTTCTTTTTCAGGGGCTAAGTATGTGCTCACATTCATTGATGATTTTTCTTGCCGGACATGGGTCTATTTTCTGAATCTCAAGAGTGAAGTTCTCACCAACTTCAATACCTTCAAAACATTTGTGGAGAAGCAGTCACGTTTTTCTCTTCAACAGATACACACAGATAATGGGGGGAGTATGTCAATTAGGCATTTCAGGATTTTTGCAGTGAGCATGGTATTCTTCATCAGCACACAGTTCCTTACACTCCTCAATAGAATGGTGTGGTAGAGAGAAAGAACAAGACTCTTAGGGAAATGGCCAATTGTATGATTTAGTCTAGGTCCATGGCTCCATCTTTTTGGGCTGAAGTTGTCAATTGTGCTCACTATATTCAGAACCGTATGCACTACAAGGCAATGCAGAATATGACCCTTGAGGAGGCTTGGTCTCATCGCAAGCCTAATGTATCCTTCTTCAGAGTATTTGTTAGTGAGGCTTGGTCATTCATTCTGGATGGTTGGCGTAAATCCATGGAGAAGAAGAGTCAGCGATACATCTTTGTTGGCTATTGTGAGGATGTGAAGGCATACAAATTGTTTGATCCTGACACATGAGAGGTTCATTTCTGACGTGATGTTCAATTTGTTGAGACCTTCACCCAGTCAGATCCTCCCTCGACTTCTTCTTCATCACAACCTACTCAATCTTCTTCAATTGATGATGCTTTGCTTCTTGAGGAAGATTTTGATGATGGTCTTGATGCACCTCCTCCTCAGTCAGCTACTAGGCCACGATGGGCTCAATTTACTCTTGAGGAGGTTGGTCCTCTTGTTGGTGATCCCACCGAAACTCACCGCACTCATTCTCATAATTTAGGAATCAGTATTTTGAGTCATGCAGTTTTCGATGATCCTCAAAAGTTTTCATATGCTTCAGGTATTCCAAAGTGGGATAGTGTTATGGTTGATGAGTATTCTTCCTTGATGAATAATCATACTTGGGATCTTGTGCCTCTTCCTAAGGGAAGAAAGTTGGTTTGGTGCAAGTGGGTGTATCGTACCAAGTATGCAGCAGATGGTTCCATTGACAAGTACAAGGCTCATCTTGTTGCAAAGGGGTTTTCTTAGGTTGAAGGGATTGACTATTCTGAGACCTTTGCTCCTGTTGCCAAGATGGATTCTATTCACCTTGTCCTTGCTATAACTGCATCACAAGGATGGTCAGTATATCAAATGGATGTGAAGAGTGCTTTCTTACATGGGGATCTTCATGAGGATATCTATATGGAGTAGCCACCAGGTTTTGTGCAGGACCCTTCACTTGTTTGCAGGCTTTGACATTCATTGTATGGTCTCAAACAGGCCCCTCGGGCTTGGTATGAGAAGATGGATAGTTTCTTGCTTGCTTCTGGCTACACTCGTTGCCATTCCAATCGCACAGTTTATACTCAGAGACATGGAGAGGATCTACTTATACTTGTGCTCTACGTGGATTATTTGATTCTCATAGGGAGTTCTACTTCCATGATTCAGAGTACACAATGAGCATTGATGGAGTGATTTGATATGACCGACCTTGGTCTTTTGCATTACTTCCTTGGTCTTTAGGTTCATCAGACTTTTGAGGGGATCTTCATTTTCTAGCAGAAGTATGCTCTTGATTTGCTTCAGAGATTTGGTATGGCTGATTGCAAGCCTACCCCTACTCCATTCCAGTTAGATGTTGTACTGTCTACCAGTTGCACTACTCCTATAGTTGATCCTACCTTGTACCGGTAGTTGGTTGGAATTTTTTTGTACTTGACACATAGTCATCTTGATATTTCCTTTGCGGTTGGAATTGTCTCTTGCTTCTCACAAGAGCCTCATGAGAGTCATTGGAAGGCCACCAAACGTATCTTGAGATACATTCAGGACACTACTCATTTTGGAAATTACACTTCAGATGCATCTCAGATAGTGGGCTTCATTGACTCAGATTGGGTTGGCGATGTCAATGATTGAAAGTCTACTTCAGGGTTTGTTTTTTGCCTTGGTTCTGGTCCGATTGCATGGTCATGCAAGAAGCATACTGCTATTGCATTATCATCGAAAGAGGCTGAGTATCGAGGTCCAGTGTTGGCTAGTCATGAGGTTTTGTGGCTTCGACAGTTGATGACTGAGTTCAGATTCCCTTCCACTTAGCCTACTACTCTTTGGTGTGACAATCATAGTGCCATTCATATCTCTTGCAACCCAATGGAGCATCAGCGTACTAAGCATATTGAGATCCACATGCACTTCATCAGGCAGCTCATCCAGGATGGTGTTCTCAGCTTGGAGTATTTTCCTACAGATTAGCAGGTTACAGACATCTTCACTAAACCTTTGCATCACCTCGTTATCTTCAATTGGAATCGATGCTTGGGGTGAAGGAAGTTTTCCTTGGGGGTCTTGAGGAGTCCTCCTTCCTTCTTCATTTTTTAGTTTATTTTTTGCTTTTTCTCTCTTTTGGAGAGTTTTCTCCCATAGGGTTTTTCTCCTTTTCTCTGCTTATGAGATTTTTTTGTTTTGTACATGGGTACCTCATCAGGCCTTGTTGTTGAGACCCATATTTTGCATGTTTGCATTGGTTTTTTCCTCCCTAAGTTGCACTTAAGGGGGGGTTTTGGTGTGAATAAGTCTTCTACCTAGTTTATTCCTTTACTAGGGACTTAGGGAACTTAATTCAGATGTTAAGCTTACTTAGGATATTAGTTGTGTCTTCTAGAATTCTTAGTTGTATTATCTAGACTTTACAATTTCCTAGGTAGTTATGAGTTAGTTGTCTCATGAGATAGGATTAAGACACTTGTCATGATCTTGTCTTATCCTATCTCTCATCCTTGCCTTTATAAGAAAGGCATCTCTAGCATATTTTGTATTGTATTGTATAGTATTGCATTGATCATATTGTATCATATTGAAATCCTTGTTTGGTGGAATAACATCTTCCATTGTTGCTTCTCTCTATCTCTTGTGGAGGTTATTTGGTGTTGCAAATTGAAGATCTTGGGTTGATCACTTCAACAGTTTCAACTTCAAGTGGGTTGGGTTGCATTTTAGTTGGAAAAGGAATTTAATAGCCTTTAGGATTGGTGTTAGTCATTCCATACTATTGATCACTAGCAGTTGTGGTACTAGGAGGAGTCATGCCACTAGGATTATTCATTTGCTTTTGAGATCTAGTTGTGACCATAAAACTTGTAGTTGTCCTGGGAGATATAGATTTTGAAAGTGTATGAAGATATTTTTGTTGGGATATGTGAGTTGCCTCAAATCGAGCTAGTAAAGACACCTTAAGCTTTTTTGGACCAATTATGAATGTTGTTTGGATGAATGGATGGAGTGAAACCTTGAATTTTTGGACAAAGTTTGTTTTGGATAAAATATATTGTTTAAGATGTGTTTAAGGATTATGCTTGTACTAGACAAATGAGTCCAAGCTAAGGAGGATGTTAATGAGATTCATAAACTTTGGGAGTATACTAATGACTTGAAAGCAAGTTAACTCACAATGATTTGAAACTAATTCAACTAAGCACTTTAAAGAAGACAAATTTTCAAGGAAAAAGCTAAACTAGGAGACGATGGTAGAGATTTGAACCAAAAGTGAGCTATGTCAATTTCTAGGTTGTTTGTTTTGAATGGATTAATTCACTATTTATAATAGGGTTGAACTGATCCAATAATGACTAAAGATGTTTAGACTAGTTCAAAGTGAAGTAGTGACGTGAGATGGAGATGAAAATATGGAGTTTTGCTACTATTTTAAATGACTTGGACAACTACAGGTTTATTCTGCATGGATCTCATGTTTTACAATGTTTGTCAGTCTAAATTAAGGATCTAGAAAAAATCTAGGGTTTTATGATTTTTGCTGACAATCAAAGGCATCGAAATACATTCAAAGGAATCAAAATACTTGCAAAGGTGTTGAGATACAATAGAAGCATAAAATTATTGAATCAAAGGTGTCAAGATTTAGAATTCAAGTTTTACTCTAAAAAAAACACTGAGATGTGCAAAGGCATCGAGATGCAAACAAAGGAATTATTTTGATAAAAATAGAATCGTAGATTTGCATACAAAGGTGTTGCACTGCAACACTGTCAAAAGCGACACTCTTGCTCAAAGGTTGAATTTTTGCAAGTTTGGCCTAGGGTTTTGAATTTTTTTGAAGTCTATTTTGTGTTGAATTGATCTAGCAAGTGATAGAAAACAACAAACAACATGTAGGACTAACTTAGTTGAATGTTTGGAAGATTTTTGTGTGTCTTCTTCAACAATACCATGATAATTGCTATCATGAATAGATTTACAATAAAGAAACACTATAGATACACATCCTAATTTAGTGTTAGATTGGGATTATAAGCTTAGAGTAGGCTTGATCATAGAATATTGTCTAATGAATGGGTGACTAGAGTATACCAAGGTCATTTACCACCTTGACACATATCACCTTGAAAGAAAAAGATCCTAACAAGGAATATTTATTGCCTCAACAAAGGTTAGTACATAGCGAGTAACTTCACACATTGATACTCGTAGGTTGCACCACTTTAAGTTGATGGTTTATAAATGGCTCTTAGGCTTCTAGATTTTTACAAGTTTGTAGTAGGGGTCTATTGGAAATAGAGATCTCATATGTTATTCCCAAGTTGAGAGGGGTCTCCTCTCTACTCATCACCTCCTTGTCTTGGCAGACTGAGGGTCATGGGGCTTGGCTTGAAGGATGCTAGCTACTCCTTGGGGTACACATTTTGTTCTCCCCCCTTTATATAACTTGTCGAGAAACGTTATTGAGATCAAAACTTAGGGTGATGAGGCCCCCAAGAAAGTCTCCTACATTGAAATAAATGGAAATAATGTTGATTGGTCCCCAAGATCGTTCTTAGGAGTCACAAGGGGAGAGAATACGTACCACTATACCTCAAGGTATACAAAAAAATCACAAATGAATGGTGTTTCTAATTTACAAGACTGCACTAGGCATAAGGAAACAACATACACACATCCACTTACCAAACATGCCATAGAATTCTTTTTAAGTGCACCAAGGATTACAATATGTGGTTCAATTTTAAAAATACCAAACCAAATGTGCAAGTTTTCGGTAAATTTTTAATCCCAAATTGAAGTTTGAAAGTTGTTGGTTCAATTTTAAACACCAAATCGAATATGAAAGTTGTATTGCTCTTTTTAAATGCACCAAGGGAAAATGAAATTTGTATTGTTTATTTTATTTTTACCAATTGAAGTGCGAGATTAATTTTAAGTGCACCAAGGGAAAATGAATCCTAGATTAAGTCAAAACCTATAGCAAACGTTAGTAGATTTTGCATCCTTTTCCATCAAATGCCACATGTTGCAAACTGTTAGGTAAAATTAGGAAAAATAGAGGATTGTTAAAGTTTAGTCAAGATAAAGAATACAAAATTGGATTGCAAACCTTAACAAACAAAAGCATTATTCACTTGACAAAGATATTGAAGTTTGGACAAATGCGTTGCAATATCAGTCTGTAAAGGCACCGACCTTTTGCAAAGGTGTTGGACTATCTTGATAGAAGATAGACAACAAGTTAAAATAAAGGCACAGATTTCTAACAAAGGCATCAGGCTATTGACTGGCAGATGCACCAAATTTTTGCAAAGGTGTCACCCTTTGACAAAGGAATTGCACTGTATCCTACCAACAAATAGAACGTAAGAAATTAGATGCATCGGGATTAGACAAAGGTGCCAAAATTTGAGTTGTAGATGCATTGAGATTTTTGACAAAGGTGTCGCACTATTGAAAAAAAAGTGCTGCACTATCTCTATAACCTGCAAGGCCGAAAAAACTCCATAAAAATGATTAAAATAAGGATGTGGGTCCCACCGGGCATGCCAAAATGTTGTAGGGGAAGTAAGTTAGCATGAATGAATCAATTAGTGTCTAAAACACTAAGAATTCAAATAATTGTGGTCATACAAACCCATACTCAATGAAATTATTTTATAAAGCAATTCAAATTGATTAAACTAAAGAAATTGAACAATTGAACATAATTCAAAGCAAATAACCAAGCTAAATGTGCAAACCTTCAATCCCATTGTGGATTGATGCATAGTTGTGATGTGGATTGCTCAATTGAATGCATAATCCATGTTGCAAAAGCTTAATATGAGAGGATGTGATTCATGAAATAGGTTCTAAAATGCTCAAGAAATAACTCAAAAATTCTAGAGAGTAAGGATGCTATGAATATTGTGAATGAAATTCATGTTGATGAAGGCTTGTTTTATAGATTTTGGAAATTTTGATCAATAGTCAAGACTTGATTTAAGGATCAATGGATGAGAGGAAATAAAGGAGGTGAGTGTGGATCATGAAGGATCGATTGTTGAGGATTCATGATAGCTCAAAATATCCCTTGTTTCATGGAAATAGGTTGGAGATATTTTGAATTGGAGGGAAGAATTTGAATTTGAAAGGGGAATATTCTATGTGCAAGTTAGGGGGTTGGAGGAAAATTAGCCAATTAACCAATTATTAAAATCATTTAATTGTGAAGATTATGGGAATTAAAAAATCTAATTATATAATTAGAAATTATTTAATCAAGATGGATTATTAGTGTGAAAATGATGAATTAATCAAATAACTTGAATTATTCAATTAATAGGGGAATAAAGTGATTTTAACTAAATAATTGGAAATTATTTAATTAAATGGAAGAATTAGGGTGAAAATAAGGGAAAATGATGTTAATACATGAAATAAAGATGTGTGATATGTGCTTAGGATAATTTTAGATGTCTACAGCTTCAACAACTTTGGTCTCCATTAAGGCCTTTAATGAGAAGTGTAGTAGCATATCTCCTCATGATGATGGTAGCTACATTTTGATCAATGGGGCAAATGACATGATATTCAAGCATCAAGAGTCAATCATTATTGAGTCTCTCCCTACCTACAATGTGGTTCTTGATGGGCATTTTGATATTATGGGTTTGAATAGGCTTGAGAAGGACTCTCAATGACTAGCCAAGGTGATTAAAAATCTATCTATTGGGAAGGGTGTTGATGCAACTAAGGCTTCATTTTTGGATGCTGCCAAATCTAGGGTTTAATCTTCCTTGAATCTACCCCTTAATCCTAAGGAGCACAAAGGAAACAAAATAAAAAATATTGTTCATTGTTTAGGCAAACCAATCGAATTAATGTTTGATGTCACTATAAAGAAAGAGTTGCTAAAAAATGAAGAATGTTTCACCAATAATAGACTTATTAGAAGGTCTATTATAAACATACTTTGAAACTATTTATGATCATGGGTAAAATAAATATTAATGCTAAAATCATGCCATCCACATTTTATTCCTTCTAATGAATCATTTTTTGTCATGCCAATATGGATATGCCTTTCGAATCTTCCCCTTAACTAGTAGTTTGAAACTTGTTTTGTAGCAATTGGTAACTCTATTGGTAACTTTGTGACTAGAGATAGAAACTTAACATATTTTATTCACACAACTTTTTCTTAGATTCCAGTGGAAGTTGACACTTCCAAAGATCTTCCAACAAATAATTTTTGAATGTAGATGTTCAACAACATGGGGAAACCCCTTGGAATATGAAGGTTTATACTTTCAATGTAGGAGATATTACAAAACCAAGCATATTGTAATTGATTGTCTAAACATTAAAATTTAGTCAAAGAGGGAGGCCTTGTGGTGGAGAGATGCTTCTCCCCAACATTACAATGTTGCTAGTCTTACCAAAAGGAAGGAACCCTCCCCAAAAGTTGTCTTTGGGAATAAGAATAATCTACAAGAAGTCAAGCTTTCCTTAGATTTTGAGTTGGTTCAAAAGCCTCTTTTGCATGTTGATTCAAGATCCTTGGACAATCCAAAAGTTGGTGATGACTCAACTCATGCGACTTTTCAAAATGCTACCATGGGTCCAAAGGCTAAAAAATCTCTAAAACCCTCAATGATTGACAAGGGGCCCCAAATCTCCGAAGATGCAAGTACCTCAAATTTGATTTTTTTTATCAAACCTCCCATCTCTCTAAGGATTTAAAGGAATGTGGTGGAGGATATGAATGACATGTAGTGCAAAAAATGAAAAAGAACATCTAAAAATACATGGAAGCTTGTAACTAAATGCAATTACATTCTCACTCCAAACCAGATGTTAAAACCATAACATTATTTAAGCAATTCTAGTAGTTAATTTTTGTTTAGTAAGATCTTTTTTTTTAACAAGATCCATAATTTTATTATAATGTACCCCTATGTTGGGTGTATCTTTGTGCTTTTTCCAGGATTTTGTTAATTACCTCATCATTTGTGGGCTCTAGAATCAATTATGAACCTTAACTTTCAAACTATGTAATACTTCTTGGTTAATCAAAATGGGAGCAACCCCAAGTTTGTGATTTACCAACATATTATATATATATATAAATAATTTTATATCTTTTTACATTAAAAATATTCAAAAATATAATTAAGCTTATATATATTATATAATTAAGGCTATATATCTTATGTAATTTTAAGGTTATAGTTAGGGGTGGGGTTAGGGTTAGCATATATATCTTTACAAAACTATATGATAAGTGTAATCTTTTATCAATCATCCTAATAATGGATTGGAAACAAAGTCTTTGCCGAATTTTCTTTGTACAAATATAAAATTTGATAAATTTCATAAAAAACAACAAATCATTTGAAATCATCTTGGAATTTTTATGTTAGGACCTTGACTTTTATTAGGAATTATTTTGTTTCTACTAGATTTTTTTTGGTATTGTGTTATTATTTTGATGTAAGCATTGTTTTATATTATTTATCTATTAAATTATAAAATAGATAAGAGATATATTGTTTTAATTAGAACTACTTAGTTTAAGGAAATAATTTTGGATTCATTTATCTCTCATGCAATAAATAAATTATAATTAGAATTGGAAATTCTAATTAAGGTTTAGGCTAAAATTAAAGTTAGAATTATAATTAGAATTAATTCTTTTAAATAATTAGTAATTTATCCAACCAAAATATTATGAGATTGAAATAACAAATTACAATGTAGTAGAATTTAAGATAATAAGTTCTCTGAGAAAGTACTTAAATAAAATAAATATATTAAAAATTTAATTAAAAAAAGTCAAAATTTTATAAGTGGAGCATGGAATTGAGAAATATCTTGTAAGTGTGCATTTGAACATCCTATTTGCATGAAAAGTGATATGCAACAACTAAAGATCCATTTAATTAAAATCCTAATTTCAATTTCATACATATCTTATATATAAAGGTGTATAAATAAATATCTATTAGATATAAAGATATACAAAGATATAAATTAGATATTTAAAATAAATTAATTGAGATATTTATTTATATATTTTTGCATCTTATATCTATAAGTATATATAATTATAAAGATATCTTTATATCTTATATATATAAAGATATATAATGATATCTTTATATAATTTTTTTTATGAATAACATCATTATCTATTAATTAGAAATAAATATTACACATAATCACAAAAAAATTTGGGTGGTAAGAAGGCACACCTCAAAGAGTCACATGGGTAGCACCCAAAAATCATAGAGCACTAAAAATATTAAAAGGCTGCTAAGCAACGATAGTAGTGTTGGCAAAGGGAGGAGGGTCCCTATCATCTGACCTACCCCATACATCAACAAGGTTCGAAGTGACATTAGGAGGGGGCCAACCATCATCATCTTTCTCTTTATCTTCTTACTGAGTGGGGGAAATTTCTAGATCTTGCTGTGGAAACCATTTTGAAGAATCGATCAACCAACCAGATGCTCTGCTAGAGGGCCAATAAGAAGCACCACCACCTCCTCCAAAAGCTCCCCTAGAAGGCCACCCCAAGTTATCCCAGGGAGTAGGGGAGGGTGAATATCTATGAGGATGCAATCCGTTGTGATATGGGGCCTAGGAATGGGGACGTGTCATGTGAGACTCTTTGGAAAAGCCACTCCTACTCTGACGGTGGCCACGAGGAGGCATGCGGCCCCAAGAGGAAGTGGGAGAAGGCAACGCATGAGAAACCATGTAGGGGAATTCCCCCAATGATCCAGGAGCTCCTGAATGTGAGCCACCTCAAGCATAACTTTATTATCTTGCACTTGAACCTGCAATAACACATTAGAACATATAGTGGCTTTAGAAAAAATGATAGATATTTATCAATCTGGCTATGAGCAAAAATAATTGAGTTTCTATCTTTCCAATTTCTAAAGAGGATTTCCACCATGAAATTGTGCTAAATCTAGGTATATTTATGGAGAAGGCAGGGCCAATTTCCCAGCATAACCATATTCTAGGAGAAATTCTGAAGCCAAAAGGGTCAAAATAAATCATTAATCCAATTCCACAACTGTTGAGCTCTGGAGTAGAACCAAAAGAGGTGCTTGAAAGAATCAGGTTGCCCATAATAAGGGAAACAAGGGTTAGGAACCCCCATGTGAGTAAGTTGAGTCCTACTGATAAGCCTTGGAAAATAATACACCAAGAAAAGTGGGCAAGCTTGGGCTCAACAATAGCAACCCACACAGTAGCAACTCTACAGTGCCAAACTGACATCAGGGATTGAAGATGCCACCTCTGATTCAAACTATTAACCATTGAGAGATGAGGAGAAAGCCAATAGTAACCAAGTTTGGCCTTGTAGTTCCTGAAAGGGGTATTTGGAACCCATTTCCAATTTTTTCACTAAGGCTTGATGGAATGGATACCAACTTTGTGAAGCATGTCAACTGGAGTGGTATTCACTACTCCTTCAAAAGTTTCCCGCTCATGACATTGTAAGCCAAAATTGGCTTTGAGATCTCCCAATGACATGAGGCTCATCGTGGGTCTAGAAAACAAGTCACAAGAAGTTTGAATACCCTTCTTGTGAAATCTGGGAGCCTTAAGCTAGGGAAACTTGGCAAGAGGACATCCCAGAGTGGAGAACAAAGGGGACCACCAAATATTTTTCTAATGAAAGATAATCTATCTCTAAAACCAATACCATTCCAATTGATCCAGGGCTTGACAACTTCTTATACATGTCAAATGCTTTTGGCAACAAAAGTGCCTTCAATATGAACATGCTCCTTCATAATGAGAAGGGTATGAAGGCCAATCCCTTTCCAAGTCGGTCTGTGAACTGGATATATCATGAAAAATACAACGTTTGAGAAGAATCTTCCAGGCCTCATTTCTAGTGAGGGAACATATGATCCACTTGGCACAAAAAGTATTCCCTTACCTTTGAGTTGAAAAAAGGACAAGCCCACCAGAATCTCTAAGGAGGCAACTAAATTCCCAGGTAACTTAGTGAAATCCTTTGTGAGTCTCAAAAGAAGCCCAAAGGAAGTCCCTGAGCAACTTTTCAAGCTTCACATAGAAGGCCTTGGAAGGGGACCAATGTATGTAGTAGTAAACATGAGTTGCTATGATAATTTTAGAGCACACCTGAAACTTTCCAACTAGAGAGAATGGCTTAGTGATCCACAAAGCTAGCCTCTTCTCTATATGTGAGAGTATTGCTTGCCATAAATCTAAAAATGAAGCCTGAAAAGCAAAGGGGATGTCGAGGAACCTAAAGATCTCCCCATGAGAAATCCACTTCCAACCATGCTATTATATCCACAAAGGACTGGGAAAAATGGATTGATGATAGCACTGAGTTTTGTGCCATTGAATAACAAAACTAGAGGCCACACAAAAGGTCTCAAGATACCTAAGGGTAGCTTTGAAATTATCCTCTTCCTCTAATAGAGTGAGGAAAGAGTCATTGGAAAAATGGGCATTGATGAGCTGGGCCAATGAGTTAGGCAAGGTGATCCCCTAGACAAGCCCCCGCAGGAGATGAAGTGGGCTAGGAGATACCTAAAACCTTCAGCAACAAGGACATACAAAGGAGCTAGAGGGAAAGCTTGGCGAATGGAACAAACAACCCAAAGGGTTGGGATTGGCAACCATTAATGGTGATGCAGGTAGAGGCATCAATAAAAAGAATCCTCATAGATTGAATAAAATAAGGACCAAAGCCCAAAGTAGAAAGCATAGCAAGAATAAAAGGTCATTCAATGCAATCATAAGCTTTAGCAAAATCAATCTTCAAGAAAATAGCTTTATGATGTGAGTGCCTAGCCCACTCCATACCCTCCCAAACAACAATGATGTTGTCCAAAATGAATTTGGATTTAATAAATCCAATCTACTATGGGCTAACAATTTGAGGGAGAAGGTGGCAGATATTCAA
Source organism: Sequoia sempervirens (assembly GCA_007258455.2). NCBI lineage: Eukaryota > Viridiplantae > Streptophyta > Pinopsida > Cupressales > Cupressaceae > Sequoia > Sequoia sempervirens. The sequence continues at coordinate 312,674,908 of VDFB02000003.1, read as the reverse complement.
GGCAAGGGCTTTAGCAATGATTTTGTAAGAGACATTGAGGAGCGTGATGGGCCACCGGTTGTAAATATCTTCAAGTTCATCAGACTTAGGTATGAATTTAATGTTTCCTTTTTTAATAAGTTGGCCAAGGGATTTAGAATGAAAAAATTCAAAGTAAACTTTATGAAGGTCTTCTCCCACACAATCCCAAAGGGATTTGTAAAATTCACAAGGGAAACCATCAATTCTTAGAGCTTTTTCATCATCCATAGTGCTCACAGCCTCCTTGAGATCTTCAATGGTGAGAAATTTCTCATAGTAATCCTTTTGAGTAGAGGAGAGTCTATTAGGAACAACTTTGAGGCATTCCTCAAGAGCATTGGCATGCTCCGAAGTGTAGCCTTGGGCAGTGAAAAAAAATTCATTATGCCTAACAAAAGCTTGGAGAATATCAGGAAAATCTATGAGCAAATGATTGACTTCTTTAATTTGTTTTATGTCATGCGAATTGTGCCTGACACAAAGAGTAAGAAAAAAATCCTTCAAGGCATGATCCCCAATTTTAAGCCAGTGAAGTTTGGATTTGATCTAAGCACCTATCGTAGGATAAAAATTGGGAACTTACTTTTGATGTCTCAGCTCCGCTACTTTGGATTGCAAGGCTAGGAAAAGGGGCTAGCTACCAAGGCCTCAGTGGCCCTTTAGAGATATAAAGTGGTGGCCTCATAAGATCACCTGTGGAAAATGGCTAGTTGGTGCCCATAAATGTGAAGAAACCTCGTAGTGTGGGTAATGACATCATTCCACCACTTAATCCAACCCATTTAATGGGTGGGTCTACATTCAAGATTCTAAATAGTTTTGATGTGGGCCAACGTGGGCTAGTGACTTAGCAAAAAAATATTTAAAAAAAAATTGATACTTACTGGCATGAGGCAATCCCACTTGCCATTCAATGCATAAATGGATGGGAAAGTGATCTAATAAGGTCACATCTACTAATGGCATAACCAAAAGAGGGGAATAGATGGAAAATGAGAAGAAAGATTCAGCGAAGATCACAACATGATCAAGATGCTTAAATATTCTGTCAGGCTCAACTCGAAAGACCAAGCTCAAAAGTTACTCTAGGTGTGCCATAAAGAGTGAGAATGATGGCAACCAATATTGGGGTCGAAGAGACCCAATTTATTGTGCATGTTAAACCATGATTCTCTCTTGCCATATGCCCATCGAAAAGGAAATGTACCCTCTTTTTCATATGCCACCTCAACCATATTAAAATCACCATAGAGGACCCAAGTGGCAACTAGAAGAGAATCAACAATCCAACACTAGAGAATAGATCTTTCAACAACATCATTAGAGGTATAAACATTAATAATCCTAAAGGAATGATTATCAATGTTTAGAAGAATCCAGACAAGCTAGTGCATGGGGTCAGGCCCATGATCCATGACACAATCATACCAACGTGGAGTCAAAAGGGTAACTGCCCCACCACATCCAACAACATGATCAGTGAAAAACATTTTACTTGTTAGCCAAATAACTCAACAAGCAGAAGATAACAAAAAACTAGTGACTTTCACTTCTTGAAGGCACAAAACATCACTGCTAGCATGCTTTTGAAGAGCATCCCTAAAAAATTACTTCTTAGAGAGGTATTTTATACCTTGCACATTCTAGGAGAGAAAATTCATGTATGGGACTTGATCATATCATCAAAGTCTAACTCTTCCAAAGAGGAAAAGTGATTTTGCAAAAACTCTAGTGGAATTGAACCCAACTGAAGTGGAGGAGAGGAAAACCTCCATTTTTCTGAAATAAAATTTCCTTCTTCAAGAGGCCTCAAAGGGCTACATGATCTCTTATGAGCTCCCGTAATGGGAGGAGAAGTAGCTAGTTGAGTTGTCATCACATAATTTGGTTGAGGTGTTGTTGAGGGCCTTGGCTAAATTGAGATCGCATTAGCAATGCTATGAGCTTCTTTCCTCTTCTTAGAAGGGTTTGAAATTTTATCCAAACGCTCAAGGACCTTGGAGTTTGTCCCTATGCCATTGGATTATTCTTTCGACTTGTCACCATCATCCATTTATCTTCCGATTTGGATGTTGGGGCTTCTACTGAACAAGGCTTTTCAGATTCATGTGGTGGAGACTGAGTGTGAGGGGAAACGAGAGGGAAATATCTAATTTTGTGATCAATAGATTGGCACCAATAACAAGTATTTTGCAGATTAAAGCAAAAGACCTCCTGGGTATGTTGGAAGTTTCCAGTTTGAATATCTATGGACTCTTTCAAATCTGGTGAAAGGTCCACTTCAACAAAAACTCACCTTGAAAGAATTGATCAGGTTCAAAGCAAATAACTTTCCCTAGAGATGAAGCTATATGGTGCAAAAAATGCAAGCAAGGCAAGGGCAAGCTAGGAAACTCAATCCAAACTGGGACCCACAATTTCCTATCATCAAAGATAGAGAAATCTTGGGTCCAAGATTGGAAAACCAACAATGAGGACCAGACATACAAAGTACCATGGTTTAGGATTGCTTGAGCATGACTAACTTTCACGAAACAAAAAAGAAGAAAACCTTTGGTTAGATTTTGGACCATATCAAGGCGGACCCCATGAGGGACCCAACTTTTATGGACCTAGTCTTTTAACACACTTTTAGGGGGATTCCTCCAAACAAAGTAACCTACAAGAGTATTTGCTCTAACCATTGACATGTAATATCAAATTTTGGGATGGAAAGCACTGGATCCTCAGGGGAATCAAAAGAATTACCTTGTGAAACACCTTCAAAACAAATTTCTAGGGTCACTTGTTAAGAGGAGGAGCCATTGTGCAGAGTTGTCACACTACCAACACAACAAGAATTGTTGGGTTGTAGTCAGTCAAAGTCATAATAAAACAACTAAAAGCTGCAGTAAATGTGACCATACGAAGAGAGGAAAAATCATGTTCCTAAGGTGCAATATGATGGATGCAAAGAGAGTCAAGAATGATCATAAAAACAAGAAACCCTAACAGAGCTCAATATAAATTTTAGAAAATCATTATATCTAAAGATATTTAAAATTTAAAGTTTTGTATTAACTTATTTAATTATATCTCCAGATTTTAAAATAAATTAGTTTTGTTATTTATTTATATCTTATATATTCTTATATATATAGACTTATTTATATCTTTATACTTCTTTATATCTTTTATATAAAGATATATAAATATAAATATAAATATAAATATTATTATTATTTTTTTATTAGCTTATTTAATTTTATCTTTAGATTTTTAAATTGAATTAGCTTAGAATTTTATATATCTTCTTTATTTATTTAATTATTTCCTTTTAATAATCTATTTATATGTAATTTCTATATCTACATATTCCCCTATATACTATTTTCTTTTTCTCTTCATTTACTATGTTTTTTTCTATTATTTACTATTATTTATATTCTCTATCTTCTTTTTATCTTGTTCATTTTCTTTCTCTTTTTTCTAACCTTACCCAGCCACACCTCATTTTAACCTATCATAAGTCCTTAATTAAATAAATATCTTTTATTTATTTAATTATTCTCATCCTTTTCCATATTTATCCTATTCCTTTAATTAAATAAATATTTTCTATTTCTTTAATTAGTATCCCTTCATGTTCATCTCATTAATTAAATAAACACTTTATTTATTTAATTAAATGTCATTTATTCTCTATCTTTGTCCATCTAATCCTAGCCCTTCATCTTGTTCACATGGATCATAATCTAAATTTGTCCTTATATGACAAATGTCCCCTTCACATGTTTAACTAACTCCTAGTCTAGATTCATTGAACCTAGACACCTATCCAAAAGTCAAAATATATTTTCATCTTATCCATTCATCTCATTTAACTTATTAATCATAGCCATTCCCATAAGGATTTTTGTCCTTATCTTAATTCTAAACCTAGATCTTATCCATCACGTGACACTCGTCGTTTGATTACATCCTTGATCCAAACCCTAATCCTCCTTCAAACATAGCCATCAATCATCAATAATTCCTTGTAATTGATTTTTCCTCAATGATTGACAAGGGCCCCAAATCTCCAAAGATGTGATTATCTCAACTTTGATTTTATCTCAACCCTCCCATCTGTCTAAAGATTTAAATGAACATGGTGGAGGCAATGAATGGCATGTAGTGTAAAAAATGAAAAATAACATCCACAAATATATGAAAGCTTGCAACATAATGCAATTGTGTTCTCACTCCAAACCAAATGTTAAAACCATCTCAATGAGATCCCTTTGTTTAACAAGATCCATAAGTTTATTATAATGTACCCTATATTGGGTTTATCTTTGTATTTTTACCAAGATTTTGTTAATTACCTTGTCATTTGTGGGCTCTAGAATCAATTATGAACCTTAACTTTCAAACTATACAATACTTCTTTGGTTAGTCAAAATAGGAGCAATCCCCAAGTTTGTAATTTACCAATGTATATTATATATAATTTTTACATTAAAAAATATTAAAATATATAATTTAGGTTATATATTTTTTATATAATTAAGGTATATATTTTATGTAATTTTAAGGTTAGAATTAGGGTTAGGATTAGTATATATATCTTTACAAAAATATATGGTAAGTGTAATCTTTTATCAATCATCCTAATAATGGATTGGGAACTAAGTCTTTGCTCAATTTTCTTTGTACAAATTTAAAATTTGATAAATTTCATAAAAACAACAAATTATTTGAAATCATCTTAAATTTTTTTATGTTAGGACTTTGACTTTTATTAGAAATTGTTTTGTTTCTACTAGAATTTTTTTGTATCATGTGTTATTATTTTGATGTAAGCATTGTTCTATATTATTTATCTATTAAATTATAAAAATGATAAGAATTATTTTATTTTACTTTAGAACTATTTATTTTAAGAAATTAATTTTAGATTCATTTGTCTCTCATGTAATAAATGAATTAGAATTGGAAAATTTGATTAAGATTTAGGTTAAAATTAAAGTTATAATTATAATTATAATTAATTCTTCTAAATAATTAGTAATCTATCCAACCAAAATATTTTGAGATTGAAATAATAAATTACAATGTAGTAGAATTTAAGGTAATAAATTCCCCAGAGAAAGTACTTAAATAAAATAAATATATTAAAAATAATAATAAAAACAAGTCAAAATCTCATTAGTGAAGCATGGAATTGAGAAATATCTTGTAATTGTACTGTTGATCCTTAAAGCTTATGCTTCGAGGAAACCACCTTATGGGAGGTTCAATGGATGGGGGATGAATTGCGCTCCACTAGACAACCTTTGAGATTTTAGAAGTCATTTCTTCATTTTGTTTTGGGGAGAAAAGGGGAAGAAGAAATAAACATAAATAAATCTAAACTAGGTGATGTGCCGAAGCTTTTACAATATTTCAAATCTCTCACCTAGATAACCAGAGTACACACTCTTAAGTAATGAACACAGAGTGCCACAAACCCTTCATTGTTGAAAAGAGAATGAAATGCTTAAGGCTTGAACAAGCATAGAGCATAGCATTTAGATCTTTTCACATGAAGCACCTACTAAGGTTCAACAGAGTGTGATACACCTAGAGTATCCTACTAATGTCTTAAATCCTTGTAGAGATTATTTGCTCATAAGAATAGTATCACACTTAACATAAATTATTGCAACAACGAAAGAGTACATAACATGGTTCAGTTAACTATAGATTTATATAAAACACCATAAAAGTTGAAACTCAAATGATGAGTTGTTAAGATCGCATCCATTCACAAGTGTCATAGAGCATAAAAGCTAGTATAAACAGAAAGTGAAACACACTACAAAGGAAAACTAGGCATAATTTGATGCTTTCTGCTTTCTAATAATTGATTGAGATCATACAAAATGCTAAGGTCAATTTCCAAATGGACAGTCCCTTGAAACTGAATTCCTAAGTATTCCTTACGGAAAATAGTGAACAATCACTGCAAAATTTTATTTTCAAACTTCAATGGATTTGGGAAAGACTCAAAATTCCCTTTTATAGAACATGGGAAGCAACAAGTAGAAAGATATCTCCCACTACTAAGGTACAAAAGACAAAAAATAAAATGGTGGCATTAAACCACTGGCTAGAGCACCCACTAGAAGATTTGGATCTCCGCCTAACAATCCCATGATGCAATAAAGTTTCAGTTGGTGAGAATTGATTGAAATATCACTTAAAATATCTCAACTCATTCCTTTCAACTAGTTCCCTATGCAAAGCCTACCAAGGTGGATACCAACCGCCTCTTGAAGTGAATGCACTCTGACAAATCCCTAAGAATAATCAAGTTTCATGCCTAATTAAGAACCTATTGACTATCGAAATTTGATCACAAATGTGGAAATCATGGTGGTTGTTGTAAATAATTGGGCATGTGAATCCTTGAGTAATAATGGCATATGTAACTCTCTGCTTTCAAACATGATTCTCATCGTCACACTTCCACCTTCAATAGTGCTAGCTCAATTCCTTCTTGGGCTCAAGACATACTCAGGCCCTTTTATGGCTTACAAGTGGTGTTCTCCACTACTCCTTTGATGCTATATGCTTTTCTCATCAAGAAAATCTCCATTGGCATGTAGGCGGGAATTTTTGGGGCTTTCCTTTGAGTTGTCGTTAAGAATCTCCATGGTGTCGACACGTGGTATGCTTCGCTTCAAATACTTCAAAAGAAAATATGCTTTTAACAAAGACCATGTGACCATCATGTGGCACCATCACACACCTTTGCAAGGGGAGAAGGCCACAATCTTTCTTGAATTTGTGCTAGGCTTCCATGTGATGAGTCCTAATGATATGATATACATAAATACATGGAAACTACAAGTTTATAAAGGAATAACCTGAACAAAAGGGAAAAAATTATGGAGCATTATAAAACATGGAAAAAATTGCAAGGCATGGAAAATGATAATGAGCTATAAAAAATCTCTACAGTCTTGGCGACCTCTCGGGGGCCTCTGCCTATAGAGACACAAACCCAAAAATCCTCTAGTTCACAACAAAAAGGAAAAGAGAGGGGCATGCAGCCTTAGAGTTTAAGGAATGCAAAACATAGGGGTTCCCATTCCACCTCCAAAGGTTGCACCAGTGCTCACAAGTCCTCAAATGTTTGATCCAAATCAATTATCCCTTTGAAAGAGATGTCACTCAATTTTGTTTGTGTGGACTCAATGCAAAATTTAAGCCGCTTGAGAGGCTATAAAATCCTTTTAATCTCTTTAGTGCTTGGCGATGAACTTAGGGCCTAAAAAAATGATTGATTGTGTTGCTTATCCTCCAATGAATATTTGATTTAATCCTCGGTTAACACTATTCCATCAGGAAGAAATGGAGATGGAAGTCCCAATTGGACTGATCCCTTAAAGTGTTCCTCATCTTTTCAACCTTAAGATCCAAAGCATGATGACACTACTTGCCCCTTTAGGCTGAATTATTGCAATTGTGAACTCACTAGCCTTCTTTGCAACCACTCTTCTATCTGAAATCCTTGCATATGCTAAGGTATCATTTGCTTCTTTGTATAGCTTTACAATTAAGAGCTCTGATTCAACTACCCTGGGAGTGATAGATTGTAGAATCTGTTCTATGACCGAGCTAACTTTTGTATTCAGCTCCTGTGCATCCACCATGAATCTTAGATCCGATTGTAAGGATGTTACCACATCCTTTATCTTCTCCCAATAAGAGACATATAATTATTGCAACATAGAGATAAAATTAGCTTGTTGTATTGGAGTTGTCACCACACCCTAGGATTGCTTGACTTGCAATTCCCTACTCTTGATTTCTTCTTGCAACTTATTGATTGCTACCAAAGAATTTGAATTCTTAAGGAACAACTGCGCCAATTCTTGCTCCTATGCTTGCAAGGTGGATTCTAAAATTTGATTTTACCATTTCTCCACATCCATCAACACTTGAGCTTAGTGAGGCTTGTCCTAGAATTGGGTCTCTTTTTGTTGAAACTCCTATTAGACTTACACCTGCATAGTTGAAGCATCAAAGAGCTCTTGTTAGATCTTTGCCAGTTCTTCTATCTTCTCATGGAGCTATTTCTCATCCATCTCCTTGGCATCCTTTTCATTTATGACTAGAGACTAGGCATCTTCCAATTCCTTCTGTAGTCTCTCCTTCTCTTGTTCCATGTCTTGGTGCCATTGCTTTTGTTAATATGAGGAATCAAACAATTGTTTTTATGTCTGTTACAGCTCCTATTCCTTGGCCTATAGTTTGGAATTTAGATCCTCTTTCTCTTTTTGCTTAGCCTTGATCTTGGCCAATGTGTCATTCAATGTGGCATGGAGTCAACCTTTTTCCTTCTTATTCTACTTGTAGGGCTGCTGAAATCTTATCTTGCTACTCTTGCCTCAGTCGAGCAATATTCACATCTTTTCCTTTTATCTCAGCCTTATGCCTATCCATCGTAACTTTAATACTTTTCAATTCTTATTATTTCTTCTTCAGCTTCCTCTCTTATTTTAGGCAGTCAGTCGACACTACCTTTTGTGTTATTTTCATGAGGCCTAGCTTGTTGCATAGAAGGGTATCACTAAGGTTGAGGCCTATCATCTGAATATCATAATCCTGGTATTACATTTGGCCCTTGGGATTAGAAGCTAGGGGCTTTATGGTTGCGATCATTAAGGTTTTCCACTTCTCATCAAAATTTGTTTCTAACTTGGGGGTGATCGGAGCCGACATGTCCTTTTCTCACCTCTTCTACTTTTTGTCCTCTTGACCATTTCTGTACAAGTCCATTTGAGTCTGATACTCTAGGGGAGACTCAGTGCTTCATCCAACAATTGGGACACTAGTGGGGAGACCAAAAGAAATAGGATATAGGGTGGTCCCTTTCTGTTCTCTTGATGGGGAATCCATTAGAAAGCTTAGGGTCATAGGTGAGAAAGGTGAGATGCCTTACCATGTTTGTGTAGGATGCAGGGTGCATATAGGAGTAAAAAGGGGTAGTAATGAATGACAAGACCATTGGTATAGTGGAAGGCAAGGGCGAGGATACCTGTGTAATAGGTGGGTTGTAAATGGGATCCTATGATTCGGATAAAGAAATTAAGATATCAACTACGAAGGTGGGATTAGGTGTAGGGTCTAGGAGTGGAGGATGTGAAGTGGTGGAAATGATGGTTTTAGCCACACAGGAAGGTGCAAAAGGGATAGCTTGGGCAACAATGGACATATCAACGATCACAGAGGAAGATGGAGAGGGAAGTGACAAAGAAATTGAGGGGACCAGGGATTGAGAAGAAGAAATGATAGCAGGAGAGAAACTCACCTGCGTCACGAGGACTATGGGTGCTTATATGGTGATAATCACCTCGTCTACTTCTTTCTGGACCTTCCCTAGGTCTGATCCTTGGGTTCTCCTTCTCTTCATTAGAGGTGTGTTGGTTGTAACAAATCCCTCACCCATTGAAACTAATGATCCCTGAGCTCCTTGTGAAGTTGGGGGCCTCCTCTTGGGTGTTTGAGTTCACATCCATCTAGCTAATGTACCTATAGATGATGACTGTTGCTGCACTTGTTTCTTCAATGGTCCCTCATCTGCTTTCTTTTCCTTTTTTCCTTGCTGAGGTAGTAAAAAGGATTCTACTTCAGAAGAGTCTCCATGTAGTCCATAGGGATAGAGTCATAGATGGAGTTTAAATCATGGATCTCCTACCGATACTTCCAAAAATCAATAATCTTCTCCTCATTCCAGTCCTTCTTCACCAACTGTATCTTCATAGTCTTATGGATTTTGACTACCAGATTCACCTTCGACACAATATTGTAAAAGGAAATCCATGGGGACCTTATGGATGGTAGACGAGATAGGTCAACACAAAAATATAGATTAGCCTCTGAAGGGTTTTAACTTTCTTCTCAGTACGTTCTCAGGGCATGGATTAGAGATTCTCGAGGCGGATAAATACCCGTCAGGATCATATTTCCAACGATCACAAATGATGCCAAGGCCTATCTGAGTCAACTTGTCAGCCAACAACACTTTTGTGCCTCTCTTTTGTAGTGTGACCATACCCTTTGGGAGTGGGGGGTAGTAAATTGCAACATTTTTTTCTTAACCCCAAGTGCATCATCAATGATTGATAGCAATCGAAACATCTTGAGGGTGAGAGTTTTGCTTGTTGTAGAAGTGGGTGGCCTAAAGGCTCTTCTATAAATCCATGTATCTGTATAAAATTGAAATCTTCCCTACAAAAATAATCACACAGAGGTTTACTCTTCTTCATCCATGTAACATGAGTGCTTTTAAACCTAGCAAGATTCTCCATTTGGTACAAATATCGTAGAGTTGATGTTAAGAAATAGTAAAAACAACATAATAATCTTGTGGTAAAAAGTACATGGGTCCACAAAGAGACTAGGTTCCTCAAATTTGATGCATCAATAATGTCTAATGTCAGATATCTCTCACAATACCAAGAATTTTGATGCAAAACCATGTGTGCAAGAAAAGAAGAATACTTGAATTTATAGGCATTGTCATATTCTTTCAGCTGACTAAGCATTCTTCTTGTAATGAGTTCTACGAAATCATATCGGAAATCTTCTTTCTATTTCTCAAGCTTGAAACCTAAGCCCATTTGAAATTCTTCCATGTTATTATCTCGGTCCATGCCACAGACGAAGGAAAGCATTGTGAAGACATCCTATAGGTCTGAATTAAAATATTTGAGGGCTAAGGGGAACTCAGGTAGCTCTACCCATCTCTTATCAACCTTTATCTCATGATTACAGAAGCTAAGTTGATCCATCCTTTTTTCCCAATAGATCTCCATTTTACTTCTTGAAAAGTTGTCTATCATTGGATTCAATGGGATACACAACATATCCCTAATGGCATCTACATTGATAATGACTTTCAACCATTTTCCCTTAATAACCTCAGTGTGCGAATTAAAGTTTGACACACAAGAATTTACCAACTCAAGGCATGGACACCAGTGGTACCATGCATTGTGGGAGGCCACAATTCCAATGTTGAACTACTAGATATTTAGGTTCTCCATCTTTTATTTTCTTATGTATTCTAATGAAGGAACCCTCGTGGAGGCTTTTTGGGTTGTTATGCAGTTGGGGGTCATGGATGCCATTGGAAAACATCAAATTTTGTGGAATGGGAGTCGTAGAATAATATTTTTGGCCACAAACATCAACATAACGAGAAAAATGATAGATTAAAATGAACGATCAAGATGAAGAATCACTTGATTATCACTGCTACCAAATGGGTCCTAGGTGAGGAATTTTTTCAATGCTAATTATTATAGGGAAAATATTGATATTGCATCTCAATTTATAACATCACTTCTTGACCTGAATGAGCCAATGTTGTACATTATAGAGCTTACCAAAGCTCTTTTCAACAAAGAATATCTTAGAGGGCTTGAGGAGGTTGTTTCCATAGTGATCCTAGGGGTGGGAATTCCCATGACAATGGACCTAAGGTGGTTTGTTGATAGTGGTGAGATGGTTTTGGTACTATGGCTTCCATTTCTTTTCGGCTTCCAAATAAATAAGATGGAGCGGTACCATGAAAAGTTAGCCCCTGCTTGCTTCTTCCTACTCAAGGTGATGAACATAGAGCCCATCTACAATGTTGAGTGGTACACAAATTTTTTAGAATCGGTGTACCCTCCTCAGTCTGCGGTGGTTGGGAATGTTGGCAAAGCATGACTCTCTGTAAAACTCTTTAGAGTTGCTCTCTTCTTTTTGATAGGAGGTTTGACTAGCACATTTTGAGTTTCTAAGATTGCCAGTTTTGTTTCACTTAGTAGTAACTCAAGCTACTAGAACTCTGTATTTATTTTAGGTCGATACCTACTTTAGATTCCTCAATATTAGATTGCCTTCTCCATTCTTTGGGGATTTTCAAAAGTGTACTCATGTTTGAAGATATTTTCCTTTTTTTGTCTTGTTCTCTGGTTTATAGAACATTTCAAAGCTCCTTCTTTTCCCTTGTAATCACAGGCCTAAGTTCCTTACACTATATTGTAAATAATTTTTGTATATGAGTGAATATAGTTTCCCTTTCTTGCATTTTGTGTGTGGTTCATGGCTGAATTTCACACTTTATTTTACATAATGACAATTTTTTTATAGAATTTACACAATTTATCAAAAAAAAAAGTCTCACAAGAGACAAGGAACTAATTAAAAGTATTTAAATTGATACCATTCGCCAGAATCCCAAGAGTGTTTCTTTCCCTGTCCTCCAATTCGAACACATTTCTCTCCTTACAATTTCTAATATAGAAAGGGCCTCTCCATAATGTATCAAACTTGGCATGTTGTCTTGGTTTGGTTGCTTGCTCATCATATTTCAAGACTGGATCACCCTTCTTGAAACCAGGGTCGTAAGCCTTCTTCTTGAATCACCTCTTTACTACCCATTGGTGGTTTTTCATAGCATCATAGACCTTTTCTCGGGCCTCTTGGACATTTAGAAACTCCACCGATCTTACCTCCATGCCACCATCTTCCTCAACCTCTAGGGGATTGAGTAGTTGCAACATTAAGATTTCTATAGAGATAGGTAATACTACCTCCTTCCTGTAAACCAACTCATAAGGTGAGGCATTTAGAACTTGTTTTGGAGTGATCCGATCGGCCCATAAGACTGCTCGCAAATGCCCGTACCAATATTTTTGGTGATCTAAACCTATCTGCTTGATCAATCAAATTAGGTTTTTGTTTGTGGACTTTGCAAGTCCATTTCCCTATGGGTAGTAATTTGATGAAGTCTTGAGGAAGACTCTATGATTTAACGTGAATTATGACATCCTGGTCCCTACAAAGGTTCACACATTATCAAAAATTAAGGTTTTATGGGAGCCAAGCCTAACCACCAACTCCCCAAGGAAATTCATGATTTTGCTTTTTGTGGCATTCTTCAGGGGCACCACCTCTGTCCATCTGGTGAAATAGTTTGTAGCAGTTAAAATCCATTTATGGCCTGAACTAGAAAGAGGGTTGATCATCCCAATGAAGTCAAGACCCCATTGTGCAAATGGCTTATCAACCACTATCGGACTTAAAGGCATGGTAAAATTCTTTCTCTTGCTGATAAAGAATTCACATTGCTAAAATATCCTTACTAGGTTATGACATTTCACAAATAAGGTAGGCCAATAGTACCTTGCACATATTATCTTTAGGGTAGTGGTCTTTGTTGAGAAATGACCACCTGTGGGGCTGTTGTGGAATTCACTTAAGATCTTCTTTGCTTGCTCCTTATCCACACAATAGAGAAGAATGCCATCATAATTTCTTTTGAAAAGCACTCCTTGGACTATAGTGTATTCGACACCTTGCAACCTATAAAATCTCCTTTTGTGTGAAGGAACGTTGGTCTGATACCTTCTGATTTGCATGAAATTTATTCTATCAACCACCTAGGACTCCTCTGACTCAAATTGATTCACTAGAAATTCATCAATGGGTTCACCTTTTGCTTGGGGCTCAAGCTCGTTGGCCAAATATTCGTAAATTCCTCTTCCCCTGATTGCCTTCATGGGTCAAACCTTGATATCATATTCAAGGATCTTGGTGATCTAGTTTTCCCTTTTGTTAGTAATTTCCCCTTCCATAATATATTCTCTTATACTGGGGTGAGCCACATGAGCCATAATATTTCTTCCCAAAAATAGGTTTATGAACTTCTTGAGACCATTTACAATGGAAAATTCCTATTTTCAAGAAAATTATACTTGGTCTCATATCCTTTTAAGGTTATTGATTGGAAAGTGATAGGGTGCTCTCCTTTCCCTTCATTATCCTTTTGTGTTAGCATCGCGACGATGTTGTGCTCACTACCATAGAGATACATAATGAAGTTCTTAGAAAATTTTGTGTTGACTAACATCAGAGCTTAGGAAATAGCCTCCTTGATTTTCTCAAAAGTAGCTCTACCATCCAAAGTCCTTTTAAATACTCGATATTTCTTTAGCATAAGAGTAATAGGCCTCACCAGCACAAAAAAATTAGAGATGAATCTACTGATGAAATTGATCTTAGCTATGAAGGATTAGACTTCCTTCTTGTTCATCGATAGGGGAAACTCCTTAATAGCTTTTACCCTCTCAAGGTCTATGGAAATTCCCTCCTTAGAGACCACATAGCCAAGTAACCTGCCTTGTGGAACTCTAAAAACACATTTTTTGGGATTTAAAGAGATCCTATACTCTTGGCACTTCTATAAAACTTTTTTCAAATGATCACCCTTAGACTTTGAAAACACCATCAAGTTGTCCAGATAGATAATGATGATAAAATTGATCAAATCCTTAAAAGCAATGTTTATTGCACGTTGGAAAGTGGCTCCTTTAGTGGATAAGCTAAATGGGATTTTGGCATAGGTAAACATCCCCACTTAGTGGTGAACATTATTTTGTGTTGGTCCTTATCTTTAATGCTCACTTGATTGTATTCGAATAAACCATCAAGCAAGGAAAACATCTCCGACCTTGCTATAGTTTGAAGAATTTACTCCATTTAGAGGAGAGGATAGTGATCCTTTAAAGATGCTCAGTTCAAATCCCTAAAGTCCACACAAATTCAAATTTCACCATTCTTTTTTCGAACGAGGGCCAAGTTAGATACCTAGGTGGAGTGCTTGATTGGATAAATAATCATGGATTCAATAATCCTATTCAAATCTTGGTTCATGAGGGATTCTACCTTTTGATTAATTGGCCTATGCTTCTAGTGGATCATATTAGCCCCTTCAAATAGATCAATAGTGTGTTGGATCACACTAGGGTCGTAACCCCTTAAATCACCATAGATCCATGCCATGACCCTATCATACCTAGCACAAAAGGACTTTAACCTTTCTTTATCCATTTGAGGAACATCCTTTCCTACCATCAATTTTCGGTCGCCTTCGATGTCGAGATAAGAGTAATAACTCTTATTTGCCACAAATTTGTTGTTGTCATTTTTGGAATCATCAGAATTGAATAGATTCTCGAGAGTGATCAAATCTTTTAGAAGCTTGTTTGTTCTGAGTTGGATGATATGTTCTTCATAAGCATCTTCAAACTTGGGTTGTAGCTATTCTAAAAATTTGCTAGAATGTTAGATAAATATGGCAATATGAGTGTCATTCTCAAAGACATGCCAATTCTAATCATTATCAAGGATAGCAGGTCACACAATCATCCATACTATGTGCTTATTAATCATTAGGTCCATCACCAGATCAAACTGAGAGTTGACCTTAGCCATTTTATTAGCAACAACATTTTGGGACCTTGAGACTAGCTAGATATTGAAGGATTTGAATCCTTCGATCAAGTTCCACACTCTATGGCGATAGGATCACATCTACATATTCTTGGTGGCCAAGGTGCCTCATAGTTGCTTGATTACCAACTCTGAATCTTTGAAGACCTTCAACCTTTTGATCCCCATGCGCTCTTCCAGACTCAATCCATGGACTAATCCTTAATACTCAACTTCATTATTCGTGTAGGGAAATCAAAATCAAAAGGCTTGGAGAAATTCTGTTCTTGCAGGGGACACTAGGTGGATGCCTACACTCAAGCCAAATTTTCATCTTGCACCATCAAAGTGTAGTGTCCATAGGCCTTGTTCCTCATCTAGGATTTCATGTTGATCCTCTTGGATTTTATTCACCTATGGGATGACTTGATCCTCATCATAGATTATGTATGTCCCTAGACCAGTAGCATGGAAATTTCCAAAAGGATCAACTTCCATGAATTGATTAAATAGGAACTCTTCTTCAGCACTCCTATGATGCCAAAAAAGGTGGAGGAATACACAATCAGGTTCAAGTAATCAAGTTCCAACTCAGATTCAAAACTACTTTCACCAATTCAACTCTATGGCTTCCTAACTCACCAAAATAAAAAAATACACATATCTTTTAAAGAAGGCTATAAGAGAACCAACTAAACATCCAAATAGAATCTATACAACATTAGACACACTTTCCCAAGCTTCCATACAAGATTCTTATGCAATAACATAGAGATACTTCAAGTCACCCTGCTCAAAAGGCTACTAGAATTAGCCCTATTTTACAAACAAAGTACCATTTAGACTTCTTTCCACCTCAATATCTCTTGGATAGTTTCAAATTGTGATGCAAAACCATATATTCTCAAGTCATTTCTTCCGTACAGGTCTTCTAGGGTGCTGTTCCAGCAAACCCTCTAATTTCACCCCAAAACCTAGGGTTTCTCTATATCTCCACTCTACTGGCCACAAAACCACAAACCAAAGCTCAAAAAATATTCTCCTAGGTTTTCACTAACCTTCCAAACCTTTCTAAACCCATTCTCACCACAAATTTACCAAAACACAACTTCTAGCCTTCATTTTCACTTGGAAAACTCACATACCCAACCTAGGGCATCACTAGAACTCAACCTTATTGACTCCCAATGCCTTGAAAATTTATTAGACATCTAATATACATTTAAAAATTCCATCCCACCGAAAAAAAAGACTACATAGTAGGTGGGATGACCATGGAGCTCATTTTGCCTTCAAAACAGGGATATTGCTGTTGTAACAGGGAGTTACAGGAAAAACAAAGTTTCTCCCACAAAATTGAGTATTAGAAGCTCAGAATTGATGCAAATAGGAGCTACTTAAAAAAAATACATTAAATAAAGAATGTTAGAGCCTTTATTGAATTTACGGGTCCGTACCACCACAAGAAAGTTCAATAAAAACAGTTAAAATACAGAAAATCAGTATTTAGCAGAGTAAAACGTTGTATATCTTCAAAAAATTCATTCACCAAAATTCATACATACATCAATGAGCCTTGGAAAGGATTTTAAAAGCTTTTTCAATGGTATTTTCCTTCTCCATCGAACAAATATGCCTATTGAAGTTTTGACCCTTCAAATTCTTGTACTTTTACAATTTTGCTCTTGACAACTTTTGTTGCAAATTTGCAATTTTTACAATTTCTTGTGCAACTTTTTGAAAACTCAATCCTAAGACTCCCAAACACTTATACACATGAGAGATGGTCTCCAAAGACCTTATTTGACCCAAATAACACCAAACACCTAAATTCCTAGACTCACCATATGAACCACCTTATTCAACAATTTTTACATTTTTTGAACTCCATTGACCTCCAAATCCCTAGATACATTCAAAAAGGTGTTTCTAAACCTTATTCAATTAAAATAGTGAGTTCAAACTACATATGACACACCTACTGATCAAATGATCAAATGATCAACATTTAATGATTCAAGTTTTGAAAATATGGTGTTGGTGCTCTTGCACCATCCTATCCCTAGTAGCCTCCTCATCTTCCCGAATTTCCATCTTGGAAAAGGACGTATGCATTGCCTCAAAATTAATTACGACATCCTTTGCTATGCGCTCTGTGTCCAAGTGTTTTGAGAGTATCTTCATTTTAGCACCATGCTTGGTCCTTAGTATTAGGTGAGACCAATCTAGAGATAGGTACCCTCCTATTTTGGTAATGGAATCTCTTGATAAACACACCCCAAAGATAGGTGGAATATCAACCACGACCACCACTTGGGTGACTGTAATGCAGGGGCACAAATATAAGGTCAAGGGGAGGATTTTTATTAGGCCTACGACCTAGACTTTCTTTCCATCCAACTACATGATTCCCATGTCAAGGGACTCATACTCTAATCTTAAGGAATCAACAACTAACTTGGGCATGACGATGGTCCTACCTCCATATTCAATCATGGAATTGTGTAGCAACTTATCTCCTACGATGAGGGTTAAGAAGAAAGGGGTGGGTTTCAACTTGCTTACCTCATCTTTGGCTGGTTTTTCCTTCGTGTTCATAAATGTTGCAACTCCTGGAGCCCAAGACTCTTGAATTATATTTTTCCCTTTCTCTTGGATACCTTTCAGAGCTAGATCCGATTGCGGGGTTGGCCTATCCTTTCTCAAGGCCTCCTACAATAAGTATTTTTGTTGAAGAATAGCTAAAATGTGCCATAAAGACATGTTGGTGGGAGCCTTCTTCAATTGTTTGACCACATTGAGTGATCTGGGTAGCGATATATTTGGCTTAAAAGGGATCGTTTCCTTTGGTTTCCGTAAGCGTTAAATCTGTTGTACTTGAGGAATAGGATTTTTGGTACCCACTTGGGCTTGTGTGGTATATGTTATAGTCTGATTGGAATTGTGTGGTCCCTGCTATTGGGACCTCATTTGGAAACACCGTGTCCTCACCTTCCATCTAGGAGAAGAGCGTGTGTTTTAGGACAATATCTATCTCTTACTCCAACAACATGCCTTGCATCTAAGCATTTATCATAGCCTTTCTACTCCAAGAGACTGGTAAGAATACACCTCTACATCTGTTGAGACACCTTGGCTTCTTTTCTCTGTGACTTTCTGTTGAAGGTTACCTCTCAAATAATTTTAAGGCATGTGTGCATCGTTACAGGGGAAACACTAAGCATTTGTATCATCCACCGAAATATTTTGGTCTACGACTAGGTCTCTGTTGGGATTAGATGTTGAGGTTTGTAGCAGAGTGGGAACTGGAACAATTTGAACCGAGGTTTGCGACTGGTTATTTCCTCTCACACCTCCCTGATATTGATTGTGCTAGAAAGGTGGTATCCCTTCTTGATACCCTTGAAAAGGGGGTTTCAGGGGCATTGCTTGTTGGCACTTTATACTAATAATCTCATTTGAGAAGTTTCGTAGCAAGTTCTTTATGTCATTCAATTCTGCGGCTAGTAAAAAAGAACCAAAGGTGCTTGTCTACGTGTTAGGGTATACATATATCGAAGGTGGAGGTGCTTCAAATGTGCTAGGAGTAGCTACTTTCACGAGCTATGTTGATACCTCTGGGAACATTGACATAGGTGGTCTAGGTGGGAGCTTCTCGACATTAATTAAGTTATTCTCAACTCTTGTCACCAAACTATATGTGTCAGGCATAGTGTTTCCCCTAATAGGCTAGATCATGAAAGCTATGTTGGAGTTGAAGGCTTTCAAATAGTAGACAAATGCCATGCCCACGGGTGGCTAAGCAGTTACAAGAATCCTTTGCCAAGTTTTTTGGAACATTGTATTGAAGTCCGTAACAACCTCCTACAAAGCCCTTTTAATAGTCATTAGTTGATGTAGTAGGGACAAACCATCTCCTTTCTCTGAGAAGCACTCAAAGTGTATGATGCAGAAAATAGATAACAAAGGAAGCACTATATCAAATCCACATTCAACATCAAACCTCAATTGTGTCTAAGAGATAGAAGATAATGCATGCATGAAATGAAACGAAGTCAACTTGAACATGGACTCTTGATATGGTTGTTGCCCTTAGACTTTGATTGCATAACCTTGATATTGCCTTGATCTTTATCTTGATATGATATGGTGTGAATCTTGATATGATAGATGAATGTATGCTTGGGGTCTAGATAGAAAATAGTAGAGATGTGATAGATAAGAGTGCTAGAATTAAAATGATAGCATGTAGGTGAGATACTAAGATGTGTTATCTAAATGGCTTCAATGAGGGATTTATTTATATGATTTGCTTGAAAGAAATAAATGGTGGAGATTAAATTAGAAATTAATTTAATCAAGGGTGGAGGATTAATGAGAGAGAAAAGACATGGATCAAGGAGCTAAAATTAAATAACGGTATTTAATTTTAGTAGCCAATATTGAGGAAATAAATAAAATATTTATTTTATTTATTTAAGAAGAAAGGTGGGAAAATTAAATAAATTAAATATTTATTTGATTTAGAAGAGAGGAGTGATAGATAATTAAATAATTGTGAAAATTATTTAATTATGGGAGACGAAATGTGGAATATAATTAAATAATAAGATTATTTAATTATTAGAAGAAAATGGGACCTATGAAAGGGGAATAATTAAATTTTGAGAGGAAAATGGATATTGAAATCCTGGAAAATAATTAAATATAAATTATTTAATTATTTAGAGGAAAATTAACTTAATTAAATAATAAAATTATTTAATTAATAAGAAATAGAAGAAATATGCAATTGTGGATCTATATGAAAATGCATAGACAATTTTAGGTGTCTACACAAAGAATCGATCTCCAAGTTGACCCTAGATAGCGAGAGAGTTAGGAGCTAGAGATTTGTACCAATCTTGAGCATTGTCTTTGAAAGAGGCTACTAGCAGCCTTAGAGCCACGCTTTGCTTGGTCACACAATGAATAGTGCACACATCTGCCACATCTTGTAGATGCTCCTCAAGATTTTTTAGAGTCTTTTCTATTAAATTTCAGAAGTGCTTTAAGGGCGTTAGGGGATATGATCCCATTTTGTAGGAGGAATAGGAGGAATGAGCAGACTACCTGTATTCTAGGCTACATAGTTTTTGTGTGCTTGAACGGCCATAAGAATCTATGGCTGAGCCTGTTGTGGCTAAGATTGTTGGGTAGTTCTCACAAGGGCTACAAATACTAAAGGAGGTAGTAACTAACCTGGGTTTTGGGATGTTTGTGATTTGGTAATGCACCTATGGCTCATGTATATGACTTTTTAGCAATTAGAATGATGTCCCACAAGGCGTACCAAAAAAAGAACTTTTGATCCTTAAAGTTTACACTTCGAGGAAATAGCCTTATGGGAAATTTAGTGGATGGGGGACAAATTATGTTCCACTAAACAACTTCTAAGATTTTAGAAGTTAGCTCTTCATTCAATTTTGGGGATAAAAGGGGAAGAAGGAATAAATGTCAACAAATCTAAACTAGGTGATGCACCAAATCTTTTATAACATTTCAAATCTCTCACCTAGATAACCAAAGTACATGCTCTTAAGCAATGAACATAGAGTGTCACAGACCCTTCATTGTTGAAAATAGAATGAAATTCTTAAGGCTTGAACAAGCACATAGCATAGAATTTAGATATTTTTGCGGGAAGCACCCACTAAGGTTCGACAGAGTGTGATACACCCAGAATATCCTACTAATATCTTGAATCTTTGCAGAGATTATTAACTCATAAGCATAGTATGGGACTTAACATAAATTATTGCAGCAATGAAAGAGTATATAACATGGTTCAGTTAACTGCATATTTATATAAAATACCATAAAAGCTAAAACTCAAATGACCAGTTCTTAAGATCACATTCATTCACAAGTGACACAGAGCATAAAAGCTAGTATAAATAGAAAGTGAAACACACCACAAAGGAAAATTGGGCACAATTTGATGCCTTTTGCTTTCTATTAATTAATTCAAATGATACAAAATGCTAAGGTCGGGTGCCAAATGGATATTCCCTTGACATTGAATTCCTAAATATTTCTTAAGAAAAATAGTGAACAATCAGTACAAAATTATATTTTTAGACTCTAATGGATCTGGGAGGCTTGGAATTCCCTTTTATAGAATAAGGGGATCAACAAGCAAAAATATCTCTCCCACTAGCAAAGTAAAAAAGACAAAATAAAATAAAATGGTGGCATTAAACCGACGGCCAAAGCACTTGTAAGAAGATTTGAATCTTCCCCTGACAAGCCCATGATGCAATAAAGTTTCAATTGGTTAGAACCAATTGAAACAAAACTCAGAATCTCCCAACTCATTCCTTTCAACTACTTCCCTACGCAAAGCCTTCCAAGGTGGATAACGAACACCTCTAAAGTGAATGCACTTTGAAAAATCCCTAAGAATAATCAGGCACCATGCCTAATTAAGAACCTCCTAACCACCAAAATCTGATCATAGATATGGAAATTATGGTGGTCGTTGTAAATACCCAGGCATGAAAATCCTTGAGTAATAATGGCACGTGCAGCTCTCCACTCTCAAACACGATGCTCCTTGTCACACTTTCACCTTCAATAGCACTCGCTCAATTCCTTCCCAAGCTCAAGACATACTCAGGCCCTTGTTTGGATAACAAGTGGCATTCTCCATTGCTCCTTCGAAGCTATATGCTTTTCTCCTCAAGAAAATACCTTCTTGGGACATGTGGCATGTGGGTGGGAATTGATGGGGATTTCCTTCAGGCTTCCCTTAAGAATACCTATGGCGCCAACACGTGGTATGCTCCAGTTCAAAGACTTAAAAAGAAAATAAACTTTAAACAAAGACCGTGTGGCCACCACGTGGCTCCATCGCACACATTTGCAAGGGGAGAAGGTTGAGGTCTTGCTTGAATTTGTGACAGGCTTCCACATGACTAGTCTCGATGATGCAATATACAAAAATACATGGAAACCATGGGTTTATAAAGGAATAGACCTAAACAAAAGGGGAAAATGACAGAACATTATAAAACGTGGAAAACATTGAAAGGCATAGAAAATGATAATGAGTTGTAAAAAACTCTATGTTTACATTTGAACATCCTATTTCCATGGAAAGTTATATGCAACAACTAAAGATCCATTTAATCAAAATCCTAATTTTAATTTCATACATATATATATATATAAAGATATATAAATAAATATATACTAGCACTTGCATCTAGAGGAGGTTCAAGGATTGGATCGATAAAAAACTATATGTAAATATGTTAGAGAGTACGTGTTTGTGCATGGTTGTGTGTGGATCTCATGTGTGCTACAAATTCTAGTTGTATGTGGCTATATTAAATAATTAATAATAAGTGCTAAATAATGGAATGAAATAAACTTAGACAAATCTAGATTTTCTCCTTAAAGAAATTAAGTATTATTTAATTTTGAAATATTTGCATACAAATTCAAAACATAAAGCAATGCAAATGAAAAAAAGAAAGTTGCCATCAAATTGACAAAAAATATTGCAAATGAAAATAGAATATTCCCATCCATTGGAAAATCAATATTTATTTGTATGTTACATGATAAGTGAGATTTTGGAGGATTTTACCATTAAATGGTAGCTAAAACTTGTTTTCCAATGACTCAACAGTGGTTTGCAGGAGAGAGACTTGTTTTAGGCTCAAATCTCACACTATATGTAGCCTATTGACTAATTAGATATTTAAAATAAATTAACTTAGCTATTATATATATAAAGATATATTTACATCTTATATAAATAAAGATATCTTATATAAATAAAGACATCTCATATATATAATGATATCTTAATATAAATTTTAAGTTCAATCGTTATATCTTATATATGAAGATATTAATATTATAAAATTCAAAGTTTTGTATTAACTTATTTAATTATGTCTCTAGATTTTAAAATAAATTATTTTTTCTATTTATTTATATCTTTATCTATTCTTATATATAGATTTATTTATATCTTTATACTTCTTTATATCTTATATATAAAGATATATAAATATAAATATAAATAAATTTTTTGTATTAGCTTATTTACTTTATCTTTAGATTTTTAAATTGAATTAGCTTAGATATTTATTTACATCTTTTTATATATTTTTATCTATTGATTTTTTGATGACATATCTTTAGTGTATATCATTAGCTTATATTTTAATATATTATCTTTATTTATTTAATTTTTTCGGTTTTTGTAATTTATTTATATGTGATTTCTATATTTGCATATCTCCCTATATCCTCTTTCCTTTTTCTCTTCATTTACTATGTTTTTTTTTAATTTTTATTCTCTATATTCTTTTTATCTTGTTCATTTTCTTTCTCTTTTTTCTCTTTCATTCTTTTTAATATTTAGTCATTTTCATATGTTTAATGAAACATTTTTCTCTCTATTTATATTTATCTCAAACTTTTATTGTATTTTCTCTTTTTATTTTTTATTTTTTTAATTTCTTATTTGACATTTTTCCTCATTTTAAATTTTAATCTTGAAACACGTGCACCCTCTCCCCTCTCCCCCATCTCTTTTTGACCTATCTTGCTCTACAATCACCCATATTTTTCTACAACATTTTTTAATCTTAATGATCCAAAATGTTGATGCAAATAAATCACACACAATTAATGTAGACACCTAGAATTTGACCTTACGTAACCATACCTCATTTTAACCTATTCTAAGTCATTAATTAAATAAATATCTATTATTTATTTAATTACTCTTATCCTTTCCCATCTTTATCCTAATCCTTTGATTAAATAAATATTTTTTATTTCTTTAATTATCTTCCCTTTATCGTGGGAGGTTGGACGGGCGACTTTCCACACCCATTGTGGAAAGTTCGTTTTCAAGGGTGTGATTGACACAAGATGGGCTATGTGGTTGCCACATCAGTTCGACTTGGGTGTTGGCAAAGTTTAATGGCTTCATCATTATTTCGTGTTACCTTTTGTCTACCCATATAATGATAAAGCATGCTTGGGTTTATGGCCGATAGGCTAGGGTCTTACGAGTCTTTTCACTAGTGCATGACTCCATATCATCACGTACTCCAAGACCAAGATGGTGACATACTAACATTTACAAGTTAGCGAGTGGGGAAGTCCACATATTTATGTACAACATAATAATAGAGGGTGAGATTTGGGCATATCTTGCATTTATAAAATTCATAAGGTGGTATCGTTGTGGCATTCATTAGTTTTTCCTATTTCTTGTCATTGGTATATGGTAGCTAAAAAATGGCGAAAAGATTGAAATTCATCGTCAAGATGTCTACGAAATCGCTCTTTTTTCTTGATGTGGATACCCCAATTCACTTGGACTACAAGGTTAGGAAATTGGCCTTTCGTAGGGTTTTTGATCAGCGGTTGAAGTGGATCCTGCTAAACATTGACCACCTAACTGTGGCATGGTGAAAATGGTGTTAGGAAAAGGGCATCTAGAGAACCACAAGACATTTTGTGTTAACACCCACATTGTGTCAAGCTTCTTGGCTTCTTTGCTAGATATTTGCATGGCCAAGGCAGAGGCGAAGGCCCTGGTGCGCAAACTCTCACTAGTATAGAAACAACAATATATGGTTAAAAAAATACTAAAAACTAGGTATAAATGATTGAACATGATCACATGACCATTAGTAGTTTATTGCCAGTCATTTATAATGTGACCAGATTAATGAATAAACTATTTTTGTCATTTATTGGTTGTTTTGATTGATCGATTTGGTAGTATATTTAGTCATTTTTTTTTTATTGAAGGGGTAAACGCTTTTGACCGGAGCTATGAACCGGATACAACCATTCAACAATAACACCCCAACGGGGTTTGAACCTTGGTGGCAAGAACAACAATGTCACCTATAAACCATCACACCATGCCAATACCGACATTGATTTAGTCATTGATTGCTGTAATTTGGTCACTTATTTAGTCATTTTTATTCACTGATATATTTAGTCATTGATTTATGCAATCTAGTCACTTATTTAGTCATTTTTTATTCACTGATATATTTAACTGGTCACTTATTTAGTCGTTGATTTAGTCATTGATTGTTGTAATCTGGTCACTTATTTAGTCATTTTTTATTCACTAATATATTTAGTCATTGATTATTGTTAACTGGTCACTTATTTAGTCATTTTTATTCACTAATTTCTGTGCATTGGTAGCATATTTAATCATTAATTTTAATCATCATTTTGATCAATTTGGTAGTATATTTAGTCATTTTTATTCACTAATTTCACTGGTCATATATTTAGTCATATTTATTCATTGTTCTCTGATTTTTGTCAATTGGTAGTATATTTTATCAATTTAATTATTAACTAATGTTAATTAGTAGTATATTTAGTCATGCTTGGAGCCCTTCAATGTGAGTGTTAGTGATCCAAATTTGCACCCTAATGCCAAGCTGCGAACGAACTTAGCAAGTTTGGATGTAACATGGGATTGCTTTCAGGTTGTGGGTGTCCTATTCGAAAGTAGACCTCCAGATTAAGGGCTGGCTTCCCCTTTTCATGCCACCTAACTACTAATCTTTGAGATAAAGGGTAAGAATTACATGAAAATAAACCTAATACTAAAAATAACTAAGGTGATGCACCAAAATGACATGGACCTGATGACAACCTATCACATTCAAATCAATATCATAAAACTTGATATACACAACTCACTTTCCAATGCAGTTTACATAAGTAATTTATAAGGAGGTCTATAAACAGGGCTTTTAGAAAGAAAAAAAAAGTTTCACAACTAACAACACTACTAAACAACGCAACTTATAAACTATTATCATACATTTTCTACTAAATAGATGCATAAACATGAGACAAGTTTGCAAGGAAAGATGAATTTTCACAGGACAAACTAATCAATCATTAACAACATACCATGAAACATGAAAAGAGAAGATAAAATGCTCTATTTTATTGATTCAAAGTGCTTACTGTATTACAAGTCCATATGAGTTACAATACTGCTCCATGAAAAATAGCTCCAAAAACAAATCTATCCTGCTGCTGGAAAGAAAGAACTCCCTCCAAAATGCCCAAAATGAATATACTTAAGCAAAAAAATCATACAGCTCTCATGCTTGCCCATCTAGAAGGTTTTGGTCAGATGAGGCACAAAAGCCAAAAAAGAACCTTCCAAAATCACTCCAAAAGGCCTCTAAAATGGTGAAAAGTCAAGCTCAGACTCAAGTCATGCTAAAATTGTGACAAAAATCCCTTCAAAGTAGCACATGTTTCTCCAAAACAGTCAAATGCTTCACCCCCACACTCCCCTCATGTTTGCAAGCCAATCATTTTGTCTCCCAACTTTGACTCATGCAATATGTGTGTTTTGAGAACACAAGACTCCAAAAAAGGCATTAAAGATAATAACTTGATTAGGTGATTCATAATACATCACTTAATCAAGTTATTTTACATTTCAAAGAAAAATATAAGAGGGCCCACCATCAATAATAGATTACATTATATTTGCATGTAAATAATATCAAAGTGATTAGCAAATCACTTAAATGACATTTTTATACTTTGAAACAAAATGCAAAAATATAATGAAATGTCAAAATGCTTTCAAAAGCATTAACAAGGTCAAAAAATCCTCCAAGGCACTTGATCATTTTACTTACCTAATTCTGCATTTCAAGGCCACATATGGTCAACATTTTGATTTTCAAAGGCAAACAAGATAAAGGCTCAAATTCGGCCTATATGGCCAACCTCCACACTTCATGGAAGGCATATTCTAAGTCTTCAAGGCACCATGATATTCATGACCAAAAGGTCAAAGGCATGTTATATGGGATTTGGCGCACTCCATATGTTTCAAGTTTGAAACACTTAGCAATATTTGAAACAAGGCATTAGACTTAAGGCATAAAATTCCTAAGTCATGAACTTACCATTCAGCCCCAATTATGGATTAACATGAGCTTCATTTTTTAAAACATGGGATAAAAATCCCATCGACATCTAGAAGGGTCAAACCCTAATCATCAAAAGACAAAAAAAATGAAAAACATCATCATTTTTTCATTGAGCACTTTGGCAGAGACATGTTGCCACCAGGGTTTCACTTGCACGCACAAAATATGGAGATTTTGACTGGTTTTTGATGGCGTTTTTTGATGGGAAGTGTATAGAAACACAAATAAAGGCATTTTTGGGTAGAAATTTGCATCTTTTTTCCATTTTTTGGAGCTCTTCCATTCATTTTAGGCCGCGGCCTGTATCATTCTTTGTTGAACTTTGTTTCATTTTTGCTCTCTGTTGGTGTTCTCCACTTTTACAGCCGCCATGATTGAGTTATGAAGCTTTGAATCAAGGGCCCTTTCAATAACAAAATGCTTGCAAGTTGAAGAAAAAAGCAAAAAAAAACTCTAGTAAGCTTTAAGTCGACTCCATTCCTCAGATTTTGAGCAAAAGAAAGCTATTTCGAGCCCTCCATCTTGAAAATATAACAACAATTTTTATTTCCTTCTTTGCATTTGGATTCAAATGAAGAAACCCTAATCTCTTTGTTGTTTCATGATGAAGTGTTGTTACTTTGGCTGCGACCATGAAAAGAGAAGTAGGGTTTTTCTTGCTGGTCATTTCTTTAAATTCCATGATGGATTTTGAATGACACTGCATTTGCAATTTATAGTAAAATAACCCAGATGGGTTCCTTCAAATTGTAGCAAGATTGTATTTTCTGCAAAAAACCCCAAGTGGTTTTGGTATTTTTGAAGGAAAAAACCCCTACAGGTGGTAGAAAATGAGATGGGGTTTTGAAAGCTTGAGTTGTTCTTTTCTAAAAAGAGACTAACTACCTTTTCATTTTTGTGACCTTAACTTCTTATGAAATCTCTTAGCTACTGTAACTATAGACATAAAGGCTTCTTTTGCCTCTTGGAACTTCATTTCTATTACCACCAAATCTAGTACTTGGTCCCCAGACAGTCTTAATATTTTCCATAGAACCATATTGGTCTGATAAAGAAAAAGGAGTCCCACTAGAATCAATATTAAAAGTTGTCGTACTAGGTTGATTCTCATAATTAATTGTTCCTATGGTATTCTTACCATAAGATGTACCAGGTGGGGGATCATATTTAATTCCTGTGATATACTCGTTATAAATCACTTCAAGATCTATCACTAGATTATTGATTATGTAATTTGTTGCTTCTCTGTAAATATGACCACCCATGCATCCACTTTGCTTACTCTGAGTTTCAAAGGAAAACCCACATGCAACACACCTAGAAATGCCACAATTTGTGCATATCCATGAATCCTGACATTGAATACTTTCATTATATGTGGTACTGTGTGATTGATTTGCCTCCTCGTTGTTGTTATTCATTCCTATTCCTTTAATGGAGGACATGCTTGGGAATTTTTTTCCCATCCTCTCCTTACACTTAATACAACAAATCCTATTGGCACTAGATGACTCACAATAGATATCTCTACAAGCAGTTCTTATCCAGTTCTCTAGTTCTTCACAGTATCAATATCAAGTAAATCAATCATGTCTGCTTTACTAAGCTCCATTCCACACCTCTGATCTGGGCATAGCAATTGTATCCTGATCACATCATATGAGGGTTCTAGTGTTGTCACTGAATTCTCCACTAGAGATGCCACATGAGCTCTCAAGCCAACTTTACAAGTGACATGCATGCAACTGGTGAGAAAACCACCACCATGATTTTGATGTCTACACTTACTTAATGAACCTCCATATCATTAAAATTTGGCTTTTGTTTTTGATTGAGGGTCAATCGAGCCCCTCTAGGCCGCGGCCACACATACTCATCTGATGATTTTTGTTGTTTTGTTTCTCTATGTTTGTTGATTCTAACAGTTCAAAATAGGCTTCTAGCATTGTTTTTGGACAACAAAAGAAAATCCTAACAAGACTCAAATAAGAAATTTTCAATATTTTCTCCCCCAATTGATCACTTCCCTGAATTAATTTTGATGATGATTCACTATGAAATGAACCGTGAATGTAGACTTGCATTAGAATGCAAGAAAGCAATAGTGAAACGCACTCCCTCTACTGAATTCTCTTGTACTCCACATTGCATCTATTGATCTTCATTGTTATAGCTCGGTACTTCCCATGATGCATTTTGACTGTGCTTGGAACAAAATGCTTGTCACTATTCCTACACTTTAAAGACCATTATCATTGTCTTAGAATCTGCACCTTAAACCTCTATTATGCTGCTTTTGTTCATGGCTCCTCCACTTTCAAATACACAAATCATTAAGACTTTCAACTTCATCAATTGTGTAGTAGTGAATCACTGTTCCTGGAGACAGTTTCGTCCTTCATATTCTGTGCACTCTATCAAATGTTATGTAAATAGGAATACCACAAGAGGCACACAAATTGTTTTACAAAGGCTCTCAACAAAACATTACTTTTATGTGTACCAAATGAGCCTGAGTATCCTGCCTTTGTGAGTTCTTGTTAACCAAAATTTTCCAGCATCCTCCTTGCTTTGACTGCCCCAACCTTGCAACAAGCTTTTATTGTTGAACTGAATTATACCTTAGAATGATAACTGCTTACAGAGTAGCAGTGGTGCTTCATTTGTTATTTGAACAACAACTAGGAAACCGGTTCCCATTGTGTGCCAACAGCCAAGCTATGAATTTTGCAAAGCCTTTTTAATCCATTGAAAAGCAATTTAATTATTTAGATGACATGTGAAATTTCATACTCTGTATTATCCACAAACTTACTTTGCCCACATGAAATTCTGACACTGTCCTCTGCACTTTACCTGAAATGCCATGCAATCCCTTTATACCAATGATGTCATGCCATGTGGACTAAGATGTGGATGATGGTTGCCCCATAGTACATAGTCCCCTTATATTTCCCTTATGAATGTGCACTTGTACCCCCTACAGGCTGCCATTATGTAACACTGTCCTGTTCATGAAGATTTCTTGTCTAGTGTGATTTGATTGATGCATGTGAGGTTGCTCCTTGTTGTTTATTGACTGCACCTTTCATTGCATGGCTTAGTCACAGTCTATCATTCACTACCAAAGTGAAAACATGGTTCACTTGCTCCCTTAATGGATGTAGTGACTACCCTTGCTGTCATGTAGCATACACTTCATGATTGCCACCCATATGCATGAGATCATGATTTTATCCATTGTTGTTGTCCTATTCATGACATATAGCATGCATTTTTATTTAGGACCACCCCAAACCCATCATAAATTCAACAATGCTTGCTGCCCCACATGTTTGCTACTTGATCTCCACAACAGTTGTTTACCTTTTCAATCATGTGCCACAATTAACACTGTCTCATCACTTTGATCCTAGTGGGCAGACACATGTCACCTATGTCGGTGACCTGAAAGCCCATCGTCCTATGTGATGTGTGGCTATCCAATAGGGTTAAGGTGAGAGGGACCTGACAATACTTTGGATTTCTCCCTCATTATTTAAGAGATGCATAATTGAACTTGATTCATCTTTTGAATCTGATAATGAAAGTTGATCAACTGGTGTGATTCCATATTGATCTAATGCATTGATAACATGTATATCTTTGATCAAGTTGTTCAATTTCCTATTTCTCTCAAAGCATGGTGCGCTCTACCCTCGTGGGAGCCACATTTACCCCACATGCTGCATTTAACTGAATCAGAACAGTAACATGACTTGTCCTAAATCTGTACATGAAGTAAACAAGTTAGAAAAATAGATGCATATTTTGGATGTGTTTGATGACTTCATTGTTTTCTAGGACATCCAAGGTTTGCATGCTTATTTAATGCACTTAGGGATCAGTTTATACATGCATAGGTAAGTGTTCATGTAAGGTTTGAGATATTTCATTTCTTAGAGAATTGCTCTAACATCATTGTGATTGCCATATGCAAGAGCTAGGATCACTACGGAGCTAGGGAGGACACAAGCAGCTTGGGGTAGCAATAGAACGAGATGACACCTTCAAAACCAGTCATTCTCAGGAAATGACTGGTCTCCATCCTTATATGCACATTTGATTTGTTTACTTATTCATGTATAAACTATTCTTTATTTTCATTGAATAAGTAAAGTTAGTCCCTTGGCTTGTGAAGGGACATGTACACTTCATGATTATCAATAAAGATTACATTTCTACACATATGATTCTCTCTTCTCATTTGTGTAATTGCAACATTGGAATGAAAATGTAATTTGATTCATTTGACAATCTTTATCATGCATATTGACTTGACCTAGCAAACTTATGGTTTATCTTTTAAATGTTTAAACAAACAACACAAAAAGAATAAACACTAAACTTGATTTCAGCTAAAAGCTAAAAATCAGGTAACAGTGAGCACATGCCCCTTTCATCTCTTAAACTTCTACAACGTGGGCAATCTTCCTAGAGAAAGCTGTAACATGTAGAATCCAAGAAGGGGAGAGTTGATCATGTCCCATATATGAAGCTCTCTCCTTCAATGCAGTCAACAATAACCCTAGAATCTTTCCTCCTTTATATGCAATGTGCCATCTAATATGAGCAAAAAGGTGTTTCCTTTTCTACCATGAATGAAACTGTGCCTCAATACAACCAATAAAATTACTATTAGTCTCAATTCAGAAAGAATACAAGTGCATTGTATATTGCAAGTTTACAAAAGTAAGTCCAAACACAATAGAAAGATAAATCAATTAAAAAATTGTAGCCTTGTCAACAAATGCCTTAAATAGAGTGTTCAACATAGGCCTGAAATATGTATATTGAACCCTTGATTTCAAAACCTTGTTCAAAATTTGAAAAAGGTGATACACTCAAATTATAGAATGAAGTTGACATTATAGAATGAAGGCTATCAACACTAGCCAAACTGAAACAACATTATCAACAAAAAATTCCTATAAACCAAGCCCAAGAATGCCATCAAACTTAGAGAAAAAAGTCAACCTTGGTTCATGTGTTGTCTTAGTAAAGACCTGCACCATGAAAGAATCCATTTATACATAATTTCAAAATTAAGTTGATGAGAAAAGGTCTTTGATATCCATCTAGGAAGCCTTAACATCCAAAAATTACTAACTTGATATTTCACAACAAGTTTCCCAATTGTGACATCATCTTTACTCCAGAAACTGAATATTGATCCACTGCCATATTGGATCTCACAGGATTCTCCTTCAAAAACAATAAATGATATATATTAATTGTTTAGCAACTTCCTTAGTATCCCCATGTAAGTAGACTAAAGTAAGTGAGGTTGAGGGCTTGAAGTAGAGTACCATCTTCTTGGTATGTGCTTGAATTTGATCATGACTTGTATCTTGAATGAAAATAACAAGCAACTTGCACTGCAAAATCATTGTTAATCATTGTTAGAACAATAATCACAAAATCCTCTTTAATTAAAATAAATCTTCTAGATATTTCAAGACAAGATATTTTAGTTAATTTCTAAGAGAGCTAATTTCACTATCCAAACAACCATCAATCTATTTACTGTATATAATTTCTCAGAATTTAGAATTTGAATGTAATGAAACTAACCATAATTACCAAAGATTTGACACCAAAATGTAGTACAAAATGAATTGTTTGACAACAAATATGTTTTGATAAACCAGATATACCCTTGATATATTGGTTTAAATAACAAGGAAAGATCAAACTAGAGACAACAAGATAAAATTCATTAATTCACTTCAACAAACAATTGAAACCATAATTCGACCACTAATTATAACTTCATTCTATTGATCTTCAAAAATATTTTACAATACATTTCAAAATTTTGTCCTAACTGACATGTCAAAATGTGCTTTTCAGTTACCCACTTTTAACATAAATCAAAAAGTTTGAATTATCGTTGTTTACATAGGATTACATAAAAGCAATGAAAGACGAGAAATAAAGATAAATGATCAGATGTTGAAGTCAAGAGCACTTGCTAGATACACAAGTTCATTACTCATTGTAAGGTACCCATGATCATTCAGATCTAGAAAGGTCCTCTCTCCATGATCTAGTATCTGCAAGGCTTGGTACTTCACTGCAAGGCCTATTCTTCTGGGGAGCTAGATATGTGTGCTCCCATTGGTACACTATGTAATCATGAGGCCATTTGTACTCCTAGATTTTTCGTGTGTTGGCCAAGTGACTCTTCCATCTACTATCTAATAACCCTTTTCCATCCGTGATGAATTTTGAGTATCCAACATCCAATGCAATTATTCCATCCATGGTTAAATTGAGGCGGTGAAGATTTATCTCACCATCCTTCTGTAAATTAGTGAGGCAGTTGGGAACAATTTTGCTAAACTCATCTATCCAATCCTTGGAGCCTTTCAGTTGATCATCATCCCTTAGTATCTTAGGCATGAACCACTAATTTAGTGTGTGAAATGAATCCATTCTTTCCTTGATCTTTTGTTCTTTTGCAAATATGTATTGAAATTCATCTGTGGCCATTCAAACCATTTTCTCTGTTGGCATAATGTGTTTTTAATTGATGTCAAAGGTGTTGATACTTATCATTTAGATTCAAGTGTTGATCATTGATATCAAGGGTTCATTGTTCATTATGTTTACTTATTTAGGTGTTGATACATGTCAAAGGTGTTGATCCTTGAGATAAGGTTTGTCAAAGAGTTTCTTGCTTCAATCTATCATCCTATTTATCTCATGAGGGGTTGATTTCTAGAACCCACCATAGAAATGCAAATGGTAATTACATGTTTTCAAGCTTATTGTCTTGATAAAGGATTTCTTTATCAATTGGTGATTTATTCTAAATTTCTAGAATAGACTTAAAACCTTAAGTCTTAAATTCTAGGGTTCATATTATCTTTGAAGAATGACAAAGTCTTTAACATACTTTATGTCATATTTTGAAGGTGACTTACTCTAGCAGGTAGACAGATATCATTTCACTGTTTTATGATAAATCAAAGGGTTATAATTTAGTTTCATCGAAGGCGGGAATTAAAAATACATAAAAGTTGCTGGTAACTTAATGTAAAAAATTGAAAGTTGAAGACTTTAGGGCAAATAAGGCAGTTTTGTTGTTGTAGAACATCTAAGGCTACTGGAGGTGATTAGGCTAGGGTTTTCTGATATACAATTTTTGTAATTGTCCTTAACGATGGTATGAAGAACTTTTTCTTGGAAATCAAGACCATGCATGTATGGAGGTTTGAGAGTGTGAAAAACATTTTGTTGTAGATTACAATAGCATGTAGATACCATGCATGGTGAGAGGTAATGGAGGTTCCTTTGACAGTCTATTGATAGAGTTAATGATGGTTAGATAATGAGTTGAAGGTTTAAAGTTGCAAGATTCTTTTGTTACATTATTTTTTGATTACTTTGCTTTGTAAAGATATGCTTCTATTGAAACTCTATACTGCAGTTGATTGATAAAATGTATTCTTGAAATATTGAATGAGTTGTAAACAAAAGTTTGTGCTTAAAAGATTGTTGCAAAAAGATGAGTAAGGTTAATGTATTGTGTGTGTTCTAGAATTCAAGTGAAATGGAGTTTAGAGGACATAGAATGCATTAAGGCTGTAAACCGACATGAGCTTTAGAGAAACAAAGAGATCCTCTATATATTAATTTTTATCTTGATTGTTGATCAAAGTTAGATGCCAGTGAGGAAGCTGTATTTTTCCAGTGAGGAATATCTATAACCAGTGAGGTTTCTTTTCTAGTGAGGCATTTTATGTAGCCAATGAGGCTTTTCCAATGAGACATTTTGTGTAACCAATGAGGCTTTTCCAGTAAGGCACAAATAGCAGCCAACAAGACTTTGTAATCAGTGGGATTTTATTAAGCCAGTGAGGAAATCTTTCCCAAGTGGTTTTTTATCCCTATGAGGGTTTTCCACTCATAAATAATTGTGTTATGGTGTTACGGTTCTTATGGTTTTCTTAATTCAAGCAATTCAACTCTGCTATTCTATTCTGTTTATATACTTTGCAATATTTGAACTTTCATGTTGTTTAAACATCTATTTTTGGTTAGCACACTTGATTGCATTATTGAAATTGAAAATCCAAATATAACAAAGGAACAATAAGTCATGAAAATAGTGAATTGAATTTTTGGCTATTAAAACACTAATTCACCCCCCCTCTCAATGCTTTCGTACTCCAACAAGTGGTATCAAAGCTAGACCCTTGCACAAAGTTTAATGAACTTAAGGGTTCC